>JAJKFI010000062.1:4954540-5022272 GCA_029204185.1 Lerista edwardsae
AATTAGAAGCTCCTCTTCCTTGAAATCTTCTTTTTTTCTGTCTTCCCCACTTCAGAGCTGCCTGGAAAGGCAAAAAAAATCGCCTCATTAGCACTTTTTGGTAGTTTTTGCTGCTTTCTGCAGTTGCAGGTGTTCGATGCTCCCTCTGGTTATAGACCCCACATTGTCCCTCTTCCCCTCCGGAAAGACTGAATTTAAGCAATCTTTACAATGCAGGGAAAGGGGCTGCACTTACCTGAACTTTGATCAGTACTCGGTACTGAAGGAGCAGGTTGTGTAGCACAAATTTTCTTCTTGAAAATTTCTCTCTTCACAGATTATTTCTTCAGAGCCTATGCTGGGGAAGGCGGTACTCTTTTTCTCTTTAGTCCAATGCAGGATGAATGGGAGCAAGCATTAAACACACTCCCTTCAAATAAATTCAGTACTCACTGTAGAAGGGTTATTGTGTTGATCCTACTCTATCTCTCTAGGAATTGCTCAAGCACTGTGTTCCCTGAAGGGAAGAATGGGTGCTCAGGCCAAAATTAGAAGCTCCCCCTGGCCTTAGGGCACACAGTACTTTACAGTCCGTGGAGAAACAGGGAAAGGTCTACACTTACACTCTCCTGCAACCAGTACTGGATTTTATGGGAACCTGAATTATTTGGTCCCCTTGGCCTGATTAGCTCTTCTTCCTCTTTCCCCTCAGGGCACATCCCATTTACGGAGTCCTTGGAACATTGGGAAAGAGGCTGCATTGAACATTAAATTTATTTATTTTTCCTTCTTCACAGGGCACATAGACTTTAAGCTGGCCCTGGAAAAGTCCAGAAGGGTCTATCCCCACATGCTCCTCAGGCCTTGGTGCGTTCCACAGGAATTGCAAGTATAAACTCATCTTTCTTCTTTCTTTGACCTTCTTTTTTCTTCCTTCAGAGCCTCACTGTCCCTGGAAAGGCAGAGAATTACCTCATTAGCTCTGTAAGGGAGCAGGTATTGCTTTCAATAGTAGCTGGTGTTATGAGCTTTTTCTTGGCTTAACTTTAAGGCACCTCTGAATGTGGAAGGACAGGCAATGTTACCCAAGGCTGGATACTGGGATCAGCTACAATGTAAATTCTCCTTAGCTAAGGGGATGTTCTGACTAGGAGATTACGTTGTGACATTTAGACAGATGTAGATGTTTTACAGTATGACAGGAAAAAATGAAGGAAATGCAAATACAAAGAGGAGTTGACACATACAAAAAGGGTTACAATCACTGAGGACAATATAGAGAGGAGATCACAAAAAATTATCTTTTTTTATTGAGGGTTTGACTGGAAGGAACAGCTCAGAGGTTTTTAGGCTTGACTTGAATTTTCCAGGAACTTAGCATGTGGTTTAGTTCAGAAAGGCAGTGTCCTAGTGTTCATTTTGTGTTAGTTCTAGGCTAAAATGTTCAACATACCAGGCTGGTATCCATCTATGCTGTCACATAAAGGAGGTGTTTGGGTTACCTGACGGCAATATTTTCATTGGCATTTTAGCAAGGGCATGGTATTGGCATTAAGTAAAAAGGAAATGAAAAAACATGTATGTTGAAAAAGTGGATCTCTCCCACCCACCCCATTCCCCTTGAATAACACAAAGTTTAAGCAGTCACATGAAAGCTAGAGAAGGGATTATACTTACCAGGTTTTCCTGTCAGTTGTGCACACTTGAAGAGTCAGTTGATAAGCAGAGTTTTTTCCCATTCTTCACTGTGTTCCTTCTTTCTTCTTTCATTCTTTCTTTCCAGCTCAGAGTATTGAAGTGGCTACCCAAATAAATCTTCATGCCAAATTGGCTTTCTGTAGGAACCAGATGTAAAGGGACCCCTGGCATTAGCGCATCAATTTTCTTCCCCTCAGGGCTCACAGAGCTTAAGGTGTCACTGGAAAAATGTGGAAGGGGATACAGTCTCCTCAAGCTAGTGCTGGTTTCTGAAAGAGTGAGATGTACAAGTTCCTCCTGACCAGAAAACATCCTTCTCCTCCATCCCTTCAGGGTACACATAGCTTAAGCAGCCCCTGAAAATGTGAGGGTGTATTAATAATCTCCTCAATACAATCCAGGTTGTTAGGATAGGAGCCAGATGTACTAGCTCTCCTCATTATTATAAACTAATTTTTTTACAGCCAATTTTGGATTAATGGGAGCCAGAATTTTTTTTTTTAAACTCCCACTAATAAAATCCAGTACTGGGGAGAGAAGAGTGCTAGTATAGACCCTACTCTATCCCTCCAGGGACTGCTTAGGCACTGTGTGCCCTGAAGGGAAGAATGGGTGCTCAGGCCAAAATTATAAGCTCCCTCTGGCCTTAGTGCACACAGTACTTAGCAGTCTCTGGACAAATAGGGAAAGGTCTACACTTACTCTCTTCCAAGCAGTACTGGATTTCATGGGAACCTGATTTATCAGGTCCCCTTGGCCTGATAATCTCTTCCCCTCAGGGTGCACAAAGTTTAAGCATTCCCTGGAATTAATGGGGAAGGGGCAATCCCTTCAATTACCTCAGGCCAGTATTCTTTTCAACAGGAGCCAGATGTAATAGCACCTGATGATCAGAACACATCTTTCCTCCTTCCGCTGAGGGCACACAGATCTTAAACAGCCCTTGAAAAGTTGGAAAGAAGCTACAGCAACAAGGCCACTACCACAGGAGCCAGATATACAAGCTCCTCCTGGCCTGAACAGAAGTTGCACAAACAATTCCCTCACACCAGCGCTGTTTTCTTCAGGAGGCAGGTGTACAATCTCCTCCTAGCCTGAACAGTTTGTTTCCGCCTTCCCTCAGGTGACATAGATATTAATCAGCCCTGGAAAAGGGGTAATCCCCTCAAGCCAGCACTGGTTTCCACAGAAGCCAGAATTACAAACTCTACCAGGCCTGAACAATTCATTTCTTTTTTCCCCTCAGGGCAAATAAAATTTAAGCAGCCCTGAAAATGTGGGGAAGGGATATCCCCTAAGGCCAGCACAGGTTTCTATAGGAGCCAGATTTACAAGCTCCACCTGGCCTGGACAATTCATTTTTCCCCTCAGGGCAAATAAAATTTAAGCAGCCCTGAAAATATGGGGAGGCGATATCCCCTTACTGCTCTCAGGCCAGCACTGGTTTCTGTGGAAGCCAGATATAAAAGTGCCCCCAGGCCTGGGCAGTCATCAGTTCCATATCAACTGCATGGCCATGCAGAGATGCAAAAAGTTTCCCTTCAATTTTGTCTTTGTTGTCAGTCAGCCCTATCTGGTCCCCTGGCCAAAATCTGGCATTGTGGGCTTGTCACTGACAGAACAGCTGCTTTTATCTCTTTCCTTTTCCCGCCAAATTGGAACTGGCCAATCAAAAAAGCCAGATAATGTGAGCACATCCAATAGAAGTGATAGCTCTCCCACCCCCTCCCTTTGCTCTGATTGGTCAATTCCGCTAAGCCAGGTGTTCACATCCCTCATAGACGTGGTAACTCTCCCTCCAGATTTCAACTCCACATACCTCACTCAAGTTTTCCCGCCAAAACTCCCCTCTCCCTTGAGAGGCCAAAGCTCCCCTCTCCAGAGGTCATGGAAAGGTCACTCTAGAGTTACTCTACAGTGACCTTTCCATGACCTGCTTCCTTGAGGGAGTTTTGGCGGGAACACCTGAGTGAAGAATGTGGCTATGCCATATAACACACACACACACACACACACACCATTAACTTACAGTATATGGTGCTTACATAGGGTTGCCAGATACAAACTGGGATACAGTGCCTATACCAGTGATGGTGAGCCTTTTGGGCTCGGCATGTCAAAACTTTGGAAAATGCTTAACTTGGCTCTTCTGGTGTGTCAACCTCCCTCCCAAACAAAAGAGAAACAATTCTTTATATTCACTTAAATAAATCAAAAATACAGTCCAATCATGTGTGGTGCAATGTATAACATAAAGAAACATCAAATAATTACAAAAATGAAAAATGAGTAAAACAAACTCAGTTTTTGTCAGGTATTGGCGAATGCTGGTGGGTCACCCCAAATGTTGTGGTGTGTCACCTTTGACACCCGTGTAACAGGTTCGCCATCACTGGCCTATACATTTAACCATTGAATAGGTCCCTTGAAAGGCCAAAACTCCCCTCTCCAAAGGTCATGGAAAGGTCACTGTAGAGTGACCTCTTGTTACTGTACAGTGACCTTTCCATGACCTACTTCCTTGAGGGAGTTTTGGCGGGAACAGCTGAGCGAGGAATGTGGATATGCCATATATAATAAACACACACACCATTAACTTACAGTATGTGGTGCTTACATAGGGTTGCCAGATACAAACTGGGATACAGTGCCTATACATTTAACCATTGAATAGAAGAGGGAATTTGGTCAGGTGCTGCTCATCATGGAAGGGCTTCAAAAGCTGCACCTGCCCAAATTCCCTCTTCCATTCAATGGTTAAAGGTATAGGGGGCACTCTGTCCCAGTTTATATCTGGTAACCCTATGCTTAGACAAAATGAGAGGATGACCCAAGAGGCATAATTTCTAGACAGGCAGAAAAAAAATTTCATCTTGCTTCAATCAGGAATTTAGAGACTAATAAGATATTAGAGGTTAAGAACAATCCTAGGCATGTTTACTTAGAAGTAAACCCCATTGTGTTAAGCCGCATCCAAGCCTCCGTTCCTAGGCCACATAGCTTGCTTGGACCTGTGCCTTCTCCAGGGCAAAGGTGCCAGCCTGTGTTGGATACAATATCTGCAAGAGAAACACACAAGTGGGTTGCCAACTCTCTGATCCCAGCAGGGTTCTTGTCCCCAGGCAACTTAATCAACAGACAGCCAAGTAGCAGGTGTCGGTGAGCTTGGGCTACACCTGTTGGTTCACTGTCTGTCATGGAGTTTGCAAAGCAGCAGCAGCAGGTGCCTGCCTGGAACAAGCAGGCCAACAGCTCCACAGATACAGGGGAAAAAGTCTTGGACAGAAATGTCTGGATTTCAGAGTAGTAGTCCATATTTCGGATGTCCAGTTAAGGTAGGGTTGCCAGATACAAACTGGGACAGAGTGCCTCTACCTTTAACCATTATATAAAAGAGGGAATTTGGGCAGGTGCAGCTTTTGAAACCCTTCCACGTTAAGCTGCCCCTGCCCAAATTCCCTCTTCTATACAATGGTTAAAGGTAGAGGCACTCTGTCCCAGTTTGTGACTGGTAACCCCAAGTTAAGGGGTAATGTACCTGTACCGACAGTTCAGTCTTGGGGGTGGGGGTGAGATATGAGACAGATAACATCAATAAGATGCAGCATGAAATTCCCTCCTCTCTGTTGCTTACCTGTGTGGCATACTTTGCAGGTAAAAGAGACAAGAGCAACAGTGGAGGGAAGGAGAGACCCTGGGAAATGAGACCTGGGGAAAACCGATTTGTTTATTAATTAAGGAAATGAGGGCTGGGGAAAAAAATGTGTGTGTTAATGAAATCTACAAACTGCTTTTCTGTATTGGGTGGGAAAACATAAATACCCGAAGTAGTAAACATGAAAGGCAAATAAAAGAAGAACAATAGCAACAGCCAGTACTAAAAAATATAACATGTGTTCAACATTCAAACAGCCTGGGAGGCAGGGAGTCTTTTCCTGTCATTGAAAACTATGCAGGGCTGTCACCTGGTGTGCCTTCGGACAGCACCTACAAGGGGATGTCTGCTGTTGATTTAAAGTGAGGAGGGGAGGTCAAATTGGCCAGGAGCCGGGAAACTGAATGGGAAGAGATCCAAAACTCTTCAGTTCTGGTTAAAGAGAGAGATGGCAGGTTTAAGAAGCAGAGTCCAAGGGAGTTTGGTGGAAGCAAAGAGATATGAAAAAGAAAGGATCAAGAGAAAGATGATTGGGGAGTTTGATTCAGTATAAGGTAGCCACATATTTTCACACAGGGCTGTTTACTTTTGGAGAAGGGCTCCCGAGGAAATTAGGAGTCCACGGGCTTCGGAAGTCCTAGCAATAGCATAGCACAAACTGAGTTTGAAATTCATTCATTCATTTGCCTGAACCAGGCAAGTGTTTGGGGTTCTGGTTTATCGGAAATGCTGTGTTCCTAGTACAAAATCTACTCTAGACAAGCATTTATATTAGGCCGCTTAGGTCTTTACAAGGCTGGGCCATCCTTGTGGCCACCTGAGATGGGTGCCTCAGGTAGATGATTGGCAAGGGGCATCCTCTTCCATCTGCACATTCCCCTGCATGGCTCCTCCCCTCACTCCCTGGACCAGGAAAAAAGGAGAGGGAGACAGAGCAAGCTCCCTTTTCTTTTTCCAATACAGGGTGTCAGAGGGGCAGATACACTCCCGGTAGGGGAAGAGCAGCTATTTGCAAACTATCCCACACGTTGGGAGATCTTTGGCCAGCCATGGGGCTGTGGCAGCGGTTTCGGTTCCAGAACAATCTGAGAGCACAATCCTAACCTGGAGTTAGGCCAGCACAGTTAGGCCAGCAAAGTTTGGCCGGCGCCAGGGTCACTGTAAAGCGCGTTTGGCCCACTCTCAGAGTCAGGGAGATGGCGCATGTCTGTGTGCTTGCCTCTCTGACTCTGAGAGTGGTCCAGACGTACTTTACGCGGTTCTTTGCGCTGGCCTAACTGTGCCGGTCTAGCTCCAGGTTAGGATTGTGCCCTGAATAAGATGAGGATGGAAGTACTCAGCCTGATCATCTGTTCTAAAGCTTGTTCACTGCCCCAGCGCATCAGCTGTGGATCTCACGCAGGTCATTCACCCCAGTTGTCAATCTTCCAGCTGGAAGGGATGACGTGGACAACGTTTCCATCTTGGGAGTGGCAGGCGCTCTGTCCTCAAAACCTCCTGCTTCTCTTTGGTTTCCCCAAGCAGGTGATGGAAGTGCTTGTCTCTCTCTTTTTTTTTTGTCAACGTTTGCCACCTGGCAATGAGTTTCTATGACCCAAGCATCACTAATAAGGGAGCCAAGCAAGTTGCTAAGTCTTGGCGCTGAGTGGTTGCTGTAGCAGCTACCGAGAGATTGTGTCGTCGTTATGCCCCTGTGATTTTTTTTTTATGCCCCATCCCCATGGTAGCAATATTCCACATGATTGCTTTAATGGTCAGGACAGGAGGGGCCCTGGCGAGCAGGTACAGGAAAAGGAGTTTGCCGAGCTCCACGGCAATGCAGGGCTAGACTTCTGGAGACCCCAGGAAGCAGATTGCTTGGGCAGCAGAAATGGACGAGGGTCACCAAGTAAGAGACTAAATAAACCCGATGGGTAGTTCGGGAGAGTAACTGGCTCGAGAGGAAGTCGGTGGGTGGGTAAGGAACATACGCAACGCCTCCATGCTGTGTCACCTGGGAGGAAGGGAGAACTTTTCTCGCTGGACAGGGGCCTGTTGCCTTGCCGCCAACACGATGCAGATTGTCCAAACGGATCCTTGCGGGGCAGACATTCGTACCCGATATCCCACCCAGTGAAGCACAAAACCAAGAAGGCTGAAAAGCACCCAGGTTTTGGGGGCAGGCAGGAATCTGGAGACGAAAGGTAAAGCGGAAGGGGACATTTTTGTCACGTGCAGCAGGACTTCAGAAGGAGAGGAAGCAACCTTATACATGAAATAAACAAGCTCAGAAAGTGGAATATTCTCGACGGCAACAGGAAGGACTGCCCACTCCGTTGGGAAAGAGCAAGGGCTGGAGAAGCCCGAGAAAGGGGGGAAATAGCAAATAGCGAATTGGCATCGCGTACCTTGGCGTTGTGGGGACACGGATTTTTGCAGTGCTGTCCTCCCGAGTGCTTACATCTGCCCCAATGCTGGATCATAGAACTAGGATGGACAGCTCCAAAAAGGAGAGGGTAACCATTTTATGTATTTATTTATTTTTTTAATTTCCTGAGTGGCTGTGAATTTGATATGCGGAAGGCTGCTTTGCAAGGGAAGGATAGCCTGTAATGATTTTGTAGGCCAGTCTCGTGGAACGCTTTAGGCCTGGGCTACCAGGCTGCCACCTGGAAAATGATTCTGTTGCTTTCAGTTCCTTGCTGCAATGTGGTGGTAGTGGAGAGGGGAGAGGTAGCACAGTGACTGCTTTTGCCCATAGCCGTCTGACACTGCTTCTGCCATCCCTCCTCCACCTGTTGCAACAAAGCAGGACTCCAGGTGCATTGCTGTAGGTGGGTCACAGCGCAGGGACTGCCCTGTGGGGCGGACAGTGGAGTTGAAGGAATAAGATGCTTTAGAGAATTTTCTTTGCTGCGTTAGAGAATTTAAAAGGCATTCTGCATTCTCCAGGTTGCAGCCAGTGGCATAGCTAAGGCATCTGCTACCTGGGGTCAAAGATTTTGTAGCTACCCCACCCCCACAATGAAATCAAATTTTAGTAAAGAAATAAACTGTTTTGTGGTGACTTGGCCATAATTTTTGATGGAATACAGATATTCCGACAGGGTTTGTTTCATTGCATTCTGCATTGAATGATCTTTCTAATGATATACAACTTGATGGTATTATCTGTTGTTTACCAAGGTATTCACAGTTTTGGCCACTAGTGTCAAGCTCAGCAAGTTGCCCCCCCTTTCCCGGGGCAATTGCCCCCCTGGTGTTGTTGTCTGTTGAATACAGACAGTCATGCACTGAAGTTTTTGTAATAAAAAAAAAAAAAGTTGTGGAATCAAAGAAAATGCTACCTGGAAGGATTAAAAAAGCTGTGTAGCAACAGACGTATCCCTGAATCTGTGAGTTCGTTGGCTGTGTGCTGGCATCCAGGTCCTGTGTTATTGTAAGTAAATCATACTGAATTGCAATGGATTTATTGCTAAGTAAGACTGCAATCCTATGCATGCTTAACTAGGAGGAAGCCCCATTGACTCTAATGGGACTTATAAGTAGACATCAGATTAGGCTGCAGTATACATAAGTGTTCCACCCTAAGGCATTTTGGCAGTGTGCCAGTCTGAACTTCCATCCAACAATAAGATGCATTTAAGAGTGTGTTTGTGCCTGGCATTTCAAGCAGAACCTGGTTCACAGTGGGAAAGCTTTAGGAAACAGAGAAGGACTCAACAATAGGAGCTACGCTCAGCCTTTCGAACAAATCTGAATGACTATAGGAATAAGAGCTTTTATAGCTGCTTGGTTTATGGACAAACCTCATGAGATATCAGACATGCCAAGAGCAGACAGGCTTAAACCAGGAAAGGGACCGGAAATGGTTCTTTCATGCCCAAATACAGCAGCGATGGGTGCTGATTGAGGGAATGGTGTTAATATTTTCTGCTGGTGCTTTTTCTTCCCGTGCCAAAAATAGCCCCCTGACGTGTCTTGAAGCAGAAGAGATGAGACAAATCAGCAGAGGTTTCTAGGCAACTAGTAGAAAAAAAATGTTAAATGGAGCTCCCCTATCTACCTCAATGCCAGTTGTCACCAGGGGACAAAAATTCTCCATCTCCTGCTTGTGGGCTTCCTGAAGGCATCTGGTGGACCACTGTGGGAAACTGGGAGTTAGACTAGATGAACTTTGGCCCTGTTCAGTCAGGACTGTTACGGATTTAAACGCACGCACGTACACATGCACGCACGCTCACTCTCTCCATGCACCTTGGAGTTGGGGGAATCTGGAAGTGACCAAGAAGAAACTTAGCCTTGGCTTTTGAATAGAGCATATTGATCTCTATATGTGTGATAGTGCACATCTGTGTGCTAGCCTCTCTGACTCCAAGAGTGGTCCAAAAATACTTTACTGTGTCTCTTATGCTGGCCTAACTGTGCTGGCCCAACTCCAGGTTAAGATTGCGATCTCTGTTTAATTTTCCTAGGTTTAAATTTTGCATGTGTGGCGTATGAACCAAATGTAAGCTTCCTGCCGATTTCTGAAGGGCGGCTCTCAAAACTTTATACAAAATGAGGTCTTGATCTCTGTCTCTCTCATTTCCCAAATTATTACCATCTGAGCAAATGTTAATTATAAAGCACTAGACCTGCAGGCAGGAAAATGAGACGAGACCTGTAGCATCACGGGTCTAGCTGCACCAGTAATTACCACCTGAATTACTCTGAGCAAACAAGAGAATGATGTAGCATGTCGCAGCATAAAATCCATGGTCTGAATTCCACAAGGGGAGTCCCAGAACCATTTTAAAAGGTCTCATTCTAATATAATAGCATGTGTGCATTTCATAGGTGCTTCTCAAAGCAAGTTTCCGTTTTTCTTTTTCACCCCCGGCATTCCTAGCTGCAGAGTTTTCTCTGCCTAGCGATTCACAGAAAACTCTTCCGGTAAGTTGCAGAGCCGATTTAAGTGGAGTAGCACAAGCCGTCAGCCATAAGGTGATCTTTTAAATATTAACCCTGTAGCACAAGCGACCAGTAGCAGCCAGCATGCTGTGTGGGAGGGACAATTGGACCAATCCATTGTGGATCCCATATGAGGAAGGGGGAGAATTCTCAGTCCTATAAATACTGTGTCTTTTGAGCAGTGGAAAAGGCATCTTTCTCAAATGCTTTACTCAAGGGGCTGCACCTGGATGAACCTGTATAAAAGGTGTAGTTGAGGTCCCCCTTAAAGGGGGAGTGATCAGACTTCAGCAGCAATGACATCAGCAACAGGGGTGCTCCCCTTGAAACTTATTTCAAAGGACTTTTGTCGACAAGGCATCAGGCCAGCAGGAGGCATACTGAGACATTTGCCTAGGGTCCTATGTTAAAACCTATGCCATTATCTTTGCTGTCCCTGAGAGACAGAATGTACCTCATATTTCAGGCTACAACCCAATGCAAAGATGGGTACTTGGGAGTAAGTTGAACTCAGTGGGACGTCTGAATAATAGGCTAGCAATCTAATAAACCTTTAATATTTGGAGGTGTTTTTGTTTTTTTAAAATCACAGGGTACAATCTTGTCTTAAACACCAAAAAGCAGTGTTTACTCTTGGGTAGGTATGATTAGGACTGCAGCCCTTGTGAATGAAGAAACTCAGAGCACAATCCTAACCTGGAGTTAGGCCGGCACAATTTGGCCAGCAAAGTTTGGCCAGCACAAAGGCCACTGTAAAGTTTGTTTGGACCACTTTCTGAGTCAGAGAGGCCAGCACATGGACGTGTGCCATCCTCCCTGGCTCTGAGAGTGGTCTGAATGTCCTTTACGGTGGCCCTTGTGCTGGCCAAACTTTGCTGGCCTAACTCCAAGTTAGGATTGTGCCCTCAGGCCAGGCACAACCTCTTAATCTCTTTGGTCCTTTAAAAGTACTTTTGCACCATGAGCTAATGGAGGCTGAGAGAGAACCTGCTGCAGAGAGACCACAGTCTCAGTGTAAACACATTTTCTGAGAGCCAGCAGCTTTGTTCAAGTGGGCTCTGTATATCTGCTTGGTAGCCAGGGAGGTGTGGAGTCTATATGGCTCTCCTTTCACTATTTGCCTTACAGCTGATTGCCTGGCTAAGGACCCTAATGGGGGCACTCCCCACAACCACCACTCTCCGTTTCCAGTATGGTGTTTTCAATAACAACTAGTTATTGCTTGAAGACTAAGCATGTTAACTCTCGGCCCTGGCCTTTGAAGTTAGCTGCTGTTGGTGGACCTTGGGTGGGGCTGGTCCAACCATGTGGGAGACCATGGTGGATTGACAGGATGGGGTACCCATCTCCTGGAGCTTGTGTCCACAGCTCCTCTTCTTTTTCCTTTCTCTAGAAGGGACAGGAAGTGTAGAGGAGGAGAGTGTTGTGGGCTCTCACATTGGGGATGCTCTAGAACAGTGGTTCTCAAACTTTTAGCAGCGGGACCCACTTTTTAGAATGGCACTCATGTTGTCCAACACTTCCAGGTTAATGACATCACCTCTTGTGGGTCCCAACATGAGTGCCATTCTAAAAAGTGGGTCTTGGTGCTAAAAGGTTTGGGAATCACTGATCTAGGGTGTTTAACACCTCGAGATGCCAGATGCCCAGGGGACATGCACTAAAATTGAGTGTTGCAAGAGTGAGAACAGATAAGAGGAAATACTTTTTTACCCAGCAGGTAATTAATCTGTGGAACTCCTTGCCACAGGAGGTGGTGACGGCATCTGGCCTAGATGCCTATAAAAGGGGACTGGACAGATTTCTGGAGGAAAAGTCCACCACAGGCCATGATGTTTAGTGCAGCCTCCTTACTTTAGAGGTAGGCTACCTCGGAGTGCCAGATGTAGGGGAGTGGCAACGCAGTGCACGTATCTTGTCTTGTGTAGTCCCTGAGGCATCGGGTGGGCCGCTGCGAGATGCAGGAAGCTGGACTAGATGGGCCTTTGGCCTGATCCAGTGGGGCTCTTCTTATGTTCTTATGCCCAGAACACTCCCCAGGGGCATCCTGAAGGTGGTCTGAGGCCGGCTTTTGGAGGCCCCTCCCTGGGCCTCAGAAATCCTGTCAGAAAGGAACTTCTGGTTTTAAATAAGTACCTTTCTATGGTCTCTAGCAGGCTTTCCTAGGCTTGTGGAGGCCCCACACGGCCTCAGAAGGCCTCTGAGGAGGCACCCCCCCCAAGGTGTGGTGCCCAGTTGACCCCTCGCCCTCTACCCACACCAGCACTGTTGCCTCCACAGTTTCCTCATCTGTGCTGGAGGCCATGTGCTGGCTTTGCAGAGGTGAGCTGCCCATCTTTGGGATCCAGGCCTGTCTGGTTCCATTCTCAGGCCCTCAGCGTAGCTCACCTGTTTATGGAGAGAAAAGTGCTGCAGTGAGCACGGTGATCTCACAGCCCAAGCTCCGCAAATAACTAGGACGCAACTGACCGAGTTAAAACCCATTAACACATATAGACTCACATCTGGCTCCCCTCCAGCTCAGCTGCGCAACCCATAGAGAGTGTTCTCCCCCCCCCCCCCAGTGCCTTCCTCCTTGGTCCAGCAAAAAAAAAAAAGTTTGGCTCATTAGCTTAAAAGAGCCATGTTGGAGTTGCACGTGAGCCAATGAAGGCTTTTGTTTGTTTAGGGGAGCAGCTGATATGGATTATGGGCTGTTAGTCTAGGAGTCTAGTCGTAAGGACGGCCAGATAACTATAGGGCTAGTAAATTTTCACTTCGGTTTGTTTGTACTTCTGCATTTAAACAGGAAAGGTAAAGAAAACCTTTGCACTTCACGCCTTCGATCATCTCGAGTGTCGCCTCGACACTGCACAAAATCCATCTCCGGTATTGGATCAATAACATGTCAGTCAAGGGTGATCCTTTCTTGTTTTTTTTTTTTTAATTCCTTAGCTGAAGAAATCTGATAAAAATATCCAGTTCCAGGTAGGTTCCATAGAGAGCAGAAAACTAGGAAGCATAAGGAGAGCCAAGATTCTGTGGTTCTGGTGTTGGACTTAGCCCTGGAAGATCTGGGTTCAAATCCCTGCTCAGCCAGGTAGCTTCCTGGGTAGCCTTGGGCCAGTCACTCTGCCTCTGCCTGGCTTACCTTGCAGGGTTGTTGTGAGGACAAAAGATGGAGAGGAACTGTATACCTGAGCTCCTTAGAGGAAGGGCGTTATAAAAATGTGAAAGATAACATAGGTAGTGTGTACGCAAAGATTCGGAAGATATGCACTGCCTATAAGGACAATAAACCCCTGCTAATTGGGCAAGAGGCACTTTTTCAAGTGGTGTTCCTCTTACATTTAGCAGGGGGAGAGCACTTGTCCCTATTCACCCCTGCGCAGTATTTTTTATCATGGCTGTTGCTGGGGGTGTTCTGCATTTTTTTAGATTGTGAGCCCTTCTGGGGACAGAGCCATTTAATGTTACTGTTATTGTTTGCCTGTAAACGGCTTTGTGAGCTTTGTGTTGAAAAGCGGTATATAAATATGATTGATTGATTGACGGATAATATTCCTGGCATTACCATGTGCGGTGTAATATGCTCTGAGCTCCCTTTGTGTAGAAATAACAAAATAATAGCAAGAGAACCAAAGGGGGTTGTCTTAGAGCTGCTGGCTCTTCTTCACACTTCCTCACTTTAAATCAAAGACACAGAAGGAGGAAGAGCAGTGGCGGTAGGCAGGTGGATTGAGGCAGAACTCTTCCTGCCAATTTGCCCCCCTGAGGCAACTAGCTCAGTTTGCCTTACAGATAGACCGACTCTCAACCCGTACAGCCATGAGGCTCTTTGCTGTGCCCAAATGTTAAACGCATAGCTCAACTGTGTGAGTTTACAATTTCTCCAGAATGCAAAAACTTATATCTGCAGTTCATTAAACCTTCTGCCCTCGACAGTGTCTGTTTTTTCCTTTTCCAAGGGCAAAGCAAAGCATTGCTTCATTTTGCAAATTATAGACAAGAGTCTTAAAATGCACTAACATTTTCCTTGAATTAGGAAGAGAAAAGGAGAGATTTTAAAACATAAATCCAGGCGGCTTTCAAGGGTGAGAGGCCCAGAGTTTTGACTGTCTATTTTTGCTCCGTCTTATCTAATTGTACAACACATGCAATTTTGAATGACTTTGTCTCCTCGACTGAATGCTTCAGTGCAGTATCCAGGTTTTGGATAAATAATTAACCCTAATGCCTGGGTCTCATTGAAGTGAGAACCCTGTGACTAGGCTGTGCCATTCAGGTGCTATTCAGGGGTGGTACTCAGGCTCACATGACTTAATGCTCCTCCAAGGGGGAAGAAATCCCTCTGCATAGAAAATTAGCATGTCGGGGATAAGGTAGGCTAGAACTCAACTACTTGATACGGCAGGGGGGTTTTGTATAGAAAAATTGTGCACATGCAGCTGCTTTTCTGAGTCAAGTAATTGTTCCACCTTGTTTAGTATTGTTGGGCTCTGGCAGGCAGCAGCTCTTCAGATCTTCATACAGGGGTCTTTCCCAACCTTACCTACAAATGCCTGGGATTGAGTTTAGGTCTTTCTGCAAGCAAAGCATGTGGGCTACCACTCTGTCCTCAACGCCTATATCAGGGGGAGTCAAACTTTTTTATACAGCAGGCTGAACAGCATTCATTATGCCTGCTGAGGGCAAGAAGTGATGTCATTAAGCTAGCACACAGATGTGCAGCATCCTCCCTGACTCCAAGCGTGGTCCAAATGTGCTTTACGGTGGCCCTTGTGCTGGCCAAACTTTGCTGGCTAAACTTGTGCCGGCCTAACTCCAGGTTAGGATTGCGCCCTCATCCCTCAGCTGCTGAGGGCGCAATCCTAACCAACTTTCCGGCACCGGGGGAAGGGAAATGCAGCTCTGAGGTAAGGGAACAAACATTCCCTTAACTTGAGGAGGCCTCCTTGAATACCCCCCAACTGCAGGATGCAGCACATGCCCTATTGGCACAGCTATGTCAGTGCTGGAAGGTTGGTTAGGACCAGTGATGTCATCCGGGCGCGCCAGGAACCGGAACGCCCGGATGATTGGCAGCCCTCCGCCCCTATGGTGGAGGCCAGCCACGCCTCCCTGCGCCTGGAATCGCTCCATTTCAGAGCGATTCGGATGCAAGAGTGGGAGGGAGGGCCCAGAAACAGCACGCCCATCCTCGGGAGAGGCGGCGCGGCCCGGGCCCGACCACGGAACAAGCGGAACGGCGCACCAGGCCGTTCCGCCAGGATGACACCGCTGGTTAGGACTGTACCCTGAATCATGACATGGCCCCAGGTCACCTATAGCTTACTTTGCCTGCTAAAGGCCCTGCCAGGCACCTTCTTAAATCTTAAAGAGACATACACTGGAGTCAGGCAGAGTTCCTAAGAGCACTAGCATGTACTTGGAACTCAATTCTGTGGTTTGCATCATGTTTGATAGCTGATGAGCTGATAACTGGCTCTCATTTCCCTCCTCCCCCACCTTTTGCTGGGCATAGCTGTTAGGCCTGTTTCCTCAGTTGCTGAACCTTTAATCTTTCTGGATGGGAAATCTTGCCCGCTGTATCAACATCTCTCAACCTTGAGCTTAAGCAAACATGCTACAAAAAGAGGCAGCAACTCGTCTGCCTTTTTAGATTCCGATTGGATGGCTGTGAGGTTCATTGGACAGAATACGCTTTTTGCAGAAACCTGACCATCCCCAAACCCCATGAACATTTTGACAAGTACGGAAATGTCAGTGATGAAGAGAGTATTTGAGACCTTGCAACTGGTAAGAGATGCACTCAGCATGTGGTGTGCTTTTTTTTCCCCCTCTCTTAAGTCTCTTCTGCTGTATTTTACTTGGGAAGGCTGGTATATTTTTCTATTGTCTTCTCTGTAGGATTTGGGATGGGAATTTCCAGTGTATTCCGAACACATCCCCCCAATCTAAAACCCGCTTCCCTTCTCTGATTTTGCTCCTGATTTGTTGCAAGTTTCACCATTTTGAATTATTTGCAAAAGATGAATTTATCCCATCCTTGAAATATAGGACTGTCTACAGCTATCAGCTAAGACTGCTAAGGGCACAATCCTAACCTGGAGTTAGGCCAGAAAAGTTTGGCCTGCACAATGGACACCATAAAGTATGTTTGGACCACTCTGACTCTGAGAGATGTGCGCCATCCTCCTTGACTCTGAGAGTGGACCAAACGCGCTTTATGGTGGCCCTTGTGTTGGCCAAACTTTGCTGGCCTAACTCCAGGATATGATTGCGCCCTAAGAGAAGGAACCTCAGGCTTTGGGTGCTGAAACATGGCAGCTGGATGCAGGAGAACTCATAGCTCAGTGTGCCATGAGAAACCTACCAGGGTGAAGCCCATTTGTCTCACGCACAGCTTTGCAACTGCACAGTTGGTGCCGGAACTGTCACCAAAACTGCATTGGGGTGACGTCCTGTGTGCTGCATGGGTTTGAAAGAGCAATGTATTTTGCATCCATTCCTCCTGCCATGTTGCATAGCAGGAGCTGGCATAAGGTTTTGGGTGGCCCCATGAATGAAAGGTAATGTCAGGTCATGAGTAAGTGACCCAGTTTTATTCCCCACCACATCCCCCGGTCCCCTTGCCTCCCAAAAAATGGAATACCCAAGCCAATGTAAATATTTATATATTGCACTATATTTAGCTGCGGTTGATCAATGTTTTAATGAGAAAGCCAATCAATGAAATTTCCCCTGGCATCTAACCAGCAACTATAAATGGAAAATCAAGGACTCTTGGTTGCTATTTTAAGCACTGGGCTTCCAAGCATTTCGCCGGCATGCTCCGGATCCTGATCCAAAGTGACAGGAGACAGGGCAATGGCCTTCAATCCTCATTGTCCAGGTTTGTTCTAATTGGAGTGGGGTGAAAGAGTACAGGAGGCCACGGCGGCTCTGCCGATTTGGAGATGCTGTAAACTCTTCTGTTTTAAGCTGCAGCTTGGGGTGTGAACTAGGATTGGCGAGCAGGCGGAGAATAGATTTTTCAAATGTTTGTGCATTTGTGAACCGCAGTTTAAGCATGGGTTTCATTTTCTGTGGAGGTAGAGGTTATAAGAACATAAGAACAGCCCTGCTGGATCAGGCCAAAGGCCCATCTAGTCCAGCTTCCTGTATCTCGCAGCGCCCACCAGGTGCCCCAGGGAGGCACGAGACAACAAGATGCCTGCATCCTGTTGCCACTCCCTTGCACCCGGTACCAGTAGCCCTCCACCTTTGTAAGGAGGTTGCACAATCCATCATTGCCTATAGCCCACGATGGACCTCTCCTCCAGAAATCCGTCCAATCCCCTCTTAAAGGCATCAAGGTTCTTACGATGATTCTGCTTTTCTCAAAGTCATTTACTCTGCATAGATGGTTCTTCTACCCAGGGGCTGAGGAACCACAACAAAGATGCCAGCCCACAGCAGCCACTGGGGAAGATCCTATGCCAGGGTGAAACGAAAGAGTTGCCATTCACGTGCGCTACACAGGCATGCCCCAGTATCTGCTGGGGTTCTGCTCTGGGCCCCCTTGTGGATATCTGAAACTGTGGTTATCTTTTTTTAAAGATAGGGGAGCATCAAATGGTTTTTGACAGCACCCACAGCTGCCGTGTTGTGCCTGCCCTGGGACTGTGCACGGGACAGGTGAATGGTTTGCTGAAGTCTGATGAGCGCCTGTCAGGTCGGCAGATAGCCAGGGAAGGGCTGGCATCTTGTTTTCTAGGTAAACAACCGATCAAGGCCAGTGGTGATCAGTATGTAGCACATTGCCCCTGAGCATGAGGACATCCAGAACCTTACATAATTCGAGCCAGAACTGGGTTTAGAGCAAGAGTGGAAGAACTTCCAGAAAGTGTTCAGAGGTAGATTAAAAGAAGTGTGAGAGGAGATGAAGAACTACTCCACAATAATTTCCTGCATTTTAAGAAATGGGATGCATAGGGCCAGTCTAAGATCTTTGGGTGCCTGAAATGGTGCACTAAATACTTTTGCCCCCTTACTCAGGGTGCAATCCTAACCAGCTTCCCAGCTCTGACTTAGCTTAGCTGTGCCAGTGGAGCGTGTTCTGTATTCAGTGGAGGAGTAGTCACGGAGGCCTCTTGAAGGTAAGGGAATGTTTGTTCCCTTACCTCGGAGATGCATTGCCCTTAGCCTGGTTTTGGAAAGTTGGTTAGGATTGCGCCCTCAGCCATGTGGCTGCTGCCACCTCTACTTCTCTTCTTCCTCCTGGAAAAGAGAACATTTTGTATAGGTACAGAGGTACAAGAGGTACAGAGGAGAGGAGATTGGTGGGCTAGACTGTCCCTGACATTCTATCCTACTACTCTACTGTCCATTCTGTCCACCACTTCTTTTTCAAATCCAGTGTATGGTTGAAAGAAGAGGAGTGGCAGAGATGGGCACTCTTGACCAATCAGGTGCCTGAGATCACTGCCTCCATCGACTTCATGGAGGAGTCAGGCCTGAATGTAAATGGCAACTACTTGAGTTTACCCTTCTCCCCTCCCCTTTCCATGCAATTTCTATTTTCTTGGGCATTTACCTGTATCGCTTTTCTTCTAGGTGGAGCAGATCCTGTCAGAGTTCCGGCTCCAGGAAGAGGACCTGAAGAAGGTCATGCGTCGGATGCAGAAGGAAATGGACCGGGGGCTAAAGCTGGAGTCACACGAGGAAGCTTCTGTGAAGATGCTACCCACCTATGTACGCTCTACCCCCGAGGGCTCAGGTAACGCATTATCCCATTGGCAGCAGAGAGGCTGGAGCACAGGATCTATTGCTTCCTAGTCCAACCCAAATTGAGTGTTGTGAGGGTTAGAATGGATAAAAGGAAATACGTTTTTACTCAGTGGGTAATTAAACTTTGGAACTCCTTGCCACAGGAGGTGGTGATGGCATCTGGCCTAGGTGCCTTTAAAAGGGGATTGGACTATGATTTTGTATAAGGAATATTGAAATACGATTTTGTGGTTCCCACAATCCTGATTCGGGAAAGAGATGAGGCTTATTTATCCATCTACCATCAGACGTATTTTGCAGTAACAGGCTAGGATTTCCTGCTGTCCTTAACAGTAGGTGATATTGGCCATGTAGTTACCTTACATGTTTGGGGAAGGGGTGTGGTAAAGTGGCAGAGTTTGGGCTTTCCATGCATGCAGAAGGTCCCAGGTTCAATTCCTGGCATCTCCACGTTGGCCAGCGAAAGAGCTGCTCTCTAAAACCTTGAGGAGCTGCTCTCCCTCATTCAAGATGGGTCCCAACCCACAATTTGAGAAGTGCCCTTTGGCACTTACGTCTGAGTACAAAGGCCTGGGTTGCACGTCAGATACCCTGTCATAGGTTATGTAATCCTAAAATGACTTGATTCAACAGGACAGAGTGGCTAGGGCAATGGGCTTTCGTATCTGCAGGCCACAAGTCCCAGTCCCAGTTGTCTTCTGAAGGCAAATCTGATGCGTTACACTCTTGGCATTGCAGAGGTTGGAGATTTCCTGTCTTTGGATCTCGGGGGCACCAATTTCCGCGTGATGCTGGTGAAAGTGGGAGAAGGCGAAGGAGGGCAGTGGAACGTGAAGACCAAGCATCAAATGTATTCTATCCCAGAGGATGCCATGACGGGAACAGCTGAAATGGTGAGACAGACCATTGTGTCAAATTTGGTACTAAAAGTGTTGTAAGTCCTGTAACAGCAGGACTATTAGAAATAGTTGGAGACTTGTCTTGGGGGAAGAGAGGTTGTATCATGAGAGGCACCATGATCCACTGTTGGACCTGGGTTCAAATCTTGATGTTCTCCTGGGTGATTTGTCCTCCACCGGTTCTCTAACACCTAACTATAGGGCAGCTGGTACCGTGTTTCAATTCTCTCATGAAAACTCCTCCTTATTGCTCTTTGATTCTGCTCCGGTTTTCCCTGTTTCCTCTTTTGATGCCATTGGCTGATCTTCTCTGATGAAGGTTGAGCCCTCTGATGAAACCCGCAGAGATGAATCATGGCCATGATGCCTGCTGTCACTGCCTTACAGTGCAATCCAGTGCATCTCTACCCAGAAGTAAGTCCCATTAGTGGGACTTATTCCCAGGAAAGTGTGTGCAGCATTGCAGTCTCAATACCTCTGGTCACATAAACTTAAAACCAAGTTTGTCAGACTGTTGGTCCATTTAGCTCAGTATCGTCTGCACTGGGTGGCAGTAGGGTTTAATCCCAGGATCTGGCCCTAGTCCTAGCTGTAGATGCTGAGGATTGAACTGGGACCTCCTGCATGCAAAGCAGATATCTTGCCACAGAGTTGTGGCCTCTATCTCATAGAGTAGGGCCTGTGGGGGAAGATGCTGAGAGACTAGGGAGTCCTTCAACTGCACTCTAAGGTCCATGAGCAACTTTTCTCCAGCTTTGTCTGTCTTCTCCATTACCTTGTTGGCTGCTGAACAGGATTGCAGTAGAAGCCCTTTGGGCCAATTTTTTTTGGGTGGGGTGGGGTGGGGTGGGGGTGGTGTAAATATTTGTTTCTCACTCATTCAAAAGCACCCACTTCTAAATCAGCAAAACAAGAAAATGCAAGGCATATTGGCCAAGAACACCAAACGATATTATAACCAAGCATCCCCTGCCCCAGCCGCACTGTGTCAATGGTATAGACTGGGATTTCCAAAATATCAGGATATGAGTTGTACCTGGCTACAGGGTACAGTGCCATCTAGTGGACACAGCAGAAGTATCAAGCATCTTCAAGTTAAAAGGCAGGAAGTTAAAGTTAAAAGGCAGGAAGGAAGACAAATGTAAATTAAAGAATGTACATTTCTTTCTACACTTTCTTTACGTCCCCGAGGATCTGTCTTATACAGGAAAAAAGCCCCCTGCAAAAATATTTCTTTTTTCTTCCACAGCTCTTCGATTACATCTCAGAATGCATCTCTGATTTCCTAGATAAACACCAGATGAAACATAAAAAGCTACCTCTGGGTTTCACTTTTTCCTTCCCTGTTAGACATGAGGACCTTGACAAGGTAGGGTTTTGGAAGAGGAAACCCTCTTGCTTTGCTCTGTGCAGTTTTTCCCCTCCGTTAATCACTTGGCTGAGTTATTGAACTCCTTATAAGAGCAGCCCGCCATATAGGAAAGTATCCTCTTTGCCATAGCAATACCCTGGCTCAAGTGGGAGTCATGTGTCCCGCTTTGGGCCTTGCACTCTAAGAAACACACAGACAAATTGGAAGGGGTTCTGAGGAAAGCATGCTGATCAGGAAAAACAAGCCATATGAAGCAAGTTGTATTTAATCCGTGGAACTCCTTGCCACAAGACATGGTGATGGCGTCTGGCCTAGGTGCTGTTAAAGGGGGATTGGACACAATTCTGGAAGAGATGTCCATTGCAGGTTACAAGCCATGATGGGCATGTGCGACCTTCTAGTTTTAGAAGTGGGCTACCTCATAATGCCAAGATGCACACAGTGGCAGCAGGATGCAAGCATCTTGTTGTCTCGTGTGCTCCCTGAGGCATCTGGTGGGCCACTGTGAGATACAGGAAGCTGGACTAGATGGGCCTTTGCCCTGATCCAGCAGGGCTCTTCTTACGTTCTTAAGGCTCAGATTGAATTAAAGCTTCAGATAAATTCTAGTCTAGGCTTGTCTTTTGGAGTTTTTTGTTGAATCCCCCCTCTGATTTCTGAAGGTTGCCTGTTTTTAATGCTGAATTCGTTGAGGGAGGTTTCATTCTTTTGAAAGCGTGACTTTCAGGGCTGCATCTAGGGATTGTGTTAGCTGTCACAGAATTGCCTGTTCGATTTAAGAAATGCTTTCATCCATAGCCAAAATGGGGCCCATTTTGGCCCCAGAAATGATGCTGTATTTGCCGTGTTTTGGCCTGATTGCTTTTGTCTCGTGTTCTACAGGGGATTCTGCTGAACTGGACGAAAGGCTTCAAGGCGTCAGGAGCTGAAGGGAACAACGTAGTGGGGCTTTTGAGAGATGCTATCAAACGGAGAGGGGTGAGAGGAATATAACTTGCGCTGTTCCAGTACATGGCTTTGCCTTAATTGCTTCACTGCAGATGAGTCTACCAGACAACCTCTTAGTAAAAGCCATAGGATTGCTGTGAATTCTTCCTCTGGCAGAGGAGAACAGTTAGTATAGAAAATCCCTTCTCCAGAGTCCAATTTTCTAATTGACTGCAAGTGGCTGAGCCCATCCTCTCTCCCAGATATCTGTTTGTGTGCTTTTATTTTCTAAATAGTGCCGTCAGCATACATGCTGGTTCACAGGGCAAGAACAAGATGATGGGGGTCCTTGCCCTGAGGATCTTACAGTTTAAATGTGCAAAATAAATACAAATTGCTAGAGGGTTAGCACCGTGTAAATGGTGAATGGCAGCTTAGTCCAGTTACAGAGGCTTGCGTTAAATTACAGCAGGGCATGGAGTCTAAGGGGTTGTGCCGAAGCCTTCTAGGATAAGATGGGCTTTGAGGAGAGACAGCATCTCCAAGCTGTTCAAGGCAAAAGAGAGGACAAATAGCGCTTGGTTTTTGTAATGCATGGAGTCTCTATTTTCTCTTATGCAAGGTGGGGACCTGCAAGAAGGAGTCACAGAAGGCCACCCCCAGTTCTCTAGCCATGTTCAGAAGCAATGCGCCTTCTGTTTTGCATGCATTTTATCAGGAGCTTTGTCTCATACCTTCAGCTCACCAAAAGCATTTGGCTGCTGTATTCCATCGTTGCTCTGTTCCCATCATACATGTTTCCCTTATCTTGGACTTCAACCCTCTGCAGGACTTTGAGATGGACGTGGTTGCGATGGTCAATGACACGGTGGCCACCATGATCTCGTGCTACTATGAGGATCACCGATGTGAAGTGGGCATGATAGTGGGTAAGGCACCTGTTCTATTTGGCTTGGGCATAGCGGCTGCAAACTTAAGTGTTGATTCTTGTTTATCCACATTGGGCTTTCCCTGCAATGTTGTGGGTGTTACTCTTCTATCTTTGGAGGCTGAGTTGGCTCATATTGGGAAGGCGCATTGCTTTTATGCCAGCAGTTCCCAAAGTGTTGGGACTTGTGATGCACTGTGTTTGCAGTGTGCAGCTCCCGGAAGTGATTGATGATGACATCATCGCCAGTCACTTCCGGGCTCAGGGACACCGCACGCCACTTCAAAAATAGGTAAAGAGGACAGGGCGGGTGGTTTTTATGCACTGCAGCTCTTCCTGGCACATTGCGCCTCTAGTCACTGTTTGGAGTGGCATGGTGCGGTCTCTGCCGGGCAGTGGGTAACTACCATGCCCCAGCAAGCACCTAGCAATGGCCTAGGGCATCATGGTGAACAATTTGGGACTGTTTGGGGCAACATTATGCTGCTCTATGCCAACCATTTTCAACCAGTGCACTGTGGCACACTGTGGCACACAGTGACTGGTGTGCAATGTACTAATGTTCCAGATGTGCTATGGGAGTTTGGGGGATGGTCATTTTTTTAGTAGGGCCATTGGGTATGTGTGCCCGCCTCCACCAATATAATGTGCCTTGTTAATTCTCAAAAAAAAAAACAAAAACCTGATGGTATGCCTTAGTGCAGTGATGGCAAACTTTTTGGGCTCAGTGTGTCAAAACTTAGGAAAATGCTTAACTTGACCCCCTCCCAAACAAAAGAGAAACAATTCTTTATATTCATCTATTTAAACAAAAAATACAGTCTAATCATGTATGGTGTTATGCATTATATACAGAAGCATCACATAATTACAAAAACGAAAAATGAGGAAAACAAACTCAGTTTTTGTCAGGCATTGGTGAATGCTGGTGTGTCACCCCAAATGTTGTGGTGTGTCAGCTTTGACACACATGTCATAGGTTCACCATCATTGCCTTAGTGCCTTGTCAATGTGCCGTGAGATGAAAAAGGTTGAAAATATCTTTTCTGCGTGATTAGCCTTCCCAGGGGAATTCCCAGGGAATTCCAGGTTCATGAATACACTAACTTCTTGTCCACTTAAATGTGAATGAGGCTCCTGTCGTTCTAGTTCAGATTAGGAAAGAACATTACGAAATCACTGCGTGCCAAGCTGTTTCTGTAACGGGCAGGAGGAGGAGGCCAGCTGTGCTGGCAGCTGTTGGAAATAAGGGCTCAGATACTCCACGTACTCTCAAGGGAGTGATCTGATTTGCAAGGCTTGGGTAGCGGGTTGTCTGGAATGATGAAAAATGGCCGTACCACTTAATGCAGCCAGGCTGTTTACCTGGTAGTTCTGGGAATTCCTTTTATACCGCTGAACACCACGTTGGTCAACATGAGCTCTTCAAATCCTGACATCACGTACAGCACAGGAAATGTTACATTGTAGAGGAAATGGATTATGCAACACAAGGCTGGAGATAGAAAATTATAGAGGGTTTACCAGAAACAGCACTGGGCCAGAGTCTTGCCAAGGAGCAAGCAGGTCTGACTCCTCAGGTGATTCAGAGCACAATCCTAACCTGGAGTTAGGCCGGCACAGTTAGGCCAGCAAAGTTTGGCCAGCACAAGGACCACCATAAAGTGTCTGGACCACTCTCGGAGTCAGGGAGGATGGCACACGTCTGTGTGTTGGCCTCTCTGACTCCAAGAGTGGTCCAAACATACTTTAAGGTGTCCCTTGTGCTGGCTAAATTTTGCTTTATTTACCTCATATTTACTTCAGAAATTTACCTCAGAAATTTACCTCAGAATGCCAGATACAAGGAAGTAGCGTTTGGACCACTCTTGGAGTCAGAGAGGGGCACACCCTCTCTGACTCCGAGAGTGGTCCAAACATACTTTACAGTGTCCCTTGTGCTGGCTAACCACCAGGTTAGGACTGCATCCTCAATCTAATTTGTATTTCATAACAGATTAAGGACCAATCCTTTGGGCCTTAGCGCGGGCAGTATGAACGTACCGCCCACACTATTGTCACAAAAGGTGCTGTGGTCCCTGGGCCCTTCTTTCGTGTGAGATCCAAGATGGCAACTCCCAGAAGAGCTGAAAGAAAAGGCTGCTGGGGGCATCCTGCAGCACCCCTGTGAGTTCACTGCAGCACCATCAGGCACAGTGGCACAGTCTGGGAACCACTGGGTTATTGCATTGGACTTGGATTGGGAAAGGCCTGGATTCAGATTCTAGCTCAGCCAGCCACACAGAAGATTTTGAGACTATCATATGCTTTCAGTCTAGCCTGCCTTGCAGGGCTGTTGTGAGGGGAAAAAAGAGAGGTGTGTGTACATCGCCTTGAGCCCTTTGGAAGATGGGTGGGATTTAAAAAATGGAATAAAATAAACTGTAACAGAGGCTCGTCTCAAATACGCATTGAATCGTGGTGGGCTCATCCTTGCAATTTACGATCCCTGCATTTACTATCTCAGAGGTTCTCAGATTTCCCCTGCCACAACTCACCTGTTCTGCAGCAGAGGGCACCACGGCCCCCCTCCTTCTTCAGCACAAGGCCTCCACAGGCCTCAGAAGGCCTGTGTGGGCAACCAGAAGTCACTTTCATGAACCCGAAATAAGCTTTTGTTCTCCAGAGAAGTCTGAAATCTCTGCACCGTTGTGGCAAGATCTCTGAAGCTCCTCTTGGAATTAACGTGGAGCAAACTACGTTGCCTCGCTTTGCCGCAGAATACGGGGAGTCTCACTCCGTGTTTTCCATTCCGCCAGGCACAGGTTGTAACGCTTGCTACATGGAGGAAATGCAGAATGTGGAACTGGTAGAAGGAGACGAGGGTCGGATGTGCGTCAACACCGAATGGGGGGCCTTCGGGGCGTCGGGAGAGCTGGATGAATTCCTCTTGGAGTATGATCGTGTGGTGGATGAGACCTCGCTTAACCCCGGTCAGCAGCTGTAAGGAATATGACAAAGTTAACATCACTGCTTATTGCTACTTCTGGGTTTCACACTTCTCCCTGCCGGAGGCTCAACCAAAGTTGGCTGGCCACGTGGCTAAGAGGAGCCTGCGTTCTAGGGGCAAAAAACGCTCCAAGGTGCAGTTGGCCAATCCTGTTCTGGGCTTGTTTGCCACTGAGAAATAATCACACACAAGAAATAATGCATCTTTATATGAGTGCACCTGCACAACACACGCGCGCGCGCGCACTCACACACACACACACACACACACACACACACACACACACACACCCCTATGCTACTAAACCAACACCTTCTCCATCTCAGGTATGAGAAGATCATCGGAGGGAAGTATATGGGAGAGATTGCACGACTTGTGCTGCTAAAACTAGTCAATGAAAACTTGCTCTTCAATGGAGAGGCTTCCGAGAAGCTGAAAACCAGAGGGTCCTTTGAAACTCGGTTTATCTCTCAAATTGAAAGGTAATACTGTGTTCTTCTCAGGTTCTAGTCTTCTTGCGTCCATTTCTGCTCTGATCATCCGCACAGTAGGTTTTCCAGGTTGCACAAAATGACCCTGCTCCTCCAGTGTTTTGCTTTTTTCTCGGGCCTATTTAATCTCGGGGCATTTTTAGGCCACTCTCCTGATTGCTTGGCTCCATTCCCATTCCAGTACCAGAAAGGTTGGCAGTCCTATGACATTGAGGAGAGGAGAGTGGTGGACTAGAGCTTCTGGAGGAAGTGTGGAGGAGAGGAGGGCCAGAACCAGGGGGCATCCGCTAAAACTGAGGGTTGGGAGAGTTAAAACAGATAAAAGGAAGTATTTTTTTACCCAGCAGGTGGTTAGTCTGTGGAACTCTTTACCACAGGAGGTGGTGATGGCATCTGGTCTAGATGCCTTTAAGAGGGGATTGGACGGATTTCTGGAAGAAAAGTCCATCGTGGGCTATAGGCAATGATGGATTGTACAACCTCCTTACATTAGTAGTAGGCTATTTCAGAGTACCGGGTGCAAGGGAGTGGCAACAGGATGCAAGTGTCTTGTGTCTCGTGCCTCCCTGGGGCACCTGGTGGTCCGCTGTGAGATACAGGAAGCTGGACTAGATGGGCCTTTGGCCTGATCCAGCAGGGCTCTTCTTCTGTTCTTCTGTTCTTAATGTCTGGAGGAGGAGAGTGGCGGGCTAGAGCTTCTGGAGGAAGTGTGGAGGAGTGGAGGGCTCGAATGTCTGGAGGAGGAGAGTGGAGGGCTAGGGCATCTGGACAAAGCATGGAAGAGGTGGTGGACTCGAGTCCCTAGAGGGGACAAACTGTTGGGGCTGAGTATTGTGATGTTACAACAGCTATGCTTGTTGTTCATAGTGACACCGGTGACCGCAAGCAAATCTACAACATCCTGACTTCCTTTGGGCTACTGCCCTCTGTAGCGGACTGTGACGTTGTTCGTATGGTGTGCGAGAGTGTTTCCACGCGGGCGGCACAGATGTGCTCAGCTGGGCTGGCCGGTGTCATTAATCGCATGAGGGACAGCAGAAGTGAGGAAACGCTGAAGATCACAGTGGGTGTCGACGGCTCTGTCTACAAACTCCACCCCAGGTGAGGCTTGTGCAACCTAGATACCAGGTGGGGCATTTGAGAACGCCAGCTTCTCCAGAAGGATGCACCAGCAAGTGCTTAACACCTGGAATAATCTCCTTGGAATAGTCGCAGAGACAAAAGGGCACTTCCTAGCAGGGCATTTAGTCTGGGATTGTCGCATTTTGGTCACTCACATTTGCGAGGGGTTCCCATGAGAGCACCATCCCTCTGTTGTCACCTGTATTTTACAAGATGGTCCCCCTTACAACTGGATTCTAGGCAATTCTAGATTCTATCCAGGAGAAAAGGCTACACCCGCTGATGAACACATGGAACCAATTCCAGCTTTCATAGTAATTTCAGAGGGACAGCAGTAGGCAGGGAAAGAGTTAAGCACACACTTTCGTGCTGTGATTAACTTGGCCCTTGTCCAGCCAGCTTAAAAGGAGCATCAGAGACAGCTGCCCATGGTGACTCTGGCAAGAGCCAGGGCAGAGAGATTCGCCTGTGTTTTCATTGCACCTCCATAGAATAGGGTCATCATTCATAGAGCTGTGGCAGCAACAAATTTCATGCTGCTAGGCAGGAGATAGGAGACAATAGCTGGAAGAGGAAACACCCTAAGTCTGTGTTCGAGAGCCCAGGCTAAGACTTCTGCAGGAGCTCGGAATCTAGGAATTGGGGTCTTGGGACACCACGAAGGGCACGTCCGCATGGCAGCTGTCTGCACTGTTCCGGTTGGGTGGAATGGAGTGAAAACTGGAAAGAGGGGAAGAGCCTCTTAAACTAGGGGCACAATCCGCCAGGCTTCAGCTGTTTAGTCTGTATTGCAGCAGTAATTAATCAACTGTTATGTTAGATCAAGTAATGAAAGATCCCCTGCCAGCAGCTTGTTTAACCCTTGAGGCACATAAGCCTCATAAGCAAAAAAAATCTGTTTTGCAAACCGTCAAAAATTGGCCCACTGTTTGGGCACCACCAGTTTAAATAGCAAAAAGATTGAGAAGATGGCTCCCTATCCCCAAAGGGGCTCAGAATCTAAAAACAAAAGTAAGAGAAGTGCCAGGAATAGCTTTTGGAAAGGATCCTGTGCTAGGAGGGAAGAGAAATAATGGCTCTTCCCGTTCCCTCATGAAAGGCAGCCGCCATTTTGAAAGACACCTGAGTGCCCAGGGTATTGATGGAACATAGGACATGCCGAATGGCCACCTACAGACAAAGCAGGGGAGAAGAGCGCTAGCTTTTGCTCCCCACGGAAGTGCCCGTGTCGAAAGAACAGGAGTGGCCTGTTCTTCAGCCTAGAAAAAAGGCGCCTGAGAGGGGACATGATTGAGACATACAAAATTACGCACGGAAGGAATAGAGTCGATAGAGGGATGTTCTTGTCCCTCTCTCAAAACATCAGAACCAGGGGGCATCCGCTAAAACTGAGGGTTGGGAGGGTTAAAACAGATAAAAGGAAGTACTTTTTTACCCAGCGGGTGGTTAGTCTGTGGAACTCTTTGCCACAAGAAGTGGTGATGGCATCTGGTCTAGATGCCTTTAAGAGGGGACTGGACGGATTTCTGGAAGAAAAGTCCATCGTGGGCTATAGGCCACGATGGGTGGTGCAAGCTCCTTACATTAGTAGTAGGCTACTTCAGAGTGCTGGGTGCAAGGGAGTGGCAACAGGATGCAAGCATCTTGTTGTCTCATGCCTCCCTGGGGCACCTGGTGGGCCGCTGTGAGATACAGGAAGCTGGACTAGATGGGCCTTTGGCCTGATCCAGCAGGGCTATTCTTATGAGGAGAAAGAAACACCCCGCACAGACAAGATAGAAAATTCTGTTTTATTTACCTCATATTTATCTCAAGATGTTACCTCAGAAATTTACCTCAGAATGCCAGAAACAAGGGAGTGGCCACAGGATGCAGACATCTTGTTTTCTCGTGTGCTCCCTGAGGTGTCCGGTGGGCCACTGTGAGATACAGGAAGCTGGACTAGATGGTCCTTTGGCCTGATCCAGCAGGGCTCTTCTTATGTTCTTAGGTTCTTATGAGTGTCGTGATTTCCAGGCCTTCACTACGGTTGCTTCACAGCACGGGTTGAAAAGCAGAGGCACAAACCTTCCTTTTCTCCCTCTTTTTTTTTTCCAGCTTCAAAGATCGGTTCCACGCGACAGTCACCCAGCTCACGCCCGGCTGCGACATCACCTTCTTGCAGTCAGAGGAAGGCAGCGGCCGGGGAGCCGCCCTCATCTCGGCAGTCGCCTGCAAAATGGCCTGCATGATGGGCCAGTGAGAGAGGCCCTGGCCGAGAAGGACCTTTTCCAGCGGGAAGCTGCCTCTCCCTGGGAAGTGCCCCTAGCCGGCGCGGGGTTGAGAGTGCGCCGAGGTGCTGAAATGGCCGAAAGAAGGTTTTCCTGGGGGGGGGAAAGGGGGGGAGGACGTTGGGGAGTGACTTTGGGCTCCTCCCAGCCTCAACATGTAGACAGCCGCGCAACCACCACGCACATCGCAGCTTCTCCTTTCTGTTCTTAGAACCTGTCACCACTATGGCAGGTCTGGGGTTTCCGTTGACTCAAGAAGGCGTTTTCACAAGAGTTTGGTGCGGGTGGGACAAGGGAGGGCTGGAAGGACCCCAAAACTGGACTTTTCTGATTCTTCAAGCAGCAGCGATCTGGGCAGAACTCTGGGCATCCGGGAGCCACAAACTCTTGAGAAGGACTATTTCCTCCCTCTGGGCTGGCGTCTGGAGTTGGCTGTCAGGACCGTCCACACCGAGCAGGAGGCCCACCAGTACTGGCAAGATTTGGCTTCAGGCCCTCTGGTGAACTAGCACTGGCACTGTCTCTCCCTCGAGAAATCGGGTTCCGCGGGTTTAATTTAGCGTCGTATTTTTATCACCCGCTGGCAGCAAAAAATAAAATCAGCCCCAGCGGGGGAAGAATGCTGAGTAAACCTGCTTTGTGTCACCTTCCTCTAGCTTCCAAGATGCTGGTGTTTGTCACCAGCTGTCCCTGAACATGTGTTCGTTTGTGTCAACAGCAGCCCAAACGAATGTCCCCTCAGGCAGAAGCGCCCGACTGATAAGACTTCGTTCTGTTTTCGCCTCCTCTGGTGCTTTCCCAAACTCTCCAGATCTCGGCCCTCGAGGCGAGGCTTACGGCTTGGTATAAATAACCTTGTGAAAACTCTCCCTGTTGTATGGAAGTGCAGGGTAAGGTTTTTACGTCGTGTCAGGAATTGGTTGTTGCACAGAAAGAGCGCGTGCGCCCGAGGGGCCTTGGAGAGCAGGCAAAGCGCAGGAAAAGTTTCATAATCTCGGCTTGGTTTTCTGGATTTGAAAGCGGGGGAGAATGTTAGAGGAATTGTGGAGCAGTGGGATGGGCTAGAGTGCCAAGTTTTTTCTTCTTTAATCACGGTCCACAGAGGGACATTGAACTGCCATCTCTTCCCGAGCAGGCTGAAGAGGCACAGCCCTTTCCACCACCTCACCTTGCAGTAGGTGAAGATGGTGCCACCACAGAATGCATTGATGTGCTGAGTTCTGTATAGGCATCCCATAGGGAAGGATAATGCAAATACCTTCTCTCAGCAGGCGTGGAAAGATGGGCTGATACCAAGAGGCATGTGCTAGATTTTGTATTCGACATCTGGGCCGTGTGCGCGATTCTGTACGTGAAATCCCTTAAGCTGTGCCTGTGCCATGCCCACCCTCTGATCCTGGTTCCAGATCATACAGTAACATGACCTAGACTTCCTTCCCAACTGCGATAATATGTTATTTCTCTCTTACACTGTCCTGCCCATGGATCCAGGGGCCCTTTTGTATTAAAAAGAATAAGAATTAAAAAAAATAAAAATTTTGTTAAAATCTGCCCCACATGTGTCTGTTCTATTTCTGTGTGTGAGTGAGTGTGAGTGAGTGAGTGAGTGTGAGTGTGAGTGTGTGAGAGAGAGAGAGAGAATTGATTGTCTAATATCTAATATGCTGCAGAAACCACAGGGTAATGAAATAACCAAAAACTGAGCACAATTCTAACGCAAAAAAGATTGGGAACCACTGTGACGTGCTATGATACATTGGGCATTTTGTTGGCGTTGTATGAACATTGTTTTTCTTTTTCCAAAAGTGGCTACAGAGGACCCCAATTTGGACCAGGGCTATGGAGTTAGGGGTGAACATTACAGGCCATCCCCTTCTAGGTACAGGTGTACTAAAATACTGTAGTAAGTATACCAATAGTAGTTATTTAGTACTAGTAGTAAATATGTAGTAAATATTCAGGAATGATTGTAGGCAGTAAGGAAAACCAAATTGAAAACGCATGTTATGGAAAGCTCGGCTCAGGAAAAGCTTCCTACACCCGCAAGGCCTGGAATGTGCTGGTATCCAGGCCTTATCACTGTCGTGGTTTCTCAATGAGGACTGCCAAGTTTGGCTCTCCTCTGTCACTGCTCTGCTCCTGATTTAGCTCATGAAGCGATAAGCTGCTGGGATAAAGCTTGAACCTGCCAGGCTCGACACCATCCAGACCCTCTTTCTCCTACAGAACATCCACAATGGTGAGTAATACCCTTTGCTTTAGCTCCTGGCAGTTCCTCCTTGGGGTGGGCTTTTGGGTGGCCGTGGAGGAAGGTTGAATCATTGCTGTCTTCTATGAAAACATACATGTTGAATGTGCAAGGAAAGGTATTGGTTGTGCTTCTGATGCTCGGGTGCGAATGGAAATGGAGCAGCAGTACACGCATACCAAAATAGACGGATTGAACGCCAGTTTCTCGATAAAGGGACATGTTGAACATTTCTGCTTTGCACATGCTTTTTTACCGTCTCCGTTTAGCAGGAACCCAGTGCCATCTCGGGCTGTGTCACGTCTGCTTTTTCTGCCACTGAATTGAAAAATTTCAACACAGTTGAAATCGACATCTTGTCTTTTTTGATAGCAAAAGGGCTTCTCAGTTGGCTTGCACCAATCTTTTAAAAGGCTGGTATGAAAAACACTTTTCTGCCTTCTCTTTCCTGGACTCCGTTTGCTTCTCGTTAAGATTCCCCCCCCAAGCTTTGGCTGCATTCTCTTCCCTCTGTGGCCTTCCTTATGACACTGTATTGTGAGCCTCTTGGGGCAGGGATCCATGAAATGTCACTTACACGGCAGGGGCAATATAAATGACCACTTTTTAAGGTTTGTTCTCTTTCAGGCCAGCCGAAAAGCTGGGACGCGAAGCAAAGCAGCCACAAAACACGCACAACGGGGCTCTTCCAACGTCTTCTCCATGTTTGAGCAGTCCCAGATCCAGGAGTTCAAGGAGGTGAGGGATTTGGGGCCTTATGGCATGTTTTCCAGTTCAAGCAGGAATCCAAGGAAATTATTCCAAGCCCCTGATGAACCTTTGTCCAAGGAGAGCTTCTGATAAAGGGGCCGTTTTCTTCTTCCAGTCCCTGGGTTTGAAAAGGACGCGGAAAAAGCAGGGAAGAAGAAGTCTGGAGGATAAATCTCAATTCCTAATCCTGAAACCATATATGAAAAAGAGGGCTTTCTTTCTTGCAGGTTATATGCCCCTCCAAGCCAATCAGGGATAATGTAATCAGCGTAATGATGTCATCGTGCCAGATAGCCAATCAGATATGGCGGCATGACAGCATCACAAGACCAAATCAGAATAAGGGTGGCCCATAATGCGCTCATTCTCAGAGACAACAGGTTGAAACTTTATTTCCCTCTTTCCAAGGCATTCAGCTGCATTGACCAGAATCGGGATGGTATTATCAGCAAATCAGACCTGAAGGAGACCTACGGGCAACTTGGTGAGTGATTCCAGCAGTCATAAAATGGAAACCAGGTGGCTTTCTCCTTGTCAAAATAGAGCTGGAACCCACTGAGGCGGTTGCCTGGGCCAGTGGATTGGCTGGGGTGGCCATCCACCTCTTCCACTTTGCTTCCCACTTCCTGGATCCAAACAGGAAAAGGGGTTAGAGCAGAAGAGGAAATGTGGAGGAGAAGAGAGTGGTGAGCTAGAGCGTCTTCTCTCCTCCAGTCTTCCTCTTTCACTCCATTGTCCTCTTCCATGTCAAATCCAGGGAGCCAGAATTGGCTGGCTTGTCACTGGGTAAGGTGGGGGTGACATTTGGGCATCACTTGGCGGCGGCGGTGGGAGGTCTTGGGACAATGCTGCAATTAACAGGTACAAGGAAAAACAGTGACAGGTTTTGTGCACAGGACAATCCGATTAAGGGACACATACAGTAGTGGGATTCAAATAAATTAACAACCGGTTCTATGTCCTTCAGGGCAGCCGCTGCCTTTCTTCCCTCTCCCAACCTAAAATTAGCAACCGGTTCTGCAGAATAGGTGAGAACTGGCTGAATCCCACCACTGGACACATGACCATCTCTCCTAATCCATCTGATGTGGGAAAGTTGGATGCAATTAAAACATCCAGATAGCTTTTGAGGCAGGCCCATAGCTCAATGGTAGAACGCATGATTTGCATGCCAAAGTTCCCAGGTTCAGGTTCAGATCTTAGTATCTCCAGGTAAGACTGTGAGAAGACACCTAAAACCCCGGAGAGCCACTGCCAATCCCTGACAGCAACAAACATTGATCGACCGTCAGATTTGGCTTCATAGGTGATACGTACACAGAGAAGTGTAAACCCTCCAGCTACGTCTTTTGTCTGGAAAAGGACCCATATAGGCCTTGAGATCTGCTTGTGGAGCCCTGCTTGGTAAAGCTACCATCTCCCAGAAGCAGAATTCTCAGTGACCTTCCTGCTTGGAACGCAGCAGGGGAAAATATCTTCTTATCTGCAGAGCCGCAAGTGACGTAGCAGGCATGTTATCTCTGAGGCTGGGAGCACTTCATTGCTCTTCAGCTCTGCATGGCGTCTCTTTCGAAAAATAGCTTGTCAGTTGCAGAATTGTGCAGCCAAGTTTGGATTCTTTTCAAGTGCAGTGAGCTGGCGCTCTGCACCTTTCTTGAGACACAAAGAGCCGTCTGCAAGCTAAGACCTCCAATGGCGAAGTAAGGAATGTGCATTCATTTCTCACTGAAGCCTCATAAGAAGAGCCCTGCTGAATCAGGCCTATGACCCCTGGAATCCAAAGCCTTGTTTCTGTCAGTGGCTAATCAGCTGAGGGGCCCATAAGCAAGAAATGAAGGTGTACTTCCAGTGATGTCATTCAGGGGGAACGGACCAGAACGGGAGTTCCGGATCCTAACGGGCTCCGTGGCTGGTTCCGGGTTCCCGACAAGTGCCAATCAAAAGTGAGTTCCTGTTCCTAAATCATTTGAATGACACCACTGTGTACTTCCCTCCTATTGTCACTCTCTTGTAGCTGATATCAATTTGTAGAACTCCTTGCCACCAGATGTGGTGGTGCATTTGACTTAGATGACTTTTAGAGGGGATTGGACAAATCTGTGGATGAAAAGACCACCACAGGTTACAAGCCGTGATGGATATATGCAACCTCCTAGTTTTAGAAGTAGGCTACCTCGGAATGGCAGGTGCAAGAGAGTGGCAACAGGATACAACTGTCTTGTTGTCTTGTGTGCTCCCATCTGGTGGGCCACTATGAGATACAGGAAGCTGGACTAGCATCTTGCCTCTGAACTTTAAGGGTCTGCAGTTCATAGCCATCAGGAGTAGCAGCCACGTACGGTGGAGATGGCTATAGTGTCCTTCAGAAAATGCTGGTGGTTAAATAACTCAACTCAAATTCTGTTGGATGGAGTTGTCCTCTATAATCTTGTCTAATTGCCCTTTAAATTGCCCTTCTACATGAGTGGCCATCACCATATCTTGTGGCAGTGAATTCCACAGACAAATGTTGCACTCTGCAGAAGGCCTTCCTTTTCACCATCCTGAATTGACCACCAAAACACTTTCACTGGATGACCTAGGCTTCTAGTGTTGGAAGAGATGGAGAAGCACTTCTTTCGACCCATTTTCTCCCCACCGTGCATTGTTTGTTTTTTTCTGCAGGGAAAATGAACGTGAAGGATGAAGAGCTGGAAGAGATGCTGAAGGAAGGAAAAGGGCCCATTAACTTCACTGTCTTCTTAACACTCTTCGGGGAGAAACTGAATGGTGAGTTAATGGCAAGTGATCGCTGTTTGGTTCTCCAACATCACTCCATGGTAATTGTCTTCCGGCAGTGGTCCAGCTGCATTTGTGGCAGAAAAGGAACAGGTGGTCCTCCCCATTGGAAGCCCCCCCTGTGCCAGGGGAAACTGCAGCTACTGTGTGCCTACCTCTCAAGCAGTCTCACAGAAAAAAAGATCACATCCCTAAAAGTGTGTATTTCAAATGCTCCACTGTGCTATAAACAGCAGCATTAATTTTAGCAATCAGCGCTAGTCCCAAATACTCAAGGTCATCACAGTCCCGCTACAACCTCCTGGCACATGAGAGAATATGGTTATTAAACCCCAACCTCAGCCTGGTGTCTTCCTTGGGGGGGGGGTGCAAGGGTAATAGGCTACCTTAGAATGCCAGGTGCAAGGGAGCGGCAACAGGGTGCAGGTCTCTAGTTGTCCTGTGTGCTCCTCTGGTGGGCCAGAGATACAGGAAGCTGGACCAGATGGGCCTTTGGCCTGATCCAGTGGGGTTCTTCTGATGTTTTAAAGGCCCAGATTGGATTGCAAGTTATTATAGTTCCCTCCCCAAAGACAGGATAGCACATTCTGTTTTATTTACCTCAGAATGCCAGGTGCAAGGGAGTGGCAGTGAGATACATGTATCTGGTTGTCTTCTGTGCTCCCTGAGGCATCTGGTGGACCACTGTGGGATGCAGGAAGCTGGACTAGGTGGGCCTTTGGCCCATCTTCTGATGTTCCCCTGTGAAACCACTTTTTGGAAGATGTAGGGAAGCCCCTTGGTTTTCTGCAGGGAAATTAACCTAGATGAAGTTTGATTAATATTGCATACTAAGAACATAAGAAGAGCCCTGCTGGATCAGGCCAAAGGCCCATCTAGTCCAGCTTCCTGTATCTCACAGCGGCCCACCAGGTGCCCCAGGGAGGCACAAGACACAAGACGCTTGCATCTCGTTGCCACTCCCCTGCACCTGGCACTCCGAAGTAGCTTACTACTAATGTAAGGAGGTTGCAAAATCCATCATGGCCCATAGCCCACGATGGACTTTTCTTCCAGAAAAATAGCCCTTCTGTTCTGTTCTGTTCTGTTCTGTTCTGTTCTGTTCTGTTCTGTTCTGCAGGCACTGACCCAGAGGAGTCCATCCTCGCAGCCTTCAAGCTCTTTGATCCCAACGGAACTGGTCACGTGAACAAGGACGAGTAAGTACAGGATGGTGCTCTCTTTTAAGCCTACAACCACCTGGGCTCTGATTCTGCTTCTCAACCCTGTAACTCGTACCTAAGATCAGAAGGCTGGGCAGATACACCAGACACTGAACCTTGTTCTTTCACTTGATGTCTAGGTTCAAACAGCTCCTGATGACTCAGGCAGACAAGTTCACTCCTGAGGAGGTGAGACACCCCTTCTTTTCATTCCCCACACCAAACCTAATTCTCCCTGAATACAAATTCCTGCTTAGAAAGAATCTTCTTACCTGTCCTACAGAAGCCTATCTCCTTAACCAATCCCTTTTGTGGCATCTTTCCTATAATGGAAAGTTTTGCAGATTGGGAGTTTCAGCACCGGGACGTGGGTAGCTCTAACTTGGTAGAGATGCTCTAGCGGGATTTCCTGCTACAGGCAGGTGGCTGGACTAGATGACCTTGTGGGTTCCTTCCAGTCCCACCACCAAATCGTCAGCGTGCCTCTCCTTGGCCTGCTGTCCTCTGCACCAACACTCCCACTGTTCTCCCACTTGACTTGCTTACTCTTTCTCCCATTCCTGTCAAAGCTGTTGGGATGAACTGTTGGGATGCCAATGCCCCCTGCTACATCTAGTTGGCCTGAAAGGAAAGAAGGGGCAGCATGACACATGCTTGGTGGCGGAGCATGATGATTGGCTGCCACACTGGGCAGGAAGAAAAGAGGAACCATGGTGACAGACCTGCCCAGCCCCTCACCCACTTGGCTTTTGAAAGCAGGTCCCAAGAGGCACTTTTCACATGGTATGCCTCTTATATTTAGCAAGGGGAGAGTACATAAGAACATAAGAACATAAGAAGAGCCCTGCTGGATCAGGCCAAAGGCCCATCTAGTCCAGCTTCCTGTATCTCACAGCGGCCCACCAGGTGCCCCAGGGAGGCATGAAACAACAAGATCCTGTTGCATCCTGTTGCCACTCCCTTGCACCCGGTACCAGTAGCCCACCACCTTTGTAAGGAGGTTGCACAATCCATCATTGCCTATAGCCCACGATGGACCTTTCCTCCAGAAATCTGTCCAATCCCCTCTTAAAGGCATCAAGACCAGATGCCATCACCACCTCCTGTGGCAAGGAGTTCCACAGATTAACTACCCGGTGGGTAAAAAAGTACTTTTTTAATTGTCCCTCTTCACCCCCGTGCAGTGTCTTTTTAGTGGCTGCTGCTGGTGGTGTTCTGCATATTTTTAGATTATGAGCCCTTTTGGGACAGGGAGCCATTTAACTTTATTATTACTATTTGCCTGTAAACCGCTTTGTTGAAAAGCGGTATATAAATACTATTTGAATGAATGAATGAATGAATGAATGAATGAATGAATGAATGAATGAATGTTGGAGGTTGGGATTTGGGATGGATCCCAGCCTTTGACATGTCAAAAGCTGCCACTCTAGCCAGCCACACTCTTCTCCTCCACACTTCCTTTCCCTCTGTATTTGTCTATTCCCTTCTGAAGTCAGGGAGCAAGAGGAGGTGGATAGTGGTTGGTGCTTGGCCAAGTGAAACATTCTGCATTTGATGCATCACCTAAGGAACAAAAGTCAGAGGCCAAATTTGGGGAGGGCATATCTCAAATGCTTGTTTCAAGGTTCATAAGGAAGGCCAGGTTGGTCAGGTATGGAAAATATCACATTTATGACCCCTTCCCTGACTCTTTTGTCTTCTCTCAGGTGGAGCAAATGTTTGCTGTGGCTCCCATTGATGTAGCTGGAAACATTGACTACAAATCTTTGTGTTACATCATCACACATGGTGACGAGAAGGAAGACTGAAGGGTGGTGGCAAAATTCACAGGGTGTGGTGACCTGCCTCATGAATGTTTCTGCAATAAAAGGCCCAATATGAACAGAAAAAGGGTCTGATTCTGATCACGAGATGAGAGAATAACCAGCAGTAACATGAAGTAGTATCTCCACTGTGTTCAAGCTTAACATCCCTTCTTCCCTTGGTTGAACTCTGGGGGGAAAAAATGGTTCTGTATGTTTGCAGGGGAAAGACAGCTGTAGATAGCACTGATTGGCTAGCACCCATCCTGTTGCCAAGATATAATACCTGATCCCCTCCCGAAGGACACTTAGGAACTGTGTCCAGGGTTCTTCCTGCTGGAAAACTTCAGAAGTCCCTAGCAGGTTCAGACCAAGTTCCACCTAGCCCAGCCTTCATTGCAAGAATCCCAGGAAAAATTGGTCAATGGTCTTAGGAGACACCCTAGGCTATCACTTGTTCTGCTGACATAGATCATGGCAATTGCGTTGCTGCCATTCCCTGCCCCCACCCCTTTAGGGGAAAGACACAGGGCTTTCCGGGCTGGGGCATTGTGACACCCCAGTTTGAAAACCCCTGGCTTAGTGGCTGCAACATCAAAGGCATCCACCTTGCACTGCCTCCAGCTCAATCTGCCACACAAGGAGACTACTTCATCCAGCCTCATCAGTGGGTTGTATAAGCTGGGGTGTGTGCGTCAAACTCATTCCACACAGTGTGTTCAAACGACATTCATGGTGCCTGCAGATGGCCAGAAGTGACATCATTAAGCAGGAAGTGATGTCATTGAAACAAACACTTCGCTCTCACACGGGCTCATTAGCTACAAATGACAGAAGAGAAAATATGCAAATCTGGATCATATTTTCAAGCTATGGGGAGAGATCAATTGCCATGCAACTCTGTCTGCACAAGTGTGGATCTTGTTGAGGTATGGAACTTGGCAAGAACCTATTGCCCTATGACATCAGCTCATGCCACATCTGCATACATGCATGCTGGACGTTGCTATACAACAGCATTTCACAAAATCTCAGAGGCAGAATGGTCCTCAAATAGTCCCCAGGGGGAAGGAGGAAGGCTACATTTTCAGTGCAAGTCATGCGGCCACAAGCGGATGGTCACACAACATCCTGCTCTGACCTGGAGCCAGATGTTCACACATTCTGACATCCACGCAGGTCCCCTGAGCATCCTCGGAATTCTGCAACGCATCCACAATCTGATCATTGCACTTCTTCATCGCACTTCTGCAAAGCTTACTCAAGAGTCTGCCCACAGCCTTACACGTAGATTTAATTGCAGCATCCCTTGCATCCTGAAGCAAAAGCAAAGGTACAAAATCAGAACCCAGTATAAGGTTCCTTTAAGAGATTTGACTGGAACAAAACAGATACTGTTCAATAATGAGCATGGTCAAGTTGAAAAGACCAACGGCAAAATCCTAACCTGGAGTTAGGCCGGCACAGGCCAGCGGATGGCACAAAGGACATTGTATGGAGTGTTTGTACCACTCTCGGAGTTAGGGACGATGGCGCACCAAACATATTTTATGGTGTCCCTTGTGCTGGCCAAACCTTGCTGCCCTAACTCCAGGTTAGAATTGTGCTCTGAGAGAATGAGCAGGGCAATTCTCTGCTGTGGAAACTCCATCTTAAATAATTGTTCCAACCAAGCGGTGCCATCATCTACAGGAGCACATAGATGCTGCCTTTAAAATGTTTTTGAAAAGATCTTAGAGCAGTGGTTCTCAAACTTTTTAGCATCACCCACTTTTTAGAATGACAACCTGTCCAGAACCCACCAGAAGTGATGTCATGGCTGAAAGTCCCATAATTGCGACGCCAGAAGCTTTCCTAAGAATGCAGCAATAAATTGGAGTATTTCTCAGTTGTTCTCCAATAGCAAAATGAATCAGAAAGGAAAGAGCCTATTTACAATGACACAAGCAAAACAACCACGCAGTCCTCCCCCTTTCCAGCATCCCATCTTCCCATATTTTCAATATGGCTGCTCTAGGTGCTTTGCGACCGACCTGAAATTGGCTTGTGACCCAAACCCTAACTCACAGTTTGGGAACCATTGCCTTCAAGTGAGTCTATGCATGTCTACTCAGAAGTAAGTCCCATTATAGTAAACTGAGCTTACTCCTAGGTAAGTATGGATAGGATTGCTTCCTTTGTCAAGAAGAAAGGTTCAGCAGGAGGCAAACTGAGACACTTTCCTTAGGGAATATCTGGGGCATATCATGTCTAGAGCTGCAGAACTGGTATCTGAAGTTCAGAGGTAGGAGAAAACTTTTTGAGAGGGGGCAGATTTTGTTATTTTCCAAAGTTGAAGTGCGGAAAGCGGTGCTGTGCAGGTTTTGCATAAAAACACAGTATTATTCTAAATTTGAAAGATCACTTTAAAAGTGATCTAGGTGGTATAGCGTCAGAAGGTATAGGAGATATAGGTGCTATAGTGTCAGAAGATGAAGCCACAATTACCCATGCACACAGACACACCCCATTATATAACAAAATAAAACTGGTGGGTTTGAGGGTTGTTGTTGTTTTGCAGATTTTGAGGGTTTTTTTTAAAGCAAAAGCAAGAAGTATAGAAAGCGCTGTATGTTTTTATTTCATTATCACCGTTTTGTCTCTAAAGAAAAAAAAAATTTTTTTGGGCGGGGGAGGAATGTTGGTGCCCGTCACAGCTCCAACAAAGGCCAGGGATCCTCCATTGTCCCTTTGGCCGACAAACGGAGGCTGCAAACGGGGTCCAAGCAAGCCAGAAATCTCTCCCCCACACCGCTTTCGCGACAATGGCATCGTCAGTCTAGACTATGTAAGTCTATAGCGAGGAAAGCCCAGCCCGCTTCTCGACCTCACTTCCTGCCGGTGCTTTTGTGCCCTGCCGGGTTCTTGTTTGGCGCCTTTTGCTCTACCTGTGCAGGTGGGCGGGACAGTGCCTGCTCTTGTCTCGCACCGGGACAGGTAAGCGAGAGGGGATGGGCGACCCGGGCAATGTGGGTCATCCTTGGGCTTCCCCTTGCCTTTTTATTTCCTGGCGCAGCCCCTGTGCCTTAAAGAGATGCACGTGGCAGGCAGAAGTCATACCGGTGAAGCTGTGCTCGTTGTGGTCCTCCCTGGGGGTGCGGCCCCTGCCAAATCTCTGCTGGTAGTGCAAAGTTCCTGCATAGGATTGTCAACGTAGATTGTTCCTGGAGAGCTTTATATTATATACCACTTTTCAAAACAGTAACACCATCATCAAACCACCTGCCATTATTTTTTTTCACTGTGTAAACTGTATTGCAAATAAGTATTGGATGAAAAGTGGTTGAATTAAAATGCAAATGTGGTGTGTTGCTTGTGTTTTGGCTTACAGGTGCAAATTCCTAAGCATCAGTATCAAGTTTACTGTCATTGCATGGCATTCTTCAGTGCAGGAACTACCAATTATTCAACCGCATTCAACAAAAACCAGAATCTCTCATAATAAGTCAACTGCAGGTAAAGGACTTCTGAAAATTTGGAAAGTGGTCTATAAATGCTGCTGCCCGTGAGTGCATTCTTTTAGCCAAACCTGTCCCCTCCCTTACTTGGAGGAGCTTTATAGCTTAAATTGTCTGAAGAAGACTTCTAAAATTAAAATCTAAAAGAAGACTTCTAAAACCAGGATCCATCACATCCTGGTTTTTGAACTACTGCCATCAGGCAGAAGGTACAGGGCGATTAGAACAAAAACAAACAGATTAAAACATAGTTTTTATCCTAGTGCAGTGTCTAGACTAAATGTGGTGGTATAGTGACATGTGAGCAGAGTTCAAGCAAAGTGGGACTGTATGTGATGTTTTTGTTTTTGCTTTTGTTGTAGTGTATTGTGTTGTTTTTACCATGCGAAAGCACCTAATTTTGTTGTACATGTGTATACATGTACAATGACAAATAAATTTCTATTCTATTCTATTCTACCTCGCAGGGTTGTTGTGAAGGGGACACAATGGAATTGTATGCTGGACTGAGCTCTTACAGCAGTGGTCTTCAGCCTTTTTTGTGCCATAAGTATATAAACAAAGAAATAATGAGACTGGGGACCCCACTGTCGATCCTGCCCCTCCCAGGACCCTATCCTGAAGCCCACTTATCCTATCCCCATCCCAGCACTGGTCACTGTAATCACATATTCCTATCAGAGACAGCAGAAAAAGTATCCATGACATTGTGCTAGTGACAGCTATTTGAGCACAATTGCTAAGAGCCTGAGCAGAATTGGGGCATCCTCTGCTGGTACCTGAAGGGGGCCACTAGATGCCTCCCCCTTTACCTGGTGGTGCTCTAGCCCAGTGGCCTTCAACCTTTTTCATTCCCATAAATTGCCATGACCAGCGGTGTTATGCTGCCGGAACGCTGGGCGGGACATCCAGGTGATTGACAGCCCGCCCATTGCGTTCCACAGCGTTACGCCGTTTGCGTAACGTACGCAAGCGGCGTAACTGGTTACGCAAACGGTGTAACGCTCCGGAATGCGACGGGCGGGCTGTCGATCACCCGGATGTCCTGCCCAGCGTTCTGGCAGCATAACACCGCTGGCCATGACCCCACAACTGAGGCTTTGGGATCCCATTGGGGCCCCCACCCCAAGGCTGAAGGACATTGTCTTAGAAGAGAACTGGGGCATAACCATTACAAGGACTTGTTATAGTTCAGGCTTCCGTTTTTAATTTCTTTGCATGGCCCTTGCAGAAACCTGCTGCCGAGGCCGGCAACTGTCCTGCAGGCCATGTTTTCAGAGCAGGCTGCCCAGTCTGCAGAGAGCCTCCTGACCTCCCCATCCGCGGCGGTCTCCACCTTTGCCCGCGTGCCCGTCTCCACCTACACCAACTGTTCACAGAACTTCAGGCTTGGGGAGCGGACCTTCAACCGGCAGTACGCCCACATTTATGCCACGCGTCTGATCCAGATGAGGCCGCTATTGGTGGAGAGAGCCCGGCGCAAATGGGGTAAGTTTGGTTTGCAAGTTGAGCTCTTCATATTGGGACACTACGATGATGATGACGACGACAGCACTGACTATTGCTAATACATAGAATTAATTGGAAGGGACCTACAAGGTCATCTAGTCCAACCCCCTGCCTGTAGCAGGAAATTCTCCTAGAGCATCTCCAGCAGCTGCCTGTTGATCCTCTGCTTGAAGGTCTACAGTGAGGGAGAATCTACCACCTCCCTCCAGTGGCAATCTGTTCCACTGTCCAACCACCCTTATTATCAAGAAATTCATCCTCATGCCCAGCTGGAATCTCCTCTCTTGCAGTTTGTACCCATTGAACCTAATTCTACTGTCAAAGGCAGATGAATCTCATCTCTTGCAGTTTGTACCCATTGGACCTAATTCTACTGTCAAAGGCAGATGAGAACACAGCCGGCGCCCAATGTCAAGCCTAAGAGAAGAGACAGATTACAAGGCTAGGATCCTGAGAGCACAATCCTAACCAGGTGTTAGGCCAGCAAAGTTTGGCTGGTACAAGGGCCACTGTAAAGCATGTTTGGACCACTCTTGGAGTCAGGGAGGATGGCACAAGTCTGTGTGCTGGTCTCTCTGACTCTGAGAGTGGTCCAAACATACTTTATGGTGGCCCTTATATTGCCCAAACTTTGCTGGCCTAACTGTGCCGGCCTAACTCCAGGTTCGGATTGCTCCTTAAATGTCCTTAACCAAGAAGTAAACTGCTTCTGAGCAAACATCTTCCAGATTGTGGCATTATTTGGTTTAATGGTCCCGTACTTAAGTGTACCTGAGCTGCAAATCTCATCTTTCAAATTATGACCTCCTTCCTTTTGGGATAAATGGTTTGTTCCAGCCAAGGGCTTGCAGTGCCCAGAACTCCAGCTCTGTAGGAAAACAGCTAAGGCTGCCAAGTCTTGGCTTGGACAGATTCAAACACAGTTGTAAAATGTGAATTTCTACGAGGCGAGTTGCATTCAGATGCCACATTTCCTGGGGAAAAGAAATAGCAAAAGATCAGCAACTCTTCCCAGCTTAGAAGCTCTCTTTTAAACTTTTTTTAAGGCAGCTGTATCCATTCACTGACAGGCACCCTACCCTTGCAACAGATTGCTCCAGGGAATTTGTGAACTGCTGAAAATGTGTGTGCAGCTCAGACAGGCCTTTTGTATTTTATGCAAGCGAGCCAGTTCTTGTGTTGGCCTGACATAAACTAGAATTGACACAGAAAAGCAAGGAGATGTATTGTTATTACCTGGGGGAGCTTACTGGGACAGATCATGTGAGGCTCAGGGATGGTGCTTCTGTGAGGCCAACTGAGAATGGTTGCCTAAGGCAGTGGAGTTTGGCCAGCAAAGTTTGGCCGGGACAAGGGCCATGGAAAGCGTGTTTGGACCATTCTCAGAGTCAAGGAGGATGGTGCACATCTGTGTGCTGGCCTCTCCGACTCCGAGAGTGGTCCAAACAAACTTTACGTTGTCCCTTGTGCCAGCCAAACCTTTCTGCCCTAACTGTGCTGGCCTAACTCTAGGTTAGGATTGCGCCCTCAATCTGTTCGTGCAGAGGTTATCTTTGTCCCATTGAACGCAAAGCCAGCCCTAGTTAGGGCTTAAATCTTTTTAAAAGCTGTCGTTCTAGCAGATGGAGTAGTATTCTCTTTGCCTGCCAAAGGGCCGAAAAAACCATTAAAGTTTGGATGGAATGGGATGTAGTTCTCACTGGTGGCCACTAGAGTGCAGCATCCCTTCTCGAGTCGATCACACATGGCGGTTTTTCAAGGGACGATCCTGTTAGGGTTGCCTCATCTGTATCCGAGATGCAGTTTCCACCAGTGGTTCTGGTTCAGGACCAAACTTTGGCGCTCGATCCAAAAGTTGCAAGGGATGATCCTCCTTCTGACTTTACCGTCTTAGGCTGCCAGCGGGGAAGGGGATCACTTGTTTGAACTGACGGGGAAGTGGGCTCTGCTCAAAGCTGCCGCCTGGGCATATAAGCTTTCCACAAGGGTTTTTACATCGGGCTGCTTTCCCATGAGTCATCGCACGCATTCTGAAATGCTGAGGATCCAAGGAGACGGCTATACCACATGCCTTTTTCAAAATCTAAATCTGCTCTAAAGCTTCTGGGGGAGCTTTTTTTCCCCATGAGTCCTTTCAGTTGGCACTCTCCAGTGTGTCCCTGCAGAGCTCACAGCCTAGAAATTGACACAAGGGAGATGGCAGAGGGAAGGGGGGAGTGTCAGCAATACAGCTGTGGTATTTCATGTTGGGATACAAATATTTCTCTCTTTTCTGGTATAGCCAGAGTAGTACTCTAAAGGAGCAGTTCTGTGCATCTCTGCTCATTGTGTTCAAGGGGGCTCACTCCCAGGAAACTGTGTATGTGGGGTGCAGCCACAGCCCCTGAAGGATCCTGCCTGCCCCTCATCCGCTGTCTTCATCTTGCAGGGAGCAACATTACGGTGAAGAAGCTGTGTGAGTTGCAGGTCGGGGAGAAGTGCTGCGTGGTGGGGACTCTCTTCAAGTCTATGCAGCTTCAGCCCTCCATCTTGCGGGAAATCAGCGAAGAGGTAACGGAAGGATGGGGTGGAGGTGGTGGGAAGCAGCTGTGTGCTGAGTCAGCCCGGCGGCTTGTCTGTCCCTGTGCTGAGTCAGCGCCACGGCTTGTCTGTCCCAATGCTGAGTCAGCGCCACGGCTTGTCTGTCCCAGTGCTGAGTCAGCGCCACGGCTTGTCTGTCCCAGTGCTGAGTCAGCCCGGCGGCTTGTCTGTCCCAGCGCTGAGTCATCCCCATGGTTTGTCTTCTCTGATTTCAGCACCCCTCTGGTTTTTCCCAGCCTCGTTACAGAGATCCTTTAACTGGCGGTGCCAGATATAGACCCTGCAGTCTTCTGCATCTCAAAGTGTGCGCTTTGCCTCTGAGCTATGGCCCCACTCTGAAGTCCACAGGCATTGCTTGCAGATTGGCTCAATCAAGTTTATGGTCTCTGAGACAGTAGTGAGACTGTTGCAGTGCTTTGTGAAAGGCACAGGTAGAAAGGTACAGGTAGAAAAAAAGTGGCAACATTAGACTTGACTTAGGAGCTTCCTCTATGGAGCTTCTTGCTGGAAAGGGAAGCTGTGCTGGCGAATAAGAGAAACTATCCAGGAATCTGGGCGCTTGTAGCTCTCATGGACTGCGTTACCTGTGTTTTGATTTTCTGACTTCCCTGTGTGCCGTTTGCACAGGCAAGAGCCATGACGTTTTCTCTGTGTGGCGTGCGCTTGTCGATTTAGCTGAACGGGCATGCCTGAAAACCTCCTGGAAGCCTCTTATCCCCACTGGCAATCTGGCCTGCCTCTTTTAGCAAGAAGTGAGGCTTAGTTAACTCTGGAAGAGGATGGGAGGTTGAGTAATAAGTTTAACTCGCCCTGATAATGAACTCCATTCAAACGGTGCCTCGTGATTGTAAACACATGTGCTGGAGCCGACCCACCAGAGATTGGCCGCAAGAAGTCGCTGACCAGATGAGTAACATCATTTTTGGAGACCTTTCCCGAGCTGTTGCTTGCTGCAGCCCTGCATGCCAACAACCCTTAGAAGGAAGCAACTTACGCATTTTGGCCTGCATTTTTTTAATTTATTTTGTTGGCTTTGGGAAGTCGGCTCCATTCGTCAGCCGATGACACTCCTTTTGCTTCGTCTTCCGTCGGAGGTGTTTGGATGAAGTGCTAAATTGCAGTGGTTGGGAAAATAAGTTCACGTGGCTCTTATGAAAGGTACACCAAGTGCCTTATTTTGGCATATGCACTCTCCAGAACCAACAGACGCCAGGAGCTCTAACCTGCGCTGATTTCCTTGCCGGCGGGGCTGGCTCAAACCCCGCACTGTGTCCGAGGGTGCAAGTCTCCATCCTCCAACCCTGTCTGTGTGTGCTTGTGCATCCCCTTGTTTTCTTTCACTTTCTCCTTCGCCTTGCTCCCCAATTTTAAAAAGCCTGGCAAAGCATGAAGAGTTGGAGAGGAAGTATGCAGATGATAGTAGAGTGCTGGCCCAGACTGTCTTTGAGAAGACAATCTAGGCAACCACAACATTGCTCCCAAGGATCTGCTAGCCACTTTAAGGATGCAATCCTGACCTGGAGTTAGGCCAGCACAGTGAGGCCAGCAAAGTTTGGCTGGCACAAGGGACACTGCAAAGTATGTTTGGACCACTCTCTGAGTCAGAGAGGCCAGCACACAGACATGCACCATCCTCCCTGACTCTGAGAGTGGTCCGAATGTGCTTTACGGTGGCCCTTGTGCCGGCCAAACTTTGCTGGCCTAACTGTGCCGGCCTAACTCCAGGTTAGGTTTGTGCCTTGAGATTCAAGGTTTCCTGAATGGCAGGTCTTTAAATCCATGAATAGTTCAGTGCCGCAAACTCAGAAGTACTGTCATAAGAACATAAGAAGAGCCCTGCTGGATCAGGCCAAAGGCCCATCTAGTCCAGCTTCCTGTATCTCACAGCAGCCCACCAGGTGCCCCAGGGAGGCATGAGACCACAAGATACTTGCATCCTGTTGCCACTCCCTGGCACCTGGCATTCTGAAGGAGCCTACTACTAATGTACTGTAAGGAAGTTGCACCACCCATCATGGCCTATAGCCCACGATGGACTTTACTTCCAGAAATCCGTCCAATCCCCTCTTAAAGGCATCAGACCAGAAGCCATCACCACCCGTGTGGCAGAGAGTTCCATAGATTAAGCTGGGTAAAAAATCTGTTTTATCTGTTTTAACTCTCCCAACCCTCAGTTTTAACTCTCCCAATTCTCAGTCCCAACCCTGTCACTGCTGATACTTCTATCAGCACCAGATGACCAACCCCCGTAAGCCCCAGGCTGTGAAAAGCTGTACAGATGAGGACCGTGGGTGATGCTGGGGTGGCTGGCAAAGGTGTCTCTTAGCCGAGACATCTTGGGTTGTAAATCCATGAAAAGGTGCAGCTTCTGCTGTGTAGCTACCGCTGCTTTTTCATGAGTGGACGTTGCCTTGCCTCCGCAGCACAACCTGCCGCCGCAGCCTCCCCGCACCAAGTATATCCACCCGTCGGACGAGCTGATCTTGGAGGATGAGCTGCAGCGGATCAAACTGGAGGGAGCCGTGCAGGTCGACAAGCTGGTGACAGGTAAGACGGCGGAGGTTGCAAGCCAGGATCGGGGGCAAGGCAAGGTGTTCCACCACACTGCTTCTTTTGGTGCCCAACAAACCAACGCAATGGCATGCAGGAGGGTGGCACTCTGTCCTAGCCCACTCCCTTTGCATTCTGCCTTCAAAGCAAGCTTTGGCTGCTTTGGCAGGGCTGCACATGGCTAGGGAGAAGCAGGGTTTCGCAGCCCATATAAAATGAATGCAATGGAAGCAATGGGGAAAACACTTGACGGTAGAATTTGAATGTGGGTGGGGAGAGACTTGCAGAGCAAAATTGGAGAGTGTGGGTTAGGCAGCCAATCTGCCTGGCCTGAGATCGCCTGTTGTGTTATAGGAAGAATGGTTTTTCTCTAAGGATTGTGGGATTGGGGCAAGAGCAAGATGGGAGATCGCTGTAGCCAGCTGACCCCTTGCAACATCATAGGAAACCGCGTAATTGGCTTGCCCCTTGCAACACAGAGCGAGAAAGATCGGAAATTAAGCATCCTGCTTTGAGCAACAGGGAGATAGTGGAGCCGCGAGACCGCTAATCTTGTTACTAGTTAAGCTTGTTAGCTTGTTTGCCGAGACTTCCTGAGCTAATCAAGCAGCCTTCTGATGTGTATTCAAGGCAATCAAGCCAGGTTATTGATTTCTAAGCAAACATCCTGTAAAACTGTAATAAAAATGGTGACCATGCTGCAATAAATCAGAACTTTATTATTGATCATATTGGTCTGTGTGAGTTCTCCCTCGCTGCGGCAACAAATGGTGACCCCGACGCGATTAGAAATAATCAGCGGACAGGTGCGAGGTTTTTGACATCCCGGCAGGGGTAGGATCATTGCGGGCAAAGCCAGGTCCCCCGGACGCCCAGGAGAGGCGGGAAGAGAGAAGTGAAGTGGCCACTACTGACTGGTAAGTCAGAATTGACTGATCGTCGAGTCAAAAAGCTGACCTTCGAATCAGGGTAGCGGGATGGGTTTAGCCGTATCGGCTGCGGAGAGAGAGGGGCTCCGCTTGGTTTGTGACATGGCACCTAGATATGACTGCAAGTTAAAAGAAAAAGAGGCGCTCGCTGTGTGTCAGTGCGCTCGAAGGCGGGGTCATTTGAAGGACTGGACGGACTTATTTTTGCAATTAACCTGGAGAAATGTCGGGACAGATTTGTGGGGTCTTGTGCAAGATGGACAGCCAGAGGCATGTAGCCCCACGGCCCCATCTGACCTCGCTAATGTTCCCTCGCCCATGGATGAGGACAGTATTTACCCGGACTTGTCAAAATGGAAACAAAACAAGGAGAGGGCAGAAAAGGAGGTGCCGGGGGGAGAGTGTGCTTGGAAGGAGGCGGAGGAGTGGATGATGGCACGATACGGGGAGAGAGGACGATGGAGCCCCTGGGAAAAGCGGGAGCTGGGAGCGCCCCTATCGCTTGCAGAGGAGGAGGAGAGAATAAGGACACAGGAAATGTTGGAAGAATGGGATGAGAGAAGAGAAAGGGAGAAAAAGGCTGCTCAGAGGGGCACGGAGGGGGGAGGCAGACAACGAACCCCCTCCCCTCCCGGGATCCAGCCCCGCCAGGGAAAGACAAGACGTTTCATCATAGGAGGCGATGGAGAGCAGCAATACGGAATGCATCTTTAAAGGAAGATTTGACAATGCAGCCAATATTGGTGCTCGTGATCTGCCGAGGCAACGCTGCAGAATGAGCTCCCTTTAACTGGAATATGACTCATAAAATTCAAAATATATAATGGACTATGGCACACCCACTGACTTGACACCTTATGACATTGAATTGCTGACAGAGACGTTGCTAACACCTACTCAAAATATGTTGTCTCTGCAAAAATAGGAGCCCAAAATAATGGGAAGCCTTGCATGCAAAAAAAGAAAAAAGAAAAAAAAAAAAAAGGGAGAAAAAAGGAGGAAAAAAGGGAAAAAAAAGAGGGTTCATGTTAAATGTTACATGTTTGTCATGTGTGATAAAAATGTGCGCACTGTATGTCTTCATGTGTTGTCTGGATAAAATCCAGGTGTGGATGTATAGGCGTGTGTTTAAGTAAAAGTCCAGGCGTGTGTGCGTGTGTTGTCCTGGACTAAGAGTGTGTATGCATAGGGGTGTGTGTGTGTGTAGGTGCACCTTAAGAGAAATTCATGTTTGCGTGTGGGCACACCTCTGTGTCCCAATTTCTTCTCTGCCTCTCTGCCTGTTATCTTTGTGTCATCCTTAAGGCCTGATATTGTTGCAACACTTCTTTTCCTTTTTTTTTGAGCTCATGCCCGGTACCATGGTATATTTTTTGGTTTTGTGCACTACTTGTCCTCTGTTTAGAAAAATTTGGGTTAAGTTTAAACACTGGTGCGCATCAGAGTGCAATTTTAAACCTTGCCAAGAAAAAAACCATATGATCTTTAGAGGGTGTTCTAAATTAAATGCATAATTGTCTATTGGTGTTTTGTGGCTAAACTTGCGCATGTGGAAATCATAAGAATGCTTCAGCAATCATATTATACTGTAAGGGGCAATTGCAAAACTAGGGCACGCTACAGCAGAACAAGACTTAAAGGCCTTTTGTAGTCCAACCAGATGTTGCCGCCTGGAAAAAGGCAACCCCCTTTCAGCGCTAAAGACATGGCCTGTTCCCCACTGTATAATCATGATTAGCTGCGTAGCATATATGATTTCTCAAAGTAAAGTAAAAGGTTGGTTTTGTATGTGAGTGTTTTACATGTTTGTTGTCCCTGTGGGGCTGTGGAACCAAGTGTGATTTCAGCCTCAATCCAAAGAACTCTGCACGATCCCAGGAACAAGCGAGCAAAGGAAAGCCCCAAACAGGAGCACTCTGTGCTGCTTCCTTAAAGAGAGAGAGAGGAGCAGGTTTGCACCTTACTTGCACACTTGCAGGGAGCTTCGTTGCAGTCCAAAGGCCAGGTCTAAAGTTTTTTCAGCCATTCTTAGAATATGCCCCCCCCCCTCTTAGCCCAGTGAAGGGAGTGAGTGAGTTGGGTTTTCCAAACCCCCTCCTCTTTCCTATCAAGCAAAGCAGCAAGTCTGTTAGACTCTCTGCCACTGTAACTTGTAACAAAATCTTACTCTAAGCCTTGTTTTATAGCATTTCCATAAGTGCAGCAAAGAAAAGCAACAACCTCCTGCTAATATTTCCTGCGCATCACATTGAAATTAATTGCCTATCCAAGAGCATTACCTCTAATGAAATTCTTTTCGCCTAAATGCAATTTTACATAGGAGTCTTAAATATGCCAAGCAAATAAATGTTGCTAACTACAAAAAGTATATGCTTTCTTTCCAAATAACTTACTTTTTCAACAGACTAGGCAGCAAAGCGTCACGTGAAGATGAGCCCTCAAAACTCTGCTATTAAAAGGAGCACTAATCAAAAAAGTTTGTTTTCAAATGCAGGAAAAAGAAAGCAAGTTTAAAAATGCCATGACAGTGTGCATCTATTCTTCTTTCTTAAAGTCATCTATTCAACCCTAAAACTGCAGTCACCCAAAAAAGAACCTCACAGAAAGATGCAGAACTGCGGCATTCGAGCAGCTTCCATCAAAACAAAAGCAAGGGACTCCAGAAAAAAGACTTTTGCAGCCATGCTGGCTGAAGCTACCTCTTAACATCCACTATAAATGCTAATTTCTGTTTTCTCTCACCTGCGTAAACCAATGCTTGTATATGTTATGTAATCATTGTGCAAACCCATGTCCCTTATGCCAAACCTTTACACGTATAAGTCCCCATCCAAACCAACCTCAACTTCACATACCAAAGCTTTTTTAAAAGAAAAGGGGGAGCTAGCCCCCTGGATCCCTGCCCTCATGGCCCTCAAGAAATAGTAAAAGAAAAGTCTAGAAAAGTTTCTTCTTAGAAAAATTTTCTTCTTAGTAAAAGCTCCTTTTGGACAACTCTGGTGGGAAAACACTTAACTTTATGGCAAAATTGTTTCCTTTATGAATACCCCATTGTGGTAAATTTGGCCTTAACGGGAAAAACACTTGCATTGCCTAATGGTCAGATGCACACAACGCCATATCTGGGAGAGGGGGGGGCGGCCAGGGTGGCTGCAAGGATGCAGGGAAGGAAAGATTAGTGAACATCCTCCCATTACATACAGCATGTGAATGAAGAATTGGTGCAGACAACTGTACGTCGCCTGTTCCCCCCCCCAGTCTTAAAGAAATGAGAAATGCGAATCTAATGTCTGACAACAAGAGGCTATTTTTAGCCTAAAGCTACCCAATTTAGGCAAGTCCTGCCAAAAATCCAATCAATCCTTATCTGCCAAACTGTGGTTTCCCAACAGAATAGCTCAAAGTGAATTAAAACACAGGAAAAACACTTAGACACAATAAACATAACTGTCGTGCAAAACCGCATCAGAAAGCTAAACGCCATATTGCCCTACCTGCTGCACGCGTTTCAACCTACGCTATTCATAGTAACTATATGTATTATAATGTGTTTATTTGGTCCTTGCTTTTTTTTGTATTCAAAAATGTTGCCTCTAGAACTTCACAGCAGCCTTTTAAAAAAGAGAGGGGGAGGTGTTGTGTTATAGGAAGAATGGTTTTTCTCTAAGGATTGTGGGATTGGGGCAAGAGCAAGATGGGAGATCGCTGTAGCCAGCTGACCCCTTGCAACATCATAGGAAACCGCGTAATTGGCTTGCCCCTTGCAACACAGAGCGAGAAAGATCGGAAATTAAGCATCCTGCTTTGAGCAACAGGGAGATAGTGGAGCCGCGAGACCGCTAATCTTGTTACTAGTTAAGCTTGTTAGCTTGTTTGCCGAGACTTCCTGAGCTAATCAAGCAGCCTTCTGATGTGTATTCAAGGCAATCAAGCCAGGTTATTGATTTCTAAGCAAACATCCTGTAAAACTGTAATAAAAATGGTGACCATGCTGCAATAAATCAGAACTTTATTATTGATCATATTGGTCTGTGTGAGTTCTCCCTCGCTGCGGCAACATCGCCAGATCTATAAGATCCTAGTATGATAAAAGGAGAGACGGTTTTTAGGTGCCCTGGGCATGTTCCTCTTTTTCTTGCAACTTTGGAGAGGGGCAGTAGCTCTTTGGGTCACAGGAAGCTACAGTCTTCTGAGCCTGACCATTGTCCGCATTGGACCATAGCACAGCGTTGTCAACCCAGACCGGCAGCAGTGACCCAGGGTTTGAGGTGGGGGTGTGTGCCTTTTAACTGGTGATGCCAAGGGATTGAACCCAAACCTTCTGCTTGTACCATAAGAACATAAGAAGAGCCCTGCTGGATCAGGCCAAAGGCCCATCTAGTCCAGCTTCCTGTATCTCACAGCGGCCCACCAGGTGCCTCAGGGAGCACACGAGACAACAAGATGCTTGGATCCTGTTGCCACTCCCTTGCACCCAGTATCAGTAGCCTTTGTAAGGAGGTTGCACAATCCATCATTGCCTATAGCCCACGACGGACCTTTCCTCCAGAAACCCATCCAATCCCCTCTTAAAGGCATCAAGACCAGATGCCATCCCCACCTCCTGTGGCAAAGAGTTCCACAGATTAACTACCTGCTGGGTAAAAAAGTACTTCCTTTTATCTGTTTTAATTCTCGCAACCCTCAGTTTTAGCGGATGCCCCCTGGTCCTGGTGTTTTGAGAGAGGGAAAAGAACATCCCTTTGTCGACTCTATCCCTTCCATGCATAACGGAATGGGTGATGGGCAATCTTAGAAAGCTGTTGGAGATGGAAAGGTGGAAGTGCCTATCCTGATTGCATTCTCTGGGCTGCGGCAAAACTTCTGTTTTGTAGAGAATTTTGACGACTTCTGTTGTAGAAGGATGATGAATGAATGGCGAAGGAGATCAGAATGTGCCACTGGAGACGCAAAGTGTGTTGTGTCTCCCACCTGGCATGTGTGCAGAACCCAGAAGGATTGGCTGTGCACTGTTTTTTTTAATGCCGCTCCTTCTTGCTGCTTCCCTAGGAACCATCCTTGCTATTTATGGCTCAGAAAGGGACGATGGCAAGTTCCTCGTGGAAGATCACTGCATTGCAGACATGCCCACCCAGCTGCCCATGATGGGTCCCAGCACTGACAGGTGAGACCACTTGGCGTCTTATAAGCAGACAAAAAAGCAGAGCTCTGTCTGATAGCATTGAGGGGCCCATCTAGCTGCTTGGAACCTTGTAGAACAGCCAGAGCACTCGGAACACAAAAGACATTGGTCAGGTTCCAGAGTGAACTCTGCTGCCTGGTCCTAAGGCCTGCCATATTGGGAAGGTTACCTAGAATTCTGTATTGAAAGCGATCCTAACCTGAACTCTGTAGCTAGAATAAATTGAGAGGGGTGGAAAGAGCTTGGTTTGATCTGGTTGTCCAGTTTTGTGCCAAATAGGTTTTTTTGGGTGGTGGGGAGGTTAGTGGTCATGACGGGGGTCTGAGATCAGGACAACAGTGGGAGCTGTGTCATGGCAGAGAAGACCCAACTTGTGAGGCATGTCAAAGCGATGACAGTCTCCACCATACTTTCTTAGGAAAGGGTTTTAAAAAAAAAAATCCCAAGCTGCATGTTATTATTTTCTGTTGCTTTAAAAATAGTTGTGGAATTTCCATGGCTGATTTGTCCTTTGTTGTTTTTTACTTGTGTCTTGTGGCATTAGATGGTTGTAAAGTGGATTTTTAATGTAATGCAAATTTTTGTGCTTTTACAGTAATCTGTGGTTTGGAGAACTCTGAGCTGCTTCAAAGGCAATGTTTTGGCAGGGAAGCAGGATATAAATAGCAAGAAGGAATAATAAAATTGCGGGGGGGGGGAGACTCCCATGTTAGGAGTACATATATATACATATTTTTTGTCAGGCAGGTCCTGTGTGCTTAGATTGCCTGCAGCGGATAATTTTTTTCTACCGGGGTCTCATTGGATACTGGTTGCTCATTGGCAAGTCAGTTTGCTTCCAGCTCTATTCTCAAGTGGCCATATCTACACATGTCCAACTCTCAACTTATGGAAATCTATCATAGAACCTCTCTGTTTTCTATGGGTCATGTCTAGCAAGTCATCAACTAGCAGAAATGGTCTTGCAGAAGCCAAAGGAATTATTGCACAACGTTTTCACATGGAGGAAATTATCTCTGTTCCAGTCATGTTGACACTAGTGGCACATGCTGTGCAGTGTGTTTCATTGCCCTTTGCACAAGCAGAAAAGTTCCTCTTCCACGAGAATTCGGGCAACACTGTAGAGTAATGTTGAATAGTTCCAGGTTAAAATACTTCAGCGTCCTTATGGTTTCTTAATCATATATATAAACGTGTTTATACACACACAAACACACCGTCTCTCAGCGCAGCTGTGTGTGTGTGTGTGTGTGTGTGTGAAAATGTTTGTTTAGTAGGCGATGTAAAGCTTGAAACTTCCATACTTAAAGGCCCTGAATAACAAGGCCCTAAGCTGTAGTGTACTTAGCTTGAGCATAAATCCAGCCCTGCTACCTTAAAGGTTTAGCAGATTCAAGCCATACGTTCTCAAATTTTTCAAAAAACCCTAAGAAACTTGATCATTTTGCCTGTGCTAGGCTGTTCCTGGAGCCAAATTTTGAACATTTGTATCCTGGCGATAGTTGTGCCAGTTAAACATAAGAACACAAGAAGAGCCCTGGCTAGATCAGGCCAAAGGACCATCTAGTCCAGCTTCCTGTATCTCACAGTGGCCCACCAGATGCCTCAGAGAGCACATGCCTGCATTCTGTTGCCACGCCCCTGCAGCTGGCATTCTGAAGTAGTCGACTACTAACGTTAGGAGATTACACAACCCATCATGGCCTATAGCCCACGATGGACTTTTCCTCCAGAAATCTGTCCGTTCCCCTTTTAAAGGCATCTAGGCCAGATGCCATCACCACATCCTGTGGCAAGGAGTTCCACAAGACACTGGCTTGACTCCCAGACCATAAAAACCTAGATAGTGAAACCTAGATAGTGCTAGATAGCACGAGCACTTGGCACCCACGATTTGTATCTTGTCCTCCAGGTTTGTCTTGCTGGTGTCCGGCTTGGGCCTCGGTGGCAAGAGCGGAGAGAGTCTCCTGAGCATGCAGCTCCTGGTGGACCTGGTGACAGGGCAGCTGGGTGCGGAGGGGGAGCAGGGCAGCGCAGCTCTCATCTCCCGCGTCATCCTGGCAGGCAATCTGCTTAGCCAGAACACCCAGAGCCGAGACACTATGAACAAGGTGAGCATCCCCAGAGGTGTCCTGTGAACAGAGGCGTTTCTGGGGTGTATCTGGGGGTGGCGCGAGCAATGGGCGCCGGCAGCGGAGAGGCGCAACAGAGTGGAAAACCTTTTTGGCCCACCCAGCCTTCCTCCCTCGCTTCCATTTCGCTCCGAAATGGAGCTCTTCCGGGCACAGGGAGGCGTGGCTGGGCACGGTGACATCGCCCTGTCCCGGGTGCGCTCGGAGCCTCGTTCGTCTCTGCCTGAGAACTCGGCCCATGCGAGTCTTGATTTCCGTTGAGGTCTCCTTGTGAGGCTCCCCCGCGTGACTCACTGACAACTGAGATGTGGTTCGCTGGAATGTTGCTTTCCTTTTCCCCCCTGCTTTGGCCTTGATCTCCTTGCGTGCTTTCTTTCAGGCCAAGTACCTGTCCAAGAAGACCCAGGCTGCCAGTGTGGAGGCTGTGAAGATGCTGGATGAGATTCTGCTGCAGCTGAGTGTGAGTGGCACACACTTGTGCCTTGCCGAGCGTGCTTTGGCCCAGGGGGGATTTGTTGCAAAGACATCCTTTTGGACAAACTAGCTGTCTTTGAGGCCCATGTGTACCCAAAAGGCGAAGGCATACCGATATCAGGCAGCGTGCTAAGAGCTCCCATCGACACCCAGACGAAATGCATGCACAGCGTTTGTCTCTTCAAAAAGGAATTGCTCGTTTTTTCTGGATCTTTAGCCAGCGCAAGTGGGATGGGCAGACTGCTCTGTTCTCCACTCTTCTGCCATCCTGTTGCCCAAAGTACCGGGTTTGGCATGGGTTACAGTTTTCTCGCATGGTTAGGACAGACAAAATTACCCAGCACGTGTAATTAATCTGTGGAACTCGTTGCCACAGGATGACGTCTGGCCTCAATGAATTTCAAAGGGGGGGGGGGTTGGACAGATTTCTAGAAGAAAAGTGGGTTACAAGCCGTTATACAATGAGGTATATGTGAAATTACCCAGAGTGTAATTAATCTGTGGAACTCCTTGCCACAGGATATGGTGATGACATCTGGCCTCGATGCCTTTCAAAAAGGGGGTTGGACAGATTTCTGGAAGAAAAGTCCTTTGTGGGTTACAAGCCGTGATGTGCAGCCCTGTTTTTAGAAGTAAAATGCCAAATGCAGGGGAGTGGCAACGGGATGCAGGCATCCTGTGGTCTTGTGTGCTCCCTGAGGCATCTGGTGGGCCACTGTGAGATGCAGGAAGCTGGACTAGATGGGCCTTTGCCCTGATCTAGCATGGCTGTTCATCCTCAGAACTTGGCCTCCTTTTCAAGCAGTGCATTGCTGGCTCTTCTGGATGTGCAGCGTTTATCCGGCAGGGGGACGCATCCCAGGCCTGATGGTTTGTTTCCTTTTCCCTCGCAGATGTCGGTCCCTGTGGATGTGATGCCTGGCGAGTTCGACCCCACCAACTACACACTGCCTCAGCAGCCACTGCACCGCTGCATGTTCCCTCTGTCGGGCACGTATTCCACACTGCAGCTGGTCACCAACCCCTACCAGGCTAACATTGACGGTGTCAGGTGAGGGCCGTTTTCCCAGCTCCCTGGTGACTATTCCAGTGGTGGCAGACTTTTGTTGGCTTTCAAAGTAGGAATATTTCTTGCACCTGTTGGAAAGTTGCATGGATGGGATCAAGAAGTGTAGATTCTATGGGGTCATCCCTTTGGGTCTCCTGAATAAGGTGGCAACAAGACTGGTGTAAACCTGCTAAGAGAGAACCAGTGGTGGTGTTGTAGATAGCTTGTTGGACTCAGAACTAGGATAGAAGTTGCATCTACCACCATTGTATTAGAAGATGTGCTTATTGACATGGATTGCCTGTGTTTCCTTCAGTTTTAATAATCCATGTTGCTTCGTGATGGTGTTTTTAGTGCAATATGATGTTCTGGGGTGTTTTTTTTTAAACTCACTTTAACACTGTGTCCTACATTGCATCCGTCAACTAGTAAAAAAAAAAGTTGTGAACTATGGCTTCCAAGTCGCAAGAAGCTGTGGTTCCACAACTTCAAGGGGTGAGATCTCACCTGGAGTACTGTGTTCAATTCTCAGTTCAAGAAGGATGCAGCCAAACTGGAACAGGTTCAGAGAAGAGCAACAAAGATTATCAGAGGGCTGGAAAACAAGTCCTATGAGGAAAGGTTGAGGAAACATGGTATGTTCAGCCTGGAGAAGACTGAAAGGGGATATGATAGCGGCACTCTTCAAATATCTGAAGGGCTGTCATAAGGAAGAAGGGGCAAAATTGTTCTCATCTGCTTTTGACAGTAGAACTAGGTCCGATGGGTACAAACTACAAGAGAGGAGATTCCGGTTGGACATGAGGAAGAATTTCTTGACAATAAGGGCGATTCGACAGTGGAACAGATTGCCACTGGAGGGAGGTGGTAGATTCTCCCTCAATGGAGACCTTCAAGCAGAGCCTTGACAGGCACCTGCTGGAGATGCTGTAGGAGAATTTCCTGCTACAGGCAGGGGGTTGGACTAGATGACCTTGTAGGTCCCTTCCAACTCTATGGTTCTATGGATGTTGTTCAGCCCTCACAATGAAAAGAGCAAGAAGAAGCACTTCTCATTATATTTATGCAGTTATTCCAAAATCCAGATAAATCCTTAATCCAGATACCTTCTGAGCCCAAGCAGTCTAGATAAGGGATACTCAACGTACAAAGCAAATGCTAATAATGCCACAGAGTAGTCTTGCATTGCTCCATGTGCGGTTGGGCTTGGCCTTCAGCTGTGAACCATTTGCTTGCCTGCCTCTGTTCAGGTTTTTGGGAACATCCGGCCAGAACGTCAGCGACATCTTCAAGTACAGCAGCATGTCTGACTACCTGGAAATCCTGGAGTGGACCCTGCGGATCGGACACCTCAGCCCCACAGCCCCAGACACACTTGGTAATTTCACCAAGGGAGTCTCTTTGGCACCGGAGTGTGGGTGGGTGGTTCTTTCAGGTAGCTAGATGGGCCTGGGTACCTCTTAGGCCATTGCTTCCTTTGCAGGAAGATGGAGCAATTGGTGTGTATTTGGGGGGCTGGCTGGAATGACTTGGGCAGATGTCCTTTGTATGTTCTTTTGCATTTGTATCTAATGCATTTGCATCTAATGCAGGCTTTGTAGTTCTACTCCGTCCCTTTCAGTCTTAATATCACCATGCATTTACATGGTGCCTGAGCACATGAAGCACTTCATGCGTCTTGATTTGATGTTGTCCTTACAGTAACTCTGTAAGGTCAAAGTAGTATTTAGCCCTAGGTTGCAGCTGGGAAGACGGAGGGCGCAATCCTAGCCAACTTTCCAGCACTGGCGTAAGGGCAAAGCAGCTCAGAGGTAAGGGAACAAGCATTGCCCCATTGACACAGCTATGTCAGTGCAGGAAAGTTGGTTAGGATTGTGCCCTGAGGCTGAGAAATGAATAGCTTGCCTACAGCCAGTTAATGAGCTCCTGCCAGAGGTGAGCTTCAAAGCACGGAAGACCTGATTTGTAGCTCAGTCTCCTAAGGGCTACACCACACACCAGTGCTCTTTTGGTAACACAATGCTGCATGACTGCTCACCTTCCCTTCTTCATGCCACAGGTGGGCCCCTGTATCAATTATTCGCTTTCAATTATCCATGGATCCAGGGGCTGCTATTAACACCCACACACCATATCCGTGGTTTCTCGATCGGGGTGGGTGGGTGTCCTCACAGATATGGGGGCATGCCTGTATTGGGGGTGAAGAGTTTTCACCTGGCATGTCCTCCCTTTTATCACCTTAACCCTGATTCTGCCTGCCGGCGGGTGGTATCCTAAGAGCATCTGCCTACTTTTCCCGCAGGCTGCTATCCATTCTACAAGACCGACCCTTTCATCTTCACAGACTGCCCTCATGTCTACTTCTGTGGGAACGCGCCTTCCTTCAAATCCAAGGTCGCCAAGGGTAAGTGAGGGGCTGTGCTGTCGGCTAGTGCCTGGGGGTCCCTCTTTGGCTTCTTCGGGGCAGGCCTGTCGCTGTAGGTTTGCTCGTGGGGCACCAAATGTACTTCATTGCTTGTCATTTATCTTGTGCATTGCTCGGATTGAGATCCAGCAATCCTAAAAGGGAAGAGGTAGGGAGGAAGAATGGAAGATATTAGCATGGCAGAAGATTTAGCCAAGAGGGTTAATGCCTCCATTTGCCCGAAGATAACAGCTGAAGATCTGAAGGTCGTGAGCTCGAGACTACCGGAAGGGAAGTCTCTGTGAGCGGCAGACCTTGCAAACTGCGGCTGATTAAAAAGCTGAGTTCCAGCTGCCTTGTGGGAGGAGGAGTGTGTTGAAGTCAGCTGCGTCTCTGGTGGGAGCAGGGAAGCCTCTTATCAGCCAGCAGAAGACAGATGGTGGCTAAGAAAGAAGGCCAAATCCAGAAAGAAAGATCTGTATGAGTGTTGTTCTTGAAAGATAGAACATTTGTGTAAATTGTAAAAACCTTCGGGTCTGTGAATAAAAGTCTGCCTATGTAAACCGCCTTAAGTTACAGTCATTAGAGTAATCTAGTGATCTTAAGAAAGGTGGTATATAAATACATGTATTATTAATTATTATTAGTATTAGTATTAGTATTACACATGCCACTTACACAGCCTGGTGGCACACAGCCTGATCTATTAAGTGGCCCTATCCCTATCTGTTTTTATAGCAACAGTAAACCATCTTAAACAAGGGTAAAAAAGATAAATTACGGCAGACCATTCCCACTCCTTGTTTTTTTTCTTTTCTGCTGTGCAGGCGAGGACGGTCAGAAAGTGCTGCTGGTCACCCTCCCCGACTTCAGCGCAACACAGACGGCTTGTTTGATCAACCTGCGCGACCTCACCTGCCAACCTGTCAATTTCTGTGCTTTTGGTGCCAATGACGAAGACGGAGGAGCAGCCATGGAAACGGGGCCCTGAGAGACAGGTAGCATCTTGCCCTCTTCGGGAAGGACACTCACCCAGAATGGACCACTCGGCGCCATATCCTGTTGTTATTTGAAACTCAGGCTCACACTACAATAAAGTGCGCCCTACTCCCCTTTTCCCCTCGTTGTGGGTTTGCCTCCTTGGTGAAATCCCCCGATTCATTCCATCCATACAACAAAAGAAGCAAAACCGAAGGAGTAGCTCTTAACAACTCATTTTATTCATATAAACAACTGTTAGAAGGTTAAGGGGGCCCTCCTGGGCTCTGAATTCCCCCCCCCCAGCACTGAACTTGACAAATTCAATTCCCTTCCCCTTTAGGCTTGCTAGGATGCCAACTTCCTTCCTGGCAGAAGCACAACTGCGATATAAGTGCTGAGCGGGGGCATCTGCCCCATTTACTTGAAAGATCCAGTAGTTTCAGTGAAATCCTGGCTCTTGCCTTGACAAGAGGGAAGGACCTGGGGCAAGAAGAATAGAGTAATAAACATTTGGAAAATTTCAAACTCGCTTGCCAATGCGTCTTTTTTGCAACCTGATGGGTGCTTTGCTTGCTTCCTAAGCCCTGCAGCTTGCATGTCAGTTGCCATTCTTTGCTCAAATATTTTTAGAATGTTTCCAGTCCATGCTAAAAACAGAACCGAATGCCTAAATGTTGCATGTGTGAGCACAGCCTTTTTGGGAAGGAAAAAAGAAGAAGAAGAAAGGCTGCCTCCCTGCATGGAGATCGGTATGCATTTAAATCCGGTGGGTTTTAGATTGTGCAAGTTGCATTCAACTCTGTACTCCATTCCAGCTCAAATGGAAAAGTCTGACTAAGAGTAAAGTTGGTTCAATGGGCTTCGACGGTTACAATGAAGGATTTTTAGGGCTGTGGACCTGGGGGTGGAATGTAGAGCTCCTGAACTGCAGCAAGCCTTGGATTATCTTCCTCCAATCCTATGCCATGCTGTAAAGACCTCCTGTAAGACGGGGAAAGCAAGATTGTGGGGTAGGCAGAGAACATCTTCACGCAGCCAGCCACGGGAGACTAATGATGCTCTGGCCCTTCCTCCGGGACAAGCTCGTGGGCAAGAGAGGGACTTGCCCTCCACAGTCCTCTGGCAGACACGGGGTTGTAGGATTGGCACAAGCCCTGTAAGAAAGCTGAGGCATTATGCTCAAAGCAGAAATGTGAGAGAGGCACTATAACTATGGCTGTTGCTATGGCTGTTGCAGCCTACTCAAAGCAGTGGATGTTTCTGGTAGATTGAAGAAGCAAAACAAGGGTACCTCTGCACTGTGATGAACTGATACCGCCGTCGGCTTGAAGGGGCAGGGGAGGTAGGGGTGCTGCCTTGGGAATGTCACGAGTGTTCCTTGGGCCACCATCGCAGCAGATCGGCTGGCCGCCACTAGTCGCCAAAGTTCACTGTGTAAGTCTCTGCCGTGGTCATGGGGAAGGCAGTGCCCGTGGTCTCCTCCCCGGCGTCCACCACCTCCGTTAGCGCGTCATCGGTGACCCACTCCGTGACGGTCTCCGTGTAGACCTCGGTCTCCCAGGTGGTGGCCGACTCCGTGGTGGGCGGTTCTCTGCTCCACGGCGGAAGCGTGGTGCTGCTGAACTGGAAGGGGAAGGCGGTGCTGGGCGGAGGAGTGGTTGGGACCGTTGTGGGGGCCGCGGTGGCGTTGCGCAGGCGTTCCCGCATCTGCTGGCGCAAGCGGGCTCGCTGGCGCATCCGCATCCTCCAGCGCATGCGCTCCCTGGGCGTCAGGGGCCGGCCATTGGGGAGCCTGCCGTTCAGGGGTCTGTTCCCGTTCATGGCGATGATCTCACGGATGCGTTTCCAGTTGGAGCGGGAGAGGATGAAGTTGCACTGCGTGGCTCCGATGTCGTAGAAGACGCTGCAGGTTTTTGCGCTGGGGTTGTAGCCTTCAGCCCTGGCGGTGACGCGGTATTCTCCGGGGTTCAGGATGCGCCAGTAATCCCCACCGCTTGCTGGAGAAAAAGGCAAAGAGGAGCAACGTTTAATAAGCACCATGTCCAGTGATTTCATTCAGGGGGAACGGACCAGAACGGGCGTTCCGGATCCTAACAGGCTCCGTGGCTGGTTCCAGGTTCCCGACAAGTGCCAATCAAAAGTGAGTTCCTGTTCCTAAATCATTTGAATGACACCACTGACACCGTCCTCTCGAATCCACTGTGAGGAGGGGGATGTGCTTGCTACAGAGGTGGGCTTGGACATCCAGGACAAACAGGTAACATTTATTTGCATTTTATTTAAACTCAGCGCTTCTTGCCTTCGAACACTTTATTCAGCAACGTTGTGACTTGGCACAAGACAGCATCTATTGCACACAATTTAGTCTTCTAGTCAAAGGGCAGCCCAGAGATTATTTGCTATGCACATCATTTGCTATGCACCTGGCTATCCCGCACGTACCTGTTATCACATCGTGGTTCACTCCCACAACGGAGATGGTGGCGTTGGCGATGGCGTCCCCCTGCTCATCCGTCACCACCCCCTTGATGCCCCGATGCACCTGAAAGAGGACGGCAGCAGGTAAGCGACATTGTCTTCTGTTCTGTGTAGGCAAATGCTTAGGGCGCAAGCCTACCCTGGAGTCAGGCCAGCACAAGGGCCACCGTAAAGCGTGTTTGGACCACTCTCTGAGTCAGGGAGGATGACGCACATCTGTGTGCTGGCCTCTCTGACTCCGAGAGGGGTCCAAACATACTTTATGATGTCCCTTGTGCCGGCCAAACTTTGCTGGCCTAATTTCAGATTAGGATTGCACATTTAATTACTTTATTTAAAAGATCTCGGTACTGCTTTTTTACCCTCAAAGCCCTCAAATTAAAAAAATATAATAATAGCATGTAAATAAAACCATTAACACCCTGACATCACCCTGCCAACAAAAGTTCGCATAGTCAAAGCGATGGTTTTCCCAGTAGCAATGTATGGCTGTGACAGCTGGACCATAAGAAAGGCAGAGTGCAGAAGAATAGATGCTTTCGAATTATGGTGTTGGAGAAAACTCTTGAGAGTCCCCTGGACTGCAAGGAGAGCCAATCGGGGCAATCCTACAGGAAGTCAAACCTGATTGCTCCCTGGAAGGACAAATCCTGAAGCTGAAGCTCAAAGACTTTGGCCACCTCATGAGAAGAGAGGACTCTTGAGAAAAGACCCTCATGCTGGGAAAGATGGAAGGCAAAAGGAGAAGGGGGCGGCAGAGGAGGAGATGGTTAGAGAGTGTCACCTAAGCAACGAACATGAAATTGGGCGAACTCCGGAAGCTAGTGGAGGACAGAGAGGCCTGGTGTGCTGTGGTCCAGGGGGTCGCAAAGAGCCGGACACGACTTAGCGACTGAACAACAACAAAAACCATTAAACAATGAAAACAATCCAGGTGATGTAGAAACAGTAACATAGAAGCAATAACGGTACATAGGAAGTAATTATTTTAAAAAGTGTTCCTAGGAGGTTCCTCCTCAAATGCTAAGGAGAATAAGTATGTTTTTAAACCCCTCTGCCATGATTGCTCCCTAGTTTCCGTCTCACAACTAAGCTTACCTCACAGGGTTGTCGCAAGGCTAGAACAACAAGTACCTGTTCCATGAAGGTCAGCAAGGACTCCTTGTTGTTCTCCCACTCCTGGGCCAGCTCACTTTCGTGGGGAAACTTGTCACAGCTTGGGTAGATGGAGAGCTCCAGGCAGTTGGTGTGGAGGTAGCTGAAATCATTCATACCTGAAATAGCAGAGGGAGACGAAGATGGCACCATGCTCAGTCCAGGGCTGGATTAAGTCACGCCGGGGTCTGAATCGACATCAAGCCTAAGAGACACCCCACCCCATAACTTTATTTTCTAAGACTGCAAAACAGAAAGGACAAAGAAAGTAGAAAAACAGGTGTGCCCTGGGTATCAATGGATATTGGGACACCTATTAAAAAGATAAAAGGTAAAGGTTTCCCCACGACCGAATGGTCTAGTCATGGCCGACTGTAGGGGGCGGTGCTCATCTCCGTTTCAAAGGCTGTAGAGCCAGCGTTTTGTCCAAGGACAAGCTTCCGTGGTCATGTGGCCGGCATGACTCTACACTGTAGCACACGGAACACTGTTGCCTTCCCACTGAAGTGGTCCCTATTTATCTACTTGCATTTTTTAATGTGCTTTCGAACTGCTAGGTTGGCCGGAGCTGGGACAAGCGACGGGAGCTCACTCCGTCGTGCAGTCTTGAACTCCCAACCCTTCCGGTCGGAAAGCCCAGCAGCAGCGGTTTAACCCGCTGCGCCACCACGTCCCCTATTAAAAAGATAGGGGAACATTCAACAAATCTTTTTTACCTTGTTGCAGCAAGACCACTGATGCTCCCCTCTCTTTAAAAAGGCGCCCCCCACTATCCGCGGTTTCAGGCATCCGCATGGGGATTAGGCACTGTGTGTGCAAGAACACCACGAGCTGGGGCAGGCTCAACAGAAAAGTTTCCAACTCGGGGCTCTGGGCTGATCTTGCGTTTTGTGACGACTGAGCCCGATGACTCCCACAACAGTCGGGTTTGCTGTGTCGGTTTTCTCTTTGGCGCCCGCCTCAATACTTACTGCCGGCTCGTGGGTTCCACTTGGCCCCGTTGACGATCCCCATTCCATCGGTCGTATCCTGTGCGTGGCAGCCCCCCCCGGAAGGTCTCGGTCATGGTGAGGTGGGCCGAGGCGTAGGAAATGGCCAGCCAGCGGAAGATGGCGTGGTCTGGGGTCTCCTTCAGTTCGAGGTTCTCTTCCCCATAGTCATCCAGCATCGGAGGAGCCACTTCATTCTCATTGACGGGGCGAGCCATGTCAAAGGGGTAAGAGACAAGCTTCTCCCCGCCCTGGAAGTTGGCCCCAAGAACAAAGGGGATTTTTTTCATCCAGGCCATGATTGCTCGGACCTCCACAGCCACCTGATGCGAGGAGGGGGAAGGAAAGGAAGGAGGCAGAGCAGAGAAGAATTTCAATTTTTCTGTTGATGAGATATCCTCCCTGACTCCGGGAGTGGTCCAAACACGCTTTACGGTGGCCTTTGTGCTGGCTAAACTTTGCTGGCCGAACTGTGCCGGCCTAACTCCAGGTGAGGATTGTGCCCTGCGAGTACGGGCAGGAGTATATGGAAGGAGGTGGTCCCTCAGTTACCCTGGACCCAAGCCGTAAAGGGCTTTAAAAGTCGAAAGTAGCATTTTGAATTGGGCTTGGAAGCGAACCAGCAGCCAATGTAGCCACTGAAGCAACGGGTCAATAGTATGCCTACTTAGTGTACAGATCTTCCAGATAGGGATTGCTTCCTTCAAGCTACACACCCTGTTTGTGGGCACTTGCATCCGACTCCTGTTTTTACCTGTTTAGGAAACTTCTTTCTACCCACAGACTCTCGCGGACTCCTGTCCTGCAGGATTGCTGAAGCTGAGAAGAGAACCCCCAGTTGGGTGGCCAACGCGGCTCGTTTTAATGTTTTTCTGTCGGCTATGCCTTTTGGTCACTTTTCCAAAACTCCATCTGACAAAAGACCAGCGGTGTTATGCTACCGGAACGCTGGGCGGGACATCCGGGTGATCGACAGCCCGCCCGTCGCGTTCTGCAGCGTTACGCCATTTGCATAACCAATTACGCCG
>JAJKFI010000062.1:5022372-5073138 GCA_029204185.1 Lerista edwardsae
CCGTCGCGTTCTGCAGCGTTACGCCATTTGCATAACCAATTACGCCGTTTGCGTAACGTACGCAAGCGGCGTAACGCTGAGGAATGCAACGGGCGGGCTGTCGATCACCCGGATGTCCCGCCCAGCGTTCCGGCAGCATAACACCGCTGCAAAAGACTATGTCTTTTTTGCCACCTCTCCCCGGATTCATTGGAACATATAATTCTCAGATGTCCAGTCCACCACCATCTTCGTCGGATGTATCTAGAACCTTGGTTATCTTCCTTCTCTAGTTCTTTCCCTGATCCCCTTCCTATTCTTCTTCGTGATTGTTGTCCCTTGATCACTAATTCTGTTGCTAGTTTTTTAGCTATGATTATGAAATTAACCCTTTCCCTATGACCCTTTAGAACTTTACTTATCCTGTGTTATTAATTTGCTTTGCTATTTATTGTATATGCCAGTAAAGGTGATGGGAAATGGGTGGCCAACGACAGGTACATGGGATTGGCTTGACATTTACACCAGCCTGAAAAGGTCTCCGTGCAACCCCGCGCATGGTCGCAGTTGCAAAGAAGCAGGGGCTATACTCACGGTGGCATCCTCCGCTTCGTAGTGCTCGGGAATGGGGATGTGATGGTTGGGAACCTTGTGTGGGACCAGCTTCCTCTCTTCTGCAGCCCAGAGGATGCTGTTGAGGTCGGGGAAGTTCTCAAAGAGATCATAGCCTTCCTCATTCCAATGCCCCAGGGCCCAGTTCCCAAGCTCAGAGCCCTGCCAGGAGAGTGAATGAATGAGTCAGGAGGACGTAGCGAACCATGCTGGGAACAAAGCATTAGGCTTCTAGGGAGGAAAAACCATAAAGCTATCTGCTTTCATGTGTTGAATGGGTGGTTGTTTTTTGTTAAGACATCCACTCTCCTGGCTGTTTCTGTTGGAGTTGGCGCAACTCCGTCTGCTGCCTAGAGGGGGCAGTCTAATGTCCAAAAGGGGAAAATGTGATGTCCTGTGACCCAGACCTTTCTTACCTGTCCTCTCTGGGATTCCTGCGGGGGTGTGGCCTTTAACTTATTTCCTGCCCTTCTCCTCTGAGCATGTCCCTTTCTTTGTCCTCTGACCACCAAGCTGATAAGATGCGCATACCAAGGGCTCTGATGCCCCCGCCATCTTAAGCACACCTCCATGCATGGCGATGCAGCTGTAGGGCCTTGCCTTCCAAGCATTAGTTGTACCTCTGATCCTAATCAGACGCTGTTGATATGCACTGGATGGAACTGTGACTAAACCTTTCTTTTTGCATCTTTACCAAGCCTCTGCCTCATGTGTCTTTTGTTAAGAGCAGTCAGCCTGGGTGAGGGAGGTTCCCGTGTGGTGATGCCCTAAGGGGGAAAATCTGCTGCTTGCTCTACTCTGCTTTCCCCCATCACCAATAGTTTCAACCTCCGTGCAGTCTCAGCCTGCTCCCCAAAACCGGACCCCCTTCCCATCTCACCATTTGGCTGGCAATCTCATAGCCATCCGGGTTGAGCGAGGGGACAAGGTGAATGCGGGTCTCCGTCACCAGGTTCCTCACGCGGGGGTTCCCATCCTTGTACTCCTTGCAGAGGAACTGCATCAACATGAGCAGCAGCTCGCGGCCCAAAACCTCGTTGCCGTGGATTCCGGCAGTGTAGCGGAAATCTGGCTCCCCTGTGTGACAAAAGGAACAAAAGCAGGTAGCTGTGTCAACGCCATTGCAAAAGACATAGTCGTGCTTGAGGAAGGGCACTCTCGTGCTTTGCTGCTAAGAATTGCAATTCTTGACTTGTGGGGGGGGCTATATCCAGCGGTGTTATGCTGCCGGAACGCTGGGCGGGACATCCGGGTGATTGACAGCCCGCCTGTCGCGTTCCGCAGTGTTACGCCGTTTGCGTAACGTACGCAAGCGAATTGGTTACGCAAACAGCGTAACGCTCTGGAACGCGACGGGCGGGCTGTTGATCACCCGGATGTCCCGCCCAGCGTTCCGGCAGCATAACACCGCTGGCTATATCCCATCTTTCCGCCTGTGGAAGGACTCTCAGCGCAGAACACCACATATTAAAAAATACATTACACTGGAATTCAATTAAAAAAAGATGTTTAGCATTTGTATAGTGCATTCTGCGTGTGCAAAGCGCATCACAGATATCACCTTGAGATTGTGAGATTCTCAAACTCAAGGTGAGATTGTTCTTACGACAGTCCTGCAAACTCAGTAATATTATCCCCATACTGCAGGTAGGAAGACTGAGGCTGCAAGGGGAATGGGTTGCCTTGGTAAGGTCATGGCAGAGATGACCCTGGAGCCAATTTACAGCACAGGCTCTTAGGGCAATAAAATCTATGCCATACCTCCAAAAAACCAAGACCAAATAACCACTGAGCAAGTGAGAGTCCAAAAGTATTCAGATCAACTCAGGGGCATAAACACAACCTCAATACCTGTCTACACAAAACAGTTTGGACCCGGTGATGGAAAACTGAAATTGGTAGGGCCAATTGGGTCTCAAAGGGGAGGGTGTTACATACAAGTGATTCTCAGATATTTTTTTTTAGCAACCCAGTTGGCAACACTGCTAACCCACCCATTAAGTGGGGAGGGGTATAAACAAACAGATGAATTACTGATGAACTGCCCCTTAACTACCATATAATCAGTCTCTCCCTTTTTCCAGCAAAGGTGAGTGGAAGGGGAGGGAATCTCATTTATCTTGTTCTTCCCCTTTGAGCAAAACAAAACTGTTACATAATAAACCACAGCAAAGAACACACAATGAGAGGAAACCAGTAATTAAAGTCACCACTGCCACCCTGGTAGGAAAAAATGAACTAATTTTAGGGCAACTGGAAATAAATTCATTAAAGCCAGGTCCATGCAGGACAGGGTGCAATTAAAGGAAGATGCTTTTAATTAAAGTCACATGGACCTTTTGCTGAATGGGACTTACTTCTGAGTAAACATCAGGGGAACTTGGCCGCAGAGATCAAAGTTGCCAGATAATAAGGTTATTACGTTAAGTGCCACACAGAACTGCCATTTTAATTCCTGTTGGTGGAGAAAAGCTCTAAAAATCTTTCAGACTGGAACCCACTTTTTAGAATGGCACTCATGGCAGGACCCACCAGAAATGGTGTCATGGCCAGAAGTGATGTCATCAAGCAGAAAATGCCATCATTGTGATGTAATCAAATGACACTCCTGGAATGCAAACTGGTATTCTTGCACTGCAGCAATTGCACAACCATGAAATCATTCTGACAAAAAACAAGATGAGATGAGTGCGCACGAGGCCATGTGGAAGTCCTCCGGACCAAAATGTATTTAGCTCAGCAACAATATCCCCCACTAAGAACCTCTTTTCAAGGCACCTGAATGCTGTCTGCATTTGAGAGAGGGTTGCAGATTCTGGCCTCTGCATCAGCCCATCTTGCAACATGGGAATATTTCCTGTTTATAATGGCCGTCGGTCAAAAATGTCGACTGACAGCCCGAGAAGCCAGGCAATTGTAAGCCTTCCGCTTCAGTTATTCTGCAACTTTCAAAACAATATTAAGAGAATGGGATGAAGAGATCAGACAGTCAAGGGTCCCGGGTATCATGAATCCTGAAATGCCACATGTGTTTTGAAGGGATGCTTTTGGGGGCCAATGTTGACTAGAGGCCAGCAGGATGGGCGTAAGTAAACCTTGGCTTTGGAGTGTAACGTCAAGTCCAGAGACCCGTCCTGGAAATGTTGACACAGGTGGAAGCAAAGCAAATAACGCGAGGCAGCTGACATAATTCGTGCATGCCGGTCAGGCTGGATGGAGAACAGGTCTTGGCCAAGCAATGGTCTCTTGTTAGTGGCAGAAATGGGAGGCTTGATTCATAAAGGAACTAGGTTAACATAATGTGCTTACATGCTTCAGTTGGTAGCAGACTGGCCTTGTGAGTGGGGGACGGCACTCACCTAATTCATGCTCTCCTGGGTTGTCAGAGATTTCCATGGCATAGATCTTCAGTCCTCGGGAGCTCTTGCCAATGTTGTAGATACGGGTGATGGTGGGACATTCTTCATTCACGACTTTCATAAGCTGGAAGGGGAGAGAGTATCAGAATTAAAGGAAGGATTCTGCAGAAGAAAAGAATGAAAATGAAGGATGGAACAAAATGAGGAAGGTGGGAAAGATTGGCCAACCCAAGTGGCCAATGGAGGCAGTCATGGCAAATCATGAATTGGCAGGGGCACCTGCCCCCATATGCCATTCCTTCTCTCCCTGCTCCCCAGTTCAAAAATAAGAGAATGGAATGGAAGAGGAAGTGTGGAAGAGAGAGGTAGGCTAGCGTGAGACACTCTAGCACATCAGTCTCTTCTCCTCCAGCCATTCTTTCCTGTTTTTTTCCTCTCTTCCTTTTTAAAACAGGAAGTGGGAGAAGCAGCAGCAGCAGAGGACTTTCCCCCCTTGCAATGTCAAAAATCACAAATCTCCCTGTTTGCTTTACACATTTATTTAAACCGAGGTTCTCAAACTTTTTAGCACTGCAAGTCGCTTTGTAGAATGAGGATCTGTCTGGGACCCACTGGAACTGACGTCATTAACCTGGAAGTGATGTCATGGCCGGAAGTGATGTCATTGTGACGCCACAGCCTGCTGCTTTTCTAAGAATGCAGCAATCATTTGGGTTATTTCCCAGCCATTTTCCAATAGCAACGTTAATTGGAAAGAAAAAAAGCCTATTCACAACCTTGGCACAAGCAAAACAACCACACAGCCCTCCCCCTTTCCAGCATCCCATCTTCTCAATATGGTTGCTCTAGGTGCTTTGCAACCTTTCTGAAATTGGTTCAGGACCCACTGGTGGGTCCTCCCAACCCACAGTTTGGGAACCACCGACTTAAACCGTTTATATCCTGCTTTCCCTTCCAAATAAATTGAATCAATGTAGTACAAGAGGATTAAAAAAAAAAAAACACCAGTAAAAGAATAAGAGTATGAGAAAACGAAAGGTGTAAAAATCATGAAAGTCATAATAGTACAATAGAAAAACAAAACAAGATGCAACTACAAAACCCCAAACCGACCAAGGGAAAATGTGTTTATCCATTTCTTTGTAAACAGGGCAGATGTGAACAAACAAACATGGCTATCCATGTCATAGCTATTCACCCCCCACCCCAAACCAGCACACAGCAGGTCCTCATTAACAAGAAAAACTGCAGCAAGAAGCCTGGAAGAGAAAAGGCACAAAAACAACAGGCAGATGTGTTGTTGTGGCCCATCTCCCCTTGGTTTTGGTGGAAATTGTTAACAAGATAGCCTGGAAACCAGACCCAGCCTTGTGTAGGAATCTGGTTGCACAATCCCTTTCTAGCAGTGGGAAAACAGAATTCTCCTGAAATGGATGATTTTGGGAGGGGGGGGGCACAGGATGTTCTCCTCACTTCAAAGAAAGGATAACATCCACCAGCAGTCCAGCAGATCAGCTCTGGGCGCAGTATTCTGTTGCTGGGGATGGCTCTGCGACTGGGAAACTGAGAACCTCTTTCCCTCTGGCCTCTACAGAAAAAGGCTTTGGAGGGCAGGCAATGCAAACACTAAGGGCTGTCCCTTGGCATCATCACTCACCTGCCTCATGTCCTTGTAGTTGTGATGGCGGAAGTCCAGGTTGTCCACTGAGGTCATCACTTCGTTCTGCAGGCTGTAATAGCTGTGGATGCCTGCGTAAAGGGATGCAGGATAGTAAAAGCTGGCATTGTTGGAGAGCACTGTGTTTGAGGAGAGAGCTGCTTGGGGGACCATTGGCCACTGCAGGGAGGCCATTCTCGGCAGGAAAAAAGTGCAAGGGAACACACAGCTCCCCCTCCCTGCACACCGTGTCCTCGGGCCCCCCTCCCTGCAACTTTTCTTAAAGACAGACTGCCAAGACTTATCTGCATGTACAACTAATCTGACCCTTAGAGGCAAGGCATCATTGTTTCAACCCTCCCATTTGCATTACTGGGATAACTGTGTTGGTCTACCTTTTAGGGTTATTGTAAAGGATTCTTGAACTGCGTTAGATAAGTGTTTCTGAAGCTGTGGGTCAGGACCCACTAGGTGGGCCGCAAGCCAATTTCAGGAGGTTCCGATTCAATTCAATGTGTATTTAATTTTTAATATACAGGTAGATGATCCCTTATCTGGACATCCAAAATCTGGACTACTCTGAAATCCAGACATTTTTTTCCAAGACTTTTTTTTTCCCCTCTAGTGTGAATACTAGAAGATCTTGTGCTCATTCCCGTACTGCACCAGATTTATGATGCCTCCGAGGGGAAGATCTCAGCTGCTATTAAAGCAGCAGTTATAGCACAATAGAATTTCTAATCCTGGAGCTTACCAACTTTTTGAAACTCAGCCAAAGGACTCAAGACAAGTCGAAGTGCAGGAAAATAAAGAGAGGATTTGCAGAAAGTGTGTGACCCACTGGAGCTCTGTCCCCACCTCCCACCCCAAGACCCACAAGCATCCTCCAACTCTTACTGGAGAGAGGGCAGCCCAGCACTTCCATCCTCATGCAAAGGCTCCCGTTCCAGGTCAGTGGGTAGATGCGGATGAAGCGAGCAACCTTGGGCTCCGGGAACTTGGTCATCACCGGCGTGTCCTTGTCAACATTCCCATAGAAAAGCTACAAAACAGCCATTGGCAAACTGCATTAGCTGAGGTCTATGTGTAGAGACCCAGGGCGCAATCCTAACCTGGAGTTAGGCCGGCACAGTTTGGCCGGCACAAGGGCCACTGTAAAGCACACTTGGACCACTCTCGGAGTCAGGGAGGATGGCGCATGTCTCTGTGCTGGCCTCTCTGACTCTGAGAGTGGTCCAAACATACTTTATGGTGGCCCTTGTGCTGGCCTAACTGTGCCGGCCTAACCCCAGGTTAGGATTGTGCCCTTTCACTTCTTTAGCTACCCCCCGGCCAATATAGATTTCCTGTTGCTCTTTTATCCCCATCTATCAAATCCTGATCATGCACCCCAATATCTTAACAGTGCACCAGATTTATGATGCCCCAGAGAAGAAGATCTCAGCTGCTGTTAAAGCAGCAGCTATAGCACACAGCTAGCAATGTATGGCTGTGAGAGCTGGACCATAAGAGAGCGCCAAAGAATAGATGCTTTTGAATTATGGTGTTGGAGAAGACTCTTGAGAGTCCCCTGGACTGCAAGGAGTTCCAATCGGTCAATCCTCCAGGAAGTCAAGCCTGATTGCTCCCTGGAAGGACAAATACTTTGTCCACCTCATGAGAAGAGAGGACTCTTGAGAAAAGACCCTCATGCTGGGAAAGATGGAAGGCCGAAGGAGAAGGGGGCGGCAGAGGATGAGATGGTTAGATAGTGTCACCGAAAAAATGAACATGAAATTGGGCGAACTCCGGAAGCTAGTGGAGGACAGGGAGACCTGGCGTGCTGTGGTCCAGGGGGTCGCGAAGAGTCGGACACGACTTAGCGACTGAACAACAACATAGCACACAGCAGCTGCGATGGGGTATTTGGGTGCAATGGGGACGCATGCACATACATACCATTTCCTCATAGCCATTGCTGTACATGACCCAATTCTGGCTGTCGTTGCTGAAGCCCACATAGAAAGTGGTGACAAAGTCATTGCTGCGGGGAAACAAAAGAAGAGGGAGAGGGTGAGACTCATCAGCAGAAGTGGAAGGAAACAGCGACCATAAAATAAAACACACAACCCTTTCTGCAAATTCTCATTTTTATAAAAATAAAACCCAAATCCGGATACTGGGGTCTGACAGCAATTCCTTCCTCCTTCCCAGGATCAGAGCAGGAGGATAATGACGCAAAATAGCAACTTAATTGGGATGCTTCGGGTTATTTCCAGGCTCCCCGCAGAGTAAACACAGCCCTCCCTGCTCCCGTTGTCCCCGATCATCTCCTTCGGCTCCCTTGGTCCAGCTCACACGTACTGGATGAGAGAATCCCGACCCTGGATGATGACTCCTGTGAACTTGGTGGTCCTCCTGGTGTCCACTTGGATCCACTGTATACGGCTGTCGTCTTCTGCACACCAGGCACCGTCGAAGAAATCGTCCTCGTTGGACCCTGCCTGGGAAGGAAGAGTAGAAGGAACGTTATCCAGGAAAGCACAGGGGGATAATGTTATCCAGCTGATTTTTTTAAAAAATCAGCGAATACCAATATCAATGGGGAAAAAGCTTTAAAGATCCACTTTCTTGCTCTTCCATCTCAGAATGCATTGATACAGACACTATTCCACGTTCAGCCACTAGACAGGATGAATAATGGAACTGAGTAAGATTTTGGTGCTTTTTTCCTTATTAAAGGTAAAGGTTCCCCCACGACCGAATGGTCTAGTCGTGACCAACTGTAGGGGGCGGTGCTCATCTCCGTTTCAAAGCCTATAGAGCCGGCGTTTTGTCCAAGGACAAGCTTCCGTGGTCATGCGGCCGGCATGACTCTACACCGTACGCACGGAACGCCGTTACCTTCCCACTGAAGTGGTCCCTATTTATCTACTTGCATTTAGGTGCTTTGGAACTGCTAGGTTGGCAAGAGCTGGGACAAGCAACAGGAGCTCACTCCGTCGCGCAGTCTTGAACTCCCAACCTTCCGGTTGGAAAGCCCAGCAGCAGCGGATTAACCCGCTGCGCCACCATGTCCCTTCTTTTACAAGGCATTTAAAGTGGAGCCTGGTATCAGTGGTGAGTCAAACCAGCGGATACTGAATCAGTGGCTACTGAGGTCCCACTGTATTTGCTTCTAAAATTGTGTGCTTCAGTTTGGACAACCAATTATTGAGTAGCACCTACTTGAAGTTCTTTATCAACAAGATAATGCTTATACGGGGTGGGGGGGCAGTATCCGTGGGTCCAGTATCCACATATTGGACTCACTGTGGATGCCACCAGATAAAGGATCTGATTTTAAATCCCTTTAAACACAACCTAAAAAAAGCACCAAACTCGCATTTCCCACCTTTGCACGGCCAAACTGCACCACGACTCTACAGCTGTTTTCAACCCTGAAAAACCCACTTCCTCTGGTCATGACAAATGCTGGGGCGAGGCTTGGAGGAGACCGGAACCTCCACATGTCCCGGGGTGGGGTGGGGGGTTCCGGAGCAAAATCCTCCATGGATGCCAGTGTCCCATTGCATTAAGTATTGCATTATACTATTAAGAATAATTCAGCATTATCATCCACGGAGTCCAAAAGCTCAAGGAAAAGAGGCTGACAGCCATTGAGACAGCTCAAAACGAGACACTGGAAAAAAAGGGTTCATCTTACTTGCATGTTGAGGCGACCGCGCTGGGCTCCCAATCCGTGCCGCAGCATGGAGGAAGCTAAGATCTGATCATCCTCGATGCGATGGGATTCCATTCCAATGGGAGGACACTCTGAAAGGCAGGAGAGGCAAGCTGGTTCTCCCTTGCACACACATGCGGTAGCGGCTTGACGTGATGACTTGCATGTGCGAAACAGACATCACAGATTGCTTGACGGAATGCAACATTTTTTTAAAGGAGTGGGGGGGGGCAGCTCATTCATTCAACTAAGGGTGCAATCCTAACCCGGAGTTATGCCGGCACAGCTAGGCCAGCGAAGTTTGGCCGGCACAAGGGACTCAGTAAAGTACATTTGGACCATCTTTCAAGCTGATCTTGTCACAAACTTGCGCCAGGCAGCTGCTTCTGTTTGGAAATCGGGGCGCAGAGCCTGCTGGGAAACAAGCATAAGTGGCTGCCCAGCACGTTTGTGAGAAGATCGGCTTGAAAGATAAGAGGCTGCGACATGGAACAGAAGGCTCCATGCCATGCAGAGAAGGCATTTTCTGAACATGGTTTGGAGACTGCTGGGCTAGTGCATCAGAGACACTCTAGGCAACCACTCTCCTGTTCTCCACCCTTCCTCTGTCACTTAGTTCTCTTCCTTTTTGATTTCAAGGAGAGGGGGCTAGGAGGGGTGTTTGCAGCTGGTGCGCCAACAGGTAAGGGGAGCAGCATTGAACACATCGCTCAAGTGTCACAAGCCAAACTCTCTTCCCCACTCACTTATTTTCTCTTCTGGACTCCATTCATCTTCATCTGTCTCCCATTTTTTCCCTCCTGTTTTCTTTGGCTTCCCTGCATACAAAGAGGACGACGACAAAGTTTAAGGAGCAAACTTTGGGGGGACAGAAAAAGACATGTTCGCATATGTTAAAGGTGTATGAAATTGGGCATGGAGAAAACCTTTTCTCCCTCCGTCCAATATTGGAAGTCAGGGTCTCCCAATGAATTGAAATTGGGTAGTGGATTCAGGACACCCCAGGAAAGATTGCAGTTGAAAAAGTACCAAAGAAAGAACTTCTACACAAAAGCGTGTAATTAACTTATGGAATTCCCCCCCCCCCCACACACACACACAAGATGTGGTGATAACTATTTGTTTAGATGGCTTTAAAAGGAGACGAGGAAACATCTCGGAGGACCTATCGAGCAACAGCTATTGGTCATGAAACTCCATGGGGGGGGGGGGGAAGCTGTGCAATTGCCCTTGATCTGGCTTGAGACTTCAGGCCCCTACCCCTCAAATAACAATGACAGAAATGGAATAACACATTTTAACGTCATGTCCTAACTTAATAGTTTGTGTGGTGTGGTTCCTGGTGTGGGACGTGGGAGGAAGAGAAGCAATGAAAGTCGGCAGCTGGTCAAAGGACTACTATCCATCTTCTACCTAATGCATCCATCTCAGCTGGTCTTGTAAATGGGTCGGCCAGCACCTGTCAAAGTTTTCCTCGAGGATATTCCCCCATGAATTGGCGCAGCTGTCTTGTTTATGGATCCAAAGACAACCCACCTTTGCGGTCCTTGCCTCTCTCGCCAGTCCATCTGTCTTCATCTAGGTCACCCTCCTCTTCCTCCTTGCTGCCGCCACCGCCAACTCCCTTCTTAGGCTTCTCTGATCCAGAGCAAAGAAGAGCAGAGTTAGATCAAGACGAATGCATTTTGTGCTCAGGATTCTGTTTCTGTTTCCATCTCACCTTCTTCTTCTTCTTCTTCTTTTCTGCCGGGGAATTGTTCGGGCTTCTGGGGAGGCAGACCATAGTCCACTACAGAGAAAAGGGTGATCGGTGAGGAGGAGGCTGAAATCCCCCTGCCGGCTCCCTCCCCCGCCCCTCCATCCTTCACAACCGAGATCGTGAAGCACCTAGAGTGACCCTACTGAAAAGATGGGATGCTGGAAAGGGGGAGGGCTGCGTGGTCATTTTGCTTGTGCCAAAGTTGTAAATAGGCTCTTTCCTTTCTGATTCATTTATTGGAAAGTGGCTGAGAAATAACCCAACTGATTGCTGCATTCTCAGGAAAGCAGCAGGCTCTGGCGTCGCAATGAGGGCACTTCCAGCCGTGAGATCACTTCCAGGTGAATGACATCACTTCCGGTGGGTCCCAGTCAGATTGTCATTCTAATAAGTGGGTCCCGGTGCTGAAAGGTTTGAGAACCACTGGCTTAGTGGATTAATCTACCTACGGTAAACTTTTTAAATCTGTTTTAGCAAGGGTCTAAAAGGCACCCAACATAGAGATCCACTACACAGGTATCAGACAATCAACCCTAGACCTAGCCTTCCTGGAGATAATCATTTTGGGATCTGCCCTGTGTGCTGTTAAAAGAATTGGTGTTCAAAGTCTCTGTTCGTCAGCATTACCTTAAGTGATTTGTTCTCTCAGGGGCTGTAGCAGTATTTGGGAAGGGGGTCTGACATCAGCTGGTGAAAGCAAAGAAGCTTAATCTTGGAAGGGAGGAATGAAGAGGGCAGGCAGCAAGGTGGCCGTTCTCAGTAGGTTCTAACCTTGCTTGACTTCTCCAGCAAATGCTGTTGGATGATACGTACCATCCCCATAGTCTGGAAGCACCAACCCTTCTTCATAATGACTCTCGAAGGACGGGGTGGGGGGTTCCTCTGGCTTCACTGCAGAGCAAAATGCAATCACAAAAAAGACTCACAACTACATAATAACCCAGCTGCCTAAAGACCCTCTAGGACAGGGGTGGCCAGCCCGTGCATGCCCTGTGCCACTCTTTCTGTAGAGAATTTTGAATGTGCCACTCCACCTTAATGTCATGTTTAGCTACTAACATCTCAGCTACGTAGAGCCTCCAACTTCAAGGGCAGCATATCTCAGCGTTCCAGAGGGCACAGAGCAGGAAACATGGGAGTGCCGTTGTCTACTTGGGGTTTTCCAAAGACACTTGGCTGACCGCTGATGAGGCCGGAAAGTGGCCTGCATGGATCTTTAGTCTGGCCCTGGTTGCATGGATTATAACACCTCCACAGATGAGTTATTCGTGACGGCCCCACCAGACAGCCTCCCTAGCAAAAGGCTAGAACCCAGCGTGAAAGCACCAGCACAGACTCCAATGCGTGGCGGCGCGTGGCTCCCATTCAGCAAGCCCAAGAGGAAGGGGTTTGACTGCCTGAAGCTGCCCTTCATTTAGGCTGCAGTCCGACACACCCTGAGAGCAGGTCCCATTGCACTCGGTGGGACTTATGTCTGAACAGATCTGCTGTTGGCCTCCTTTCTGCCTTGGCTCTCTCGGAGTGCTTCCAATTCCTTTCCCCTCCTTGCCCGCCACCCTTAATCTCCATCTATTTTCCAACATCCAGCAGGGAATGAAAGGAAACTAGCGCCGTACTTGGCTTCTCCTCCTCCTCCTCCGGCCGCGGCCTCTCGGGTTTCTTCTTGCTCGGTTTGCTGGGTTTGTTCTGGCGTCGGACGAACTCGACTGTGAGGGGGCAAAGAAGAGGATTGTGTTGCTTGTGCCTTGGTGCATGTGCAGAGGGAGACGGGGCGGAGGGAAGCTGCTCTCACAAGCGGAGTGGCACTGGCCAATACCAGGAACGCCAGTCAGGCTCTGTTTGCAGTCCCAAGTGGAACCACAACAGTCCTTCCATTGCACAGGAGATACAGCGCTGTTTTCGGGCACAGTACCCTAACCCTCCCCTTTCTACTCCTCCTATTCCTGCTGTGGTCTGTTGAATCCAGGCATGCACCTTTCAAAAAAAATAAAAATAAAGGATGGAACAGCTGAACTAACAACGATCTGTGCAGGCTGTTATTGCCCCATTGCACTGCTATTCTCAGTTTCCTGCACTGATACAGTCTGGGGGGAAAATACAAGGCAACAAAGGTCGCAAGCCAATTCCAGGTGGGTCGCAAAACATCTGGAGCAGCCATATTGAAAATATGGGGAGTGGGAGGGCTGTGTGGTTGTTTTGCTTGTGCCAAGGTGGTAAATAGGCTTTTTCCTTTCTGGAAAATGGCTGGGAAATAACCCAACTTGTTGCTGCATTACATTAACAGGAAAGCAGCAGGTTCTGGCATCACAGTGACAGCACTTCAGCCCATGACATCACTTCCGGTGGGTTCTGGACAGACTGTCATTTTTAAAAGTGGGTCCCAGTGCTAAAGAGTTTGAGAACCACTGTGCTAACGTATTTCTTTCAGAGAATGGCAAGCCTAGCCTGGATCCACAGATTCTAGCAGAAGGGTCACACTTTTGACATGCAATTCCTGCCTTTTTTTCTCTCTTTTAAAACTGCGCTCCTACCGGTTCACCTGTTGAGAATTACTTGGAGAGACTGGGAAAGGTGCACTCTCCTGCCACTTACATACAAGCAGGGGGAAAAGGGTTAAAAGCAAGCAAACAGAAAGTCCCAATTGTCTGGAGTTGGAGGAAACGCTCCAGACTCCAGCAGCCAGCCTGACCGAATTGGTGAACCGGAAAAAAATGACCACCCAGCCAAGCTGGAAAAAAGTCTCAATTTGGGACTCAATTTGGGGTCCTCACTGCACCATTTGCCTCTGCAAAATCCCTCCCGCCTGCCAAGTATTATTCAGGAAGGGCAGGGCACTTTCCACTCACATGGGCCAAAAAAGCCAGGACACGTGCAAGGGAAATGGGGAGGGGGCCAGGATGGAAGTCTGGGCTGCTGAGCTGTTTCCTCCGTGAATTTCTGCACAAATTCAAAGCAGCTTGAGAAAAGAGAAAAGCTGCACCTTCTGCAATCATAGGAAGCTACTTTATTTTAAAAAAAACTAAGCCTGACTGTTGATCCGGCTAGGTCAGCATTGCCGGCATTGATGGCAGCGACTCTCTAGGGCAGCATCTCCCAAACTGAGACCCCCTTGGTGGGCCGTGACCTGATTTCTGGCAAGTCCCGCAGAGCCCCCCCAATGAAAACACTTCACAACACTTCTTGATCAACTTCACAACAAGTCAATGATCAATGACCAACAAGCGACACTTGAAAGGCAAGATGGGCAATAGAACTCTGCACCTAAATGTCAAAAGCCACATTTGCCTGCAGATCTTGCAGAACTGCAGAATACATGCAGCTGAGATTACTGTCAGTGCTATTCCTTGAGCTCAGGCCGCATCGAGTTATGTGCATGGGAGATCTGGATTCAAATCCAGCCTCAGCTATATGCCAACTGCAGAAGCAGATCTAAGGGAGGGCAAAGCTCTAAGTTTTGCAAGAAGCCTTACCTTGCAGTGGAAATCACTCCTCTCCTGCACCATTTTAGCCAATCCTCACAGGGAAAAGCAACATCTTGGCATTGCTTACTGGCTACAGCAGCAAGGGAGGGGAGGGATTTACATGACAGGGTAAGGCTTTTTGCAACACTTAGAGCTTTGCCCTCCCTGTAGATCCGCCTCTGGCCAGCTGACCTCTTCCTTCAATTATGACCAACAAGAAGCAATCAAAGAGACAAGACCTGCCAAGAGGTCAGAAGAAATGCTTCCTAAGTGCGGAGGTGTGGAGTACCCAAAATGCCACTCTCAGAGAAGAAAAGAGAACATTCCCACCACCAAGGACAGAGGTGATATCAGTTGACTGCACAGTCATCAGATAATGGAAACAGGCCGTAAAAGGGCTGCCCCAAAGACTTGGACCAGACTGCTTCTCTGCCCACAGCCACGGAATAGGGTCAACTCCTAAGCACAGGAACAGTTACTAAGTGGAGGCAGGACAATAAAGCAGCACCGTACAATCCTCGTAGTCCTCCCGCTCAAGCTGATCGTTGTAGTCCAGCGTCGGTGGCTCTCCAGGGGGCTCTAGAGAAAGAGAAGAAGCCGCGTCACTTCCCGAATCTGGAAGTCACCCAGGACGTAGGGCTAAGACTGAGCCGCGACTGCTGTTTGGCTAAGCATGCTCGACTCACTGAAGGCATGTACAAGAAGCCGAGATGCCTCGGTGGCATAGCAAGCAGGAGTAGAGGGGGCACCACACCCTGGGTACCTCACGTTGGAGCGTCATGCGAGGAGGGGTGCCATGTGAGGCCTAGCCAAGATGGCGGCCGCCATCTTTTACTGTCTCAGTCCCAATCGGGGATTACTTAGCAACACTATGGTGGCGGCATGAGGGAGGAGGAGGAGGAGGCAAGGAAGGAGGCCTGTGGCCAGATTGCCCCACAGCTCCCTTTCTTGTGCCGCCACCTCTTAGCATTTCAACAGCTTCCCAATTGGGAAGCTGCCAAAACACTATACTAGGAGACAGAAGTTCAAATTGCCTTCTCCTTTAGAGGCTCTTGTTGAGACTGAGCTGCCTTTAGAGGCTCTTGTTGAGATGAGCCACATCCTTTTTTCCCTGCAGGTGCTAAAAGGTGACTCCCCCACCCACTGCTGCTGGAAGGCAGTGGCCACATTCCCACCTGCAGGAAGGTTTAGACCAGGAAATGCCTGGCCAACAAGAAGCAGAGAAACACTGCAGATGGTTTTGGTCAGCGGAAAAGTGTCGATGGTGGCTGAGAAACTGCAGAGTGGTCCTACACGAGATCTACACTACGTCTCCTGTACAGGTGCTGCCCTGTCTATATGTGCTTTACAGATCAGCTATGGCTGGAATACTGCTCATCATGGGCTTCCCCAACTGACTCATCTCCCGCTGCTAGTCTAGACAGGCTATGATTGACACAGAGCAAGAGACCTGGGCAAACAGCCGGCCCTAGGCACAAGCTGCCTGTCTGCTTACCTGGCCGCCTTTCATGTTCCCAACCCTCTCCTCTGGGCTCCTCTGGTTCCGCTGGGGGTTCAAAGAAGTCAGCTAAGGGGTTAAAAACAACATCAAATTAATAGGGGCAGTACTGGCTCTTCCTTGCCCTACTGAAGAATGGGGTTGTAGTTCGGTGGTAGAACACCCCAACTACCAGGGCCCTGCCCCACTCACATCCGCCCCCCAGTAGCTCTTACTGTGATGCCTCTTTGGGTCCAGTTTCTCATTCCACTGTGGTTCTGTTGGTTCCTCTGGGATTCGAGCTGCAGGACAGGTAGCTGGAGTCAGAGGCAAGGTAGCAAAGACCAAAGGGGTTGGGGAGATAGGGCAGAACTGGGCACCAAGGATGACCAGAAAGCTCCTCTCATCCTTGTGAGAGAGGAATAACTTAGAAGTGTTCCCCCATGCAAAACACATGGCGGTGGGGCCTACCACAGTATACCTGAAGATAAATGGATCGTTACCTGCAAATTGGCTGTCTTGCTTACATCACCCATGAAAACACACCTCCAACCTGTACCCATTTCACCCCCACAATCCCTGTGTATCCCTCCATGGATTTCACTTCTGGAGGAAAAGTCCATTGTGGGCTATAGGCCACGATGGGTTGGGCAACCTCCTTACATTAATAGTAGGCTACTTCAGAGTGCCAGGTGCTAGGAAGTGGCAACAGGATGCAAGCATCTCGTTGTCTCGTGTGCTCCCTGAGGCACCTGGTGGGCCACTGTGAGATACAGGAAGCTAGATGGGCCTTTGGCCTGATCCAGCAGGGCTCTTCTTATATGTTCTTTATGTTCTCAAAAAGAGTGATCACAGAGAGGGATCACTGGGCAACGTTGCTGATAGAAGGAAGAGCAGCCACTTACATTCTCCCCCTTCTTCGTTCACCCGGGACTGCTCCTCTTCCCTCCCATAGGGAAATCGGGACAAATCAGGCACCCCATAGTCATCTTCCTCCCTGGCTGCAGGAGGGACCAATGGTGGGTCTGGAAAGTGGTAGCTCTCTTCTTCCTCGTACGGTTGGGTGGGTGGAAGTCTCTCCGCTTTCTTTCCCCCGGGCTTTTTGGTGGCCTTGGGGGTCTTGGGTTTCTTGGTTGACTTGGGACGCTTCTCCTTCGGCTTCTTGGTGGGCTTGGGCGGCTTCTCCTTCTTGGAGCCTTTGGGTGGTCTTTCTTTGGGCTTCTTGGTGGGCTTGGGGGGCTTCTCCTTCTTCCCCTTCTTGGGCTTCTCCTTCCCTTTCCCTGGTGTTCCTACGAGACAAGAAACAGAGTCAGTCCCCGACACCATCCCGACTCTCGCAAACCTGTGCCCATGGCTGATACTCACAGACTTGAGCTCACATCTTCAGATTCAGGTGGCGAGCTCTTCGGTTGGCCAACGATAGGCAAGCACGTGTCACAAAGTGAGTTCAAAAGCAACACCAATTTGACAGTCTGTGGGCTTACGTCTGAGCAAGCCTACAGAGGATTGCACTGTTCCCCAACCCCAACCCGTGAACACATACAGGATCAGACCGCATGAATGATTCACATTATTAACCATCATGAGGGGCCTGATCCTATCAGGCACAGCGTGGGCAGTAGAAAACTCCTCTAGCATGGGTCCCCCCCCCTTAAATGCGGGGCCCAGATAGAAGCAATTGGTCCAATTAGCATAAAGCTCCCCCCCCCCGCTTGATGGATTTGAGGGGTGCTGGAAGTCCTCTCCAGAAGCCCAGAACCATTGGCCTTCGGCAAGCCAGCTTTTTGGAAGCTTGGATGCATCGCAGATATAGGGAAATAAATCTGTGTTAACGTGCTTGAGCATAATCTACAACTGAGCCTAATTTTTTTTTCATTTGTGGAAATGGTCCCAAGCTGGATGACACACACACACCTCTGGAATGTCAGCCCCATATGAATGGACCTGCATATATTCCATGCCTTTGAGCTTCTGTTGAAGCTAGGAAAGGACACAGAAGGAGGGAAGGGGACAGCAAATGGGCAGAAAAAAGGAGACTTGGCTTCCCACTCAACCACTGGTGTAGCTAAACCATCTGGCACCCGGGGGGGGGAGGTACCAAATTTTTATCATGTCCCCCTTCTGGTCCTCAGAAAGGTACTTCCAATGTTTGGCAAAAAAGCAGAAGTAATTTTCTAAGTCCTCCAAGCGGTCACACTCAGCCTCCCCAAGACTCAGAAGTCTGGGGTTGGTTTTTTTTTTTAGTTTTGGGTCAGCTGTTGAGAGTGCAGATTAGCACCCCTGCAAGACATGGCACCTGGGGCAATGTACCCTCCTGTGCCGCCTTAGCTATGCCACTGCACTCAACTGCTATGGAGGGGTGGTGGTAGCTTGTGGTGATGAGTGGAGAAGGAAGGGCATCATCGCTCCCTCTTTCCTGCTTCGGTCTGCATCACGTAGAGGAAAGTGCGGGATCCGCGCAGAGAAGAGAAATGCGTCTGCCCTTTACTTGCAGGATGTGGGAAAAGGGAGGCGCTACACAGGAGCTCAACATGCCCCACCACTGTGCTCCTTTCCAGGAATAAGAGACAGCCCCAAAGAGGGGGGGGGAGTAAAAACACTACGCTTGGCACAACAGAGCTCATTTGGTTTGCAGCTCATTGCCCAGAGGGCATCGGGGCTGCCAATCTCAAGCTCAGACTGGAGCCCGGCTCGCTGGCTCCCACAGACCATGGAAACGCAGCTGCTCAGACGTTTGGAATGAGCTTGCGGCCGGCTCGGATGGAGCCCTTACTCATCACGAGCCTTCTTGGTGATAGGGCTTCTGACTCACCCAGCCAGGCCTCGGCCAGGCCAGGATTCTTGGGCTCCAGCAAAGAAGGCAAGGAGGGGGGGGAACGCTTGGAAAATCACAGTGAAATCCTGGACTGATAATCGTTCTGAAAAAAAATTCCCACAAAAAAAATATTTCCAGCTGGACCGCGCAGCTCCTAAGGCCAGCAAAACTGTTCATACAAGGAAACTAGCGCTCACAGGTCTACAGGGCAGAAGATTTAGCCGAGAGGGTTAATGCCTCCGTTTGCCTGAAGATAACACCTGAAGATCTCAAGGTCGTGAGCTCGGGACTGCCGGAAGTCTCTGTGAGCAGCAGACCTTGGAAACTGCGGCTGATTAAAAGCTGAGTTCCAGCTGCCTCGTGGGAGGAGGAGTGTGCTGAAATCAGCTGCATCTCTGGTGGCAGCAGGGAAGCCTCATCAGCCAGCAGACGACAGACGGGTGGCTAAAGAAAGAAGGCTAAATCCAGAAAGAAAGATCTGTAGGAGTGTTGTTCTTGGAAGATAGAACATTCTGTAAATTGTAAAAACCTTCGGGTTTGTGAGAAAGTCTGCCTATGTAAACCGCCTTGAGTTCAATCATTAGAGAAATCTAGTGATCTTAAGAAAGGCGGTATATAAATAAATGTATTATTATTATTATTATTATTATTATTATTATTATTACTCTGTGTAGAAAGATGCATCGTCCTCATAGGCGGTGGAAAGGGCAGGCACCAACGAGGCAAAGCGATTCTTCTGACAGCCAAGCCACAAAGCGGGGAAAACTCATTGCAGGTTGAATCAGGAGCCAAACCAAATTCTGAAGGATGTCAGACTGAAATGTTGACGGAATGGCAAAGTGCCAAGGGAGGGAGAACCACTCCTAATGTTAAAACTGCCCGTACAAAGGGCTGCATTCATTCATTCATTCATTTGTACAGGCAAGGGCGACATCATGCAACACACACTGTGTGCAGATGCATCCCCCTCTGTTCCACCCAGGGCAGAATCTTAACACACCCACTAACACAATTCTAGTTATTTTTCCAGCGTGACGCTGCATGCCAATCGCTGAACTCATTCGCAGGCTCCTCCAAAGCAGACTCCTTTGGCCAAACAGTGGACGTGCCGATAAAACCACGAGCTGATCGGTTTTAAAGCGCAACCAACGGATTGGGAACTAGGAATACAACTGCCCTGCAAACACAAACAGGCAGGGCCGTTTTCACGCACTAAGAGACCTGACATAGTTTTGTATGGAGGCGAGGGTAGATTTCTCCTGATGCACTTTTCATGCTCCTAGTTGGGAAGATCACTGTCGTGTAAGGAATCAATGAAACTGCCATATGCTTAAGTCTGGGCATGTTGCACACATGCTCAGACTACCTCCTTGCTCCACGCATGGGAGGTACACATGCTGTCTCCCTGTTGCATACACTGACTGGAAGCAGCTATCCAAGGTTTTCTAAACCTACCTGGAGATAGCAGGGACCTGGCACCTCCTGCATGCACTTTATGAGCACAATCCTTATCTGGAGTTAGGCTGGCACAGCTAGGCCAGCAAAGCTTAGCCAGCACAAGGGCCGCCATAAAGCATGTTTGGACCACTCTTGGAGTCAGGGAGAATGGCGCATGTCTGTGTGCTGGCCTAGCTGACTCTGAGAGTGGTCCAAACATACTTTACTGTGTCCCTTGTGCCAGCCAAGCTTTGCTGGCCTAACTGTGCCAGCCTAGGTTAGGACTGCGCTCTATGAGTATCAAGAAGTTCAATAACATTTCACAAGTTTTGACATGCAATTGATAGACATATTCACGTAGAGCCTTCTGCCCCCTGCTGGAAATCATCAGTAGTGCAGGCCAATGATTTTACAAACAGGATCCAATAATCCATATACTCTCACTTCACACCCACCTGTACCCCATAGCACCTGCTATCTGCTATCCCCAGATAGGGCTGGGAAAGAGCCCTGCCCCAAACCCTGGGGAGCTACTGCCAGTCAGTGTAAACATGACTGAGCGAAACTGAGCCAAGATCTGACTCAGCAGAAGTAAGCGCTATGCTAATTCCTGTACCTCGAATAGTTGCATGATAACACACATACATTTACACACATACACACATTCATACAAAGCATGACCGGAACAGGCAGATTCAGTGGTATGGAAGAACCAACTTCACCCAGCGAATTTCTGCAGGTTTCAAATCTTGCCAAAAGGCTAATTGACAACACTATTTGAAATTGAGCAATTTTTTTTTACCCCTACTACCGCAGGAAGATTTGCAAGCAGGATTGGTAAGGTTGCCAAAACTATACTCTGCGTGGCCACCACTGGCTGAGATGGAAGCAAGCGTCTCTCCCAATACAATATGTGTGCCGTCCAACTGGTCGACACGGGAATGTTGGACCCGTGTCCAGCACTAGTTTGGCTCAACGGTGCTTGTAGAGGAGGCCCGTCCCCTCCATCCCAGTGGAAGAGAAGCGATGATTTTTTTAAAAAATCTACAAGGAATCCCAGTGGTTTCAATTAGCGCCATAGTTTCAACACAGTGCAACTCTTGGGAAGAGCATCTTCTGGGATGGAGGTCAGATTGACAAGTGAGCCTCTCCCCAAATCTGCAGGATCTCCTGCTCTGGCTTCTTCTGCGGGCCTCTCCCCCCCCCCTTTCTCCAAGTGAGGAGTAAGCAAGAAAAAGCTTCCCATGGGCAGACTCCACCCGACAGGTAGGGCAAGAGAGGGTCTCTTGGAGCAAGACAGGAGCAGCTCTCACCTTCTGCTTCTTCCACTGGGGCTCTGTCCCTTTCTGCAGGAGTCAGGCTTCCTTGCGTTTCAGAGAGGTCCTCGCCTTGGGGCCCCTTCTCGGCCCCCTGCCCTTCTGCGTCCTCCTCAGTGGGCACCCCCTCCAGGAAACTGCGCAAAAAATCCTCAATCTCATCGTCCGTCAGCACCGTCTGGGCCTCCACTCGGGCAGGGGGGGCACAGGAGCGCCACGAGCAAGCAGAGAAGTGAGAGGGGGCAGCTGGCTCCCATCCCTGCAGTGGGGCACACCTGTTCAGGTGCGGTGATGGTGGGGAAGTCAAAAAACAATTCCCCCACTTCTCACCTGCAGGGGGCCCCTCCCACTACTAGGAGTTCTGATGGGGTGGAGTTAAAAGGGGGAGCGTCCCACGGGGGGGGCAACAGAATTGGGGGTGCTGTTCCTGTGCAGGGAAGCGGGGCACAGGAGCGTGCTCTTTAAGTGCAATGGGGCAGATCGAAGTGGGGAGGGGAGATCAAGTGTGCAGTTCAGGGGCTAGGAAGGAGTCGGAAAGGGGCTTTGCGGCTGGGGAGAGTCGGGGGTGGGGAGAGGCTGGGATGAGGCTCTCGTGGTTAGAAGGGGAGCGCGGAAGGTTCTCCAGCTGGGCAGATCTGGGGCTCGGAGACCCCGGCGTGGGGGTCCGGCGGAAAGCCCCGCCGAGGAGGGCGCGACGCAGCGTCTGATCGAGGCCAGCCTGCGCTTTCCGCGACGGCGTTTGGCGCCCCGAGGACGCGCAGAGCCGGAGAGGGGCTTCCCGGGCAGCCGCGTGGGGCAAGCACGAACCCGCCTCGCCCAGCGGCCCCCACAGGGGAGACGGGTCCGGGGTCCCGCGGCGGCGGCGGCTCCACGCGGCGAGGCTTGGCGGCTGCTCGCCCCTTCGGAGATCGGAGCGCAGTCCGGCACATGCGCGGGGCTCGGCTCTCCCGCGACGCCCTTCGAGCCGGAGCCGGGATCCAGGCGCGCACGCGACTCGTTCCGGCTGGGCTGGGGCGGGAGGAGGCGCTCGTGGCCGGGGCTGCTGCCTGGCTCTGGCTGGCCGGCTCCTCGTCGCCGCACCGACCGACGTGGGAGTGGAAGGCTGGTGGCCGCCGCGGCAGGAGCCCACCTCCTGACAGCGTGCAGCGCGCCCCGAGCCGGATCTCCTCCTCCCCAGCCGGCCCCCCGCCGCCTCTCCCCCCGCGTGCCGTGGCCGGAGCGCGAGGAACCGACCAAGGCTGGCTGCCGGAGTCATCGCCAGGCACAGCCAGAAACTCCTCTAGGAGGCTGCTCGGGGCAGAGACCGCGCGCTGCTCTCTCTCTCCCTTTACATGAACATCCCAAGGGATATTTGGTAAACGTGCACGGGGCTAAAAGCATTGCTTTTGGAAGGGAAATAAATTGCTCAGCGTGCTCTTACAGACAAACTTATGCATGGGAGGGGTAGAGAGGGGTGTTCTTTTCCCTCTCTCACAACCACCAGAACCAGGGGACAGCCACCAAAACTGAGTGTTGGGAGACTGAGAGCAGAGGAAAGGAAGCACTTTTTTTACCCAGTGGGTAATTAAGCTGTGGAACTCCTTGCCACAGGCATCTTGTTGTCCATATGCTCCCTGAGGCACCTGGTGGGCCACTGTGAGATACAGGAAGCTGGGCCTTTGGCCTGATCCAGCAGAGCTCATATTCTTATAAGATAGTAGCCCTAATGGGGAGCCATAGCCAATAGCCCAGTGCGTCAAGGGAGCCACCACCCCAAAAAGTTTGGGAACCACTGATCTAATGGGAAGTTTGTGATAGATATATGCAACAAAGGTGTGGAGGATTGGTCCATCAGAGGGGCTACATTACGGGATACAGAGAGTGGCGGAGGAGAAGGTTGGCGGCTGTGGGGGCACTGCTGTTTTCCATCAACCCACCCCTGAGGCAACTGCTTTAATCTGCCTCATGGATGGACTGCCCTGCACATAAGTAAGTTTAGTGACAACAGAGGATAAGGTATTGTGCCTCAGGGGAGAAAAAAAGAGGCTTTGGAAGAACTAGAAATATTATTGTTCTTCTGTAACAGTTCAGATACAGCTCAAATCCTTTGGCCCCCTCATGAGAAGAGAGGACTTGCTTGTAGAGTGTGTTCCTTAATAAATTTAATAAAAAGCCGAGACATCACCCTGCCAACAAAGGTTCGCATAATCAAAGTGATGGTTTTCCCAGTAGCAATGTATGGCTGTGAGAGCTGGACCATAAGAAAGGCAGAGCGCCGAAGAATAGATGCTTTTGAATTATGGTGTTGGAGAAGACTCTTGTGAGTCCCCTGGACTGCAAGGAGATCCAGTCAGTCAAGCCTCAAGGAAGTCAAGCCTGATTGCTCCCTGGAAGGACAAATCCTGAAGCTGAAGCTCAAATACTTTGGCTACCTCATGAGAAGAGAGGACTCTTTAGAAAAGACCCTCCTGCTGGGAAAGATGGAAGGCAAAAGGAGAAGGGGGTGGCAGAGGATGAGATGGTTAGACAGTGTCACCGAAGCGATGAACATGAAATTGGGTGAACTCCGGAAGCTAATGGAGGACAGGGAGGCCTGGCGTGCTGTGGTCCATGGGGTGGCGAAGAGTCGGGCACGACTTAGTGACTGAACAACAACAGTTCAGAATAGAGGCCTGTAGAACCTCTAGCCCTGCACGCCTCCATGTTCACATGCTAAATGCCACCTTGAGGGGTGTGGGCTGCTGCCTATCATAGGTTTGTAAGGCCGGCGCATTCCATATCCAGCTGGACATGAACCTTCCCCTGACGGAGTGAAATGTTTACCAAGCTGACAGGAACTTCCGAACATTTCCTTGACTAAGCTGACATGTAACTCTCGTTTTTCCTCTCGTGCGCTGACAGATGTGCCTGAAGCCGAAGAGACTCCACTTTCTCACCACAGCTCTCAAGGTAGGGGGCCGAATGGCCACAGAAGAGCACCAACCATTTAAGGAGAAATATCCTAGTCTTCGCCCTTTGTTCACTACATGACTACTACAGGCTTAAAGCTCTTTCTTCCCACAATGCCCCGGCCCATCCATCGCAAGTAGAGCCGGGCAGCTTCCCATGTAGACACCAGAACATAGAACGTTGGCAGAGCCACGCATGACTTTACCGGCTTATTCTCTTTGGAGAAAACAATGACACGTAGCTCCAACTTAAAAAGAATATGTGAGCTGTATGGAGATAAGTCACACCCTCTTCAATAATGCCCATGAAATAACAGAATCATAGAGTTGGAAGGGATCTACAAGGTCATCTAGTCCAACCCCCTGCCTATAGCAGGAAATCCTCCTACAGCATCTCCAGCAGGTGCCTGTCAAGCCTCTGCTTGAAAGTCTCCAGTAAGGGAGACTACCACCTCCCTCCAGTGGCAATCTGTTCCACTGCCACACCACCCAGACCATCAAGAATTTCTTCCTGATGTCCAACTGGAACCTCCTCTCTTGCAGTTTGTATTATCTCCCTATGTTTACTCAAGCTTGCGAACTTTAAGAGGGGTTTGGATGGATTTCTGGAAGAAAAGTCCATCATGGACTATAGGCCATGATGGATCGTGCAACCTCCTTACATTAGTAGTAGGCTACTTCAGAGTACCTGGTGCAAGGGAGTGGCAACAGGATGCAAGCGTCTTGTGTCTCGTGCCTCCCTGGGGCACCTGGTGGGCCACTGTGAGATACAGGAAGCTGGACTAGATGGGCCTTTGGCCTGATCCAGCAGGGCTCTTCTTATGTTCTTATGTTCTTGTATGTTCTTATGCAGGGGCTCATCTGTTTGCAGGGCAATTAGCAGCTATCCGATTTTTGAATAACCTCGAGGCAATTCGTGATTGGATCTTTCCATCACCCATGTATTCATTGGAGGCTGTCTGGAACCCACCAGAAATCGGCTCATGACCCACCAAGTGGGTCCTGATCCACAGTTTGAGAAACGCTGTTGTAAGAACCTAGTGATGTTTTCCAGGATAGAATCCACCGTTTTAACAGCACAACCCTATGCATGTCTATTCAGGAGTAGGTCCTATTTAGTGCAGTGGGATTACTCTTGGCTAAGCGTGTATGGGATGGCAGCTTGTTTGCTTTTGTACGGGCACCCCGCCAAAACTTACGAGATACAGGAATGCCTGAAAAGCATGCTGTTAAAAAGATGTGATGAGTCCCCTACCCATTTCCTCTGTGTATATAGACAAGACTATACATGAGGTCAGACCAGACCTTGCAGCTCCTGTTGAGAGTCTGTTTTCCATCTCTTAAAAATTATGTTCCTAGCTGTCATGGTTGCAAGAAGAAAACATCAGAAACATGCAGAATGCTGGTTGCGCCTGCCAGAATCTGTTGGCGGCTCTTCATAATAACTCGCGAGTCATGAAAGGCCCCATTTGCAGCAACAGATGCGAACCAAGTTTTACATGCAAGCGATTTCAGGGTTTCCCTGCTCCGCATCAGCCTCTAACCTGGCAGGATTGAGATTTCCACGTCACTCGTTTACATTGAAAGCCCGATTTAAAGCTATCAGACTTTAAAAAGATGCATCTGATGTGATCCCATCCTTACCCCTAATTTCTGCTCTAGAGACCATCATTAGCCATAGCGGAGCGTCTCATTTAATGCTCAGGAATCCAATTAATGTTCCCTGCAGCCAACTTCCCCTCCGCCCCCCCCCCCCGGCAGGAGCCATAGACCTTGCCATAAATGCCTATTCTGGCAGCGAGTACTGCTTTGCTCTCCATGTGCCTTCAGAGTGTTGTTATGGGGTTCGACCAACCATGCAATTAATGACGGTGGTGCTGAAGAAAATGGCAGCCTGTGGTCATGGGGGAGGCAGCCAAATGCCCAGCCAAGCAAAGTCTTTGCAAATGACTGTGGCTTTGAAAATTATAGCTATGTGGCTGGTTCGGTCTTGGAAGGAGACATTTTGTGTGGTGGCACGATGCCTTTTGAGTTACCAACCAACCTGGTCCCCTGCTCTCTTCTGCACCTTTTCCAGCTCCACTATGTCCTTTTTGCGATGTGGCAACCAGAACTGTACGCAATCCTCCAGATGTGGCTATACCATTGATTTGTACAATGGCAAACATTGTATGGGGCAGTGGGTTTTTTGCAAGGATTCCACAGTTCCCTTGGCTGGTTTCCACAGCTCCCCCCCCAGGGCTCACAGTTTTGGGACCTCTGCATTAGCTGGCTCAGTAGATATAGACAATATTGAATTTTTTCCCCCTTTTGTTGCGTTCCTTTTGTTACGGTGATCGCTGGTGACAAAACGTTTGATGATTGGCTGTTTGTCATGATGATGGACTCATCCCAGTGCCCAGATGCTAATGGACGGGCACACTCCCAAAAGCATTCTGTGCAAGAGCTCTAAACAACAAGTCTGTTTTCATCCCTCCAAAGCACTGACTGAATCATGTTAACTTCCCAGTGCTTTAGAGACCATGGTCACATTATCTTTACTACATCTGACATTAGTCCTACTTAATATAATATTCCTGTGGTTATATGAAAATTCAGGGAGCACAGGCCTGGCTCACCATGAGATTCTTCCTGTGCCCCACTTGGAAACGAAGCATCAATTCTCTCCGGGAGTTATGGCTTCCTTCCTGCCAGCTATGTTGCGCTTATCTTCACATCTCCAGTGTGGTCACAGCACATAGGAGCCACATCACAGTCTGGGCTCAAGCCACATTCCGCAGGCTTCTGAGGGACAGAGCTCCACCTTGTGATGTGTGGATGACATGACACCCACTGCCTTTTCTCTGTTCCGCAAAGCAACAGGCAGGGCGCACACATGCACGCACACGCAAAGAGACAAGTCACAAGCACCACACATTTGCAGACTGCTTCCTGCTCCAAGCCCATATTTAAGATGTGGGGGACTCAGCCACACAGTTCCCAAATGTCCTATGTAAAAGAAAAGGGAAATATGGTCTGTGCAATATAGATTCATTTGCCAAGTGGCCCCATGGAAAGACTATATGAGCTTAGAGGGTTTTTGGAAAATGGTGAGCTGTGCTGATCTGTTATAGACAGTGGAAAATCACCCCCACACCCCCTCTGTGCTTCACCACTTTGTCAGTGCAAGCCAAGGGGGTGTGATTTGGCAGTTCTGATCTAAAGTCACTCTGGAATGCATTTGGAGTCACACCTGCCATCCTGCAGCTGAAACCAGTTTTGTCTGGCAGAGGTTCCAAAGCATTTCAAAGTAGAAGGAGGGGCTTCCTTGTGATATTTTTTCCCCCAGGGGTGCTGACATGACTTTGGGATGACTTGCCTTTCTGTGTATTCCTGCAACTCTCTGCCCCCTATTTTTCAGCCTATCACAATTGGTCAAACAACTCCAAGTGCCTTCACACCAGAGCCTGTTAGCAATGCGTACGTTACGCACAAGCAACAGGAAATGGCATTTATCACTGTGCATCCACACCATATTTAAAACATGCTGGAGGGAAAATGCATAAGAATGCAAGAACATAAGAAGAGTCCTGCTGGATCACGCCATGTGGGGCACAATCCTAACTTGGATTTAGGCTGGCACAGTTGGGCCAGCAAAGTTTGGCCGGCACAAGGGCCACCGTAAAGAACTTTTGGACCACCCTCTGAAACAGGGACAATGGCACACATCTGTGTGCTGGCCTCTCTGACTCTGAGAGTGGTCCAAACATACTTTATGGTGTCCCCTGTGCCAGCCTAACTTTGCTGGTCTAATTGTGCCTGGCTAACTCCAGGTTAGAATTGTGCCCTTAGTCTTGTTTAGCCTTGTGAGGCCAGACCTGACGAAAGATCAGGCCAGAATATTGTGACGTATGAAGCCACATTCCAAGCCGTTCAAAACCAATAAGACTCCTAAGTCAACATGTTATGTAAAATTGTTTATAAAATCAGAAAAATGCAGAAAGTGAAAATTGCAACAAGCTGGCTTGCTTAAGTCCAGGGAACAAAGATTGGTGATGAAGTCCCGGCATTGCACAAATTGAAGCTGAAGATAACCTTCATCTTCCGAGGAAAAAGAGGAATCCTTGAGGCATCTGGTGGGCCACTGTGAGATACAGGAAGCTGGACTAGATGGGCCCTTGGCCTGATCCAGCAGGGCTCTCTTAGGTCCAGACTGGGTTGCCAGTTATTGTTTACCTCAGAATTTTACCTCAGAAATTTACCTCAGAATTCCAGATAGAAGGGAGTGGCCATAGGATGGAGGCATCTGGTTGTCTCATGTGCTCCCTGAGGCATCTGATGGGCCGCTGTGAGATACAGGAAGCTGGACTAGATGGGCCCTTGGCCTGATTCAGCAGGGCTCTTCTTAAGTTCTTAAGCTCCACGGCATTCTTTTGAACAGTTGTTGTTTTTCTTAAGGAACAAAAACAGACGTCTTCCCATCAGGAGAGTAGGGCTCATGAAATTCAGATCATCTTTACTCCTCTTTGGCACTTCATCCATCCTGTTTCCCAGGTAGGTTTCTCTGATTTTTTTTCCCAGTTCAAAACATGAAATATATATATTTTTTTAAATTCAAGAAACAATTGGGGGGGAAAAATGTGTAGATGCATGAATGGTGCTGGGATTAAGCTGCACTAAACTGTGGGCTGCCACCCAGCATCCCAGATGACAAAAATATGGGTTGGGTTTTTAAAATTTTTCACAAAATACAAGGCGCACACGGGTGCACGCACGCACGCACGCGCATACACACACACACACACACACACACGCACAGCTTCCCCACCCCTTCACAGAATCAACAGTTACAAGAGCCCTGTTATCAGGCCAACAGATCCTGGATGAAAACGCACAGGGTTGAAAGTTTTCTTGAACATCGTTGTTGCAAAACAAGCCAAAAATAAAAACATATTGAAACTCTGGGACTGTGCAGGGTTTGAAACGCTGGATGTTGCTGAAAATTAAAAGCCTATCTAATAATTGCATGGGGTTGCTGGCAGGCCATGCAAAATGCAGAGCATCTCGTAAAATTTAAATACTAGATTTGATTGCTAACAAGGGGCCAGTTGTTGAAAGAAAATATGGGACATCTTCTGGTTTTTTAAAGGGCCAGAATCAGGGACAGGGGTTAGCTGGTGTGGAGGGGGGAATGGTCCAAGGGTCCAGGCCTATCAGGGCCAATCCTGACTTCTCAGTACCAGTGGCAGTGGCTCGCTGCTAGCGTTGGCCCAGCAGTACTGTCTGGAGCGACACTCCTGCACCAGCTGAATTTGGCTGGCGCAGGGGAGTTCCTGGGCGGACCGGGAGGTGTGCCAACCTGGGAAGGGGGGTGGAGTTGGGTCCTGTCCCCATGCCACGTGGCCCCTATTCAGGCCGCGCAGCATCCTAGGCTCTGCGCCTGCTAAACAGCAGGCACAAATCCAAGGAGCCCATTGGGGCGGCTGGCACCTACCCGGGGGTAAGGGCACAAATGTGCCTTTGGCCCGTGGCGCCTCCAGCCCGCTCTCAAGCTGCGCTGGATACAGAGCAGGCCCACCAGCATTCCTGTTCCCATGAAGGTTAGGATTGAGCCCTAACCAGGATTGAGCCCTAACCAGGGTAGAAGATTTAGCCAAGAGGGTTAATGCCTCCATTTGCCCGAAGATAACAGCTGAAGATCTGAAGGTCGTGAGCTCGAGGCTATACCGGAAGTCTCTGTGAGCGGCAGACCTTGCAAACTGTGGCTGATTAACAGCTGAGTTCCAGCTGCCTCATGGGAGGAGGAGTGTGCTGAAGTCAGCTGCGTCTCTGGTGGGAGCAGGGAAGCCTCTTGTCAGCCAGCAGAAGACAGACGGGTGGCTAAGAAAGAAGGCTAAATCCAGAAAGAAAGATCTGTATGTGTGTTGTTCGTGAAAGATAGAACATTTCTGTAAATGGTAAAAACGTTCGGGTTTGTGAATGTAAAGTGTCTGCCTATGTAAACCGCCTTGAGTTACAGTCATTAGAGAAATCTAGTGATCTTAAGAAAGGCGGTATATAAATACATGTATTATTATTATTATTATTATTATTATTATTATTATTATTATTATTAAAATCTTCACGTTGGTTAACAGCAAATCTATTCCTCTTGAGGACCACCATCAAGCCACGCAATGGCCACCCCATTCAGTGCCAGCGGGCAACGTGCTGCATCCTGTGTTTGTGGGGACAGTCACAGAGGCCTCCTCAAGGTAAGGGCTACATTGCAGCTGCGTCGGCACTGGGAGGTTGGGCAGGATGGGGCCCTGAAACTGCCACAAGGAGTTTTGATCTGTGGTTAACTGCCTTTCTCAGACTGAGCACAGCGTCAGTCCCCAGACTTATAGCACTGGCCCTCTGCTGCAGGAAACATATATCAACTCAGAGGCCATCCATCTTGCTGGCTTGTCCTTGGCTGTCAAGAAAAGCTCTCCCTCCTCATCTGCTTTTGTCAATATGGGAGCCTTATTTTAAGAGGCTCTCCAGCCCAGCGGTGGGACAGAGAGCCGTGACAGCCACAAATCAAACCGTTGGGAATTCCCCAGCAGACTCTAAAGCAAACTAAAGTGACTGGGATAAATCATTCCTCTCTGCAATATTTTGGGAAGCCACAAATTTTTTACTGGCAGAAAAGCAGTCGCAGGCTTAAGAGGTGTGGGTATGATGGAAATTGTTGACACGATGGAAAGAAGCTGGGAAACATCCTACTTCTCTTTTTCAACGTTACTTCCAGGTCACATCCAGGAGATTCTCAGTGGGTTCTCAGATGCTGGTTCGGAACCTGTTGTGGGTGTTCCAAATATGTGGATGAAAAGGACCCAACGTACTGAAAAGGTGTCTCCCCCTTGTTGCTTCTGCCACCTCGAATGGCTATGATGGCAATGGAGAGGACCGGTTTACATGGCCAGGTAAGGCATCTTGCAAAGCCTAGTGTCCTGCCTCCCCATCTAGGGATGCTATTGGTCACTGCGTTGAACCCAGGCTTCTCAGAGCCTACTCAGGCATGGAGACAACCACAGCATGGCCTTAATTCTGGAATCATTGGCTCCCCCTCTCTCTTCGGACCACTGGCATAACTAATGAAAGTGTAGCCCTGTGCAGAAGGCGAAATGATGCCCTGGAAGTGACATCACAAGAGGAAGTGACATCACAGTTGTATTTTCATTTCCCCTTTTGTTGGCCATAACTTTTGACAGATTGAAGATACTACACTCTGGTTTGTTTCATTGCATTCTGCATTAAATTACCCTTCCAATGATATATAACATAATGGCATTGTTCATACGTACCAAGGTTTTCACAGTTTTGGACACTAGTGTCAAGCTCAGCTTGTTGCCCCCCTGAAGCTTGTTGCCCGGTGCAATTGCACCCCCCTTGCACTTCTTTAGCTACGCCCGTGCTTCCAACAGAAGTATTGCTATCCAGCTGAACTGTATCTATTTCAGTTCTGAGCAGCTTTGACAATGTATGTGCCCCACTCTCGAGAAGTGAGATGAGAGGTGATAATTCACCTAGAAGGCCCTGCCTCCTTCTGAGTCCTTCCGGAACGAAAACAATTGAGTCCAGACAGAATCCAGGCGTGGCGCATTCAGCACGAAAAGACACTCGAGAAGGAGAGTCCGGCTGCAAGGGCTGTGGGCAATTCACCAGCCCGAGGAAGTGTGCTTTCCAGCCGGGTGCGGTGCTTAGACCGAGGGCGATGACTTAAAGATGCAGGCTTTGCTCTCAACAGAAAACGGTCAAAAGGACGTGGAGAACGACTCCTATTCCAGCCGCGCATAAAAAGACAGGAAACTTCTGGTTTTCCGTGACATGCCCAAGAATGCCTTCCTGATTCCCAGCCAGGGAGCTGGAATGTAAATAAGAGATACGGGGACGACAGCCCCAGATCCTGGTCACTTCCAGCCCCCCCCCCCCAGAGAGTTCAGAGCCAAGCCGAAGCATCGGCTAAAGCGATCAGAGGGGCAGCCACGACGATGCAGGGCTCAGCCCTCCACCCCTGCAGAAGACAGCGCTTGCAGTTCAGCTACAGAACAATAGGGGCAGGAGTCCAGGAGGCTCTCTGGGCATGAATGGCAGCTCATCCGTTCAGGCCTGGATGCTTCCCTCGGAGCAGCCGGGATGCAGAACGGTTGGCTGTGGCCAGAGGCGAGGGGAAAGGAGGGGGAGACGGCTCCAGGCCTGGTTCCCCCCCCCATCTTTGGCTCCACATTAGCCCAGGGTCCTGTTGGAACCTCTCCAGAACTCCCTCTCAGGAAGCGGGAAATGTTGTCCCAAGCGCCAAGCTAAGTCAGGCAGGGCTCTCTGGTGGTCAATTCCAGTTAATCTCAAAAAGGACATAGTGGAGCTGGAAAAGGTGCAGAAGAGAGCGACGAAAATGATTACGGGGCTGGGGCACCTCCCTTATGAAGAACGACTGCAGCGTTTGGGGCTCTTCAGCCTAGAAAAAAGGGGCCTGAGGGGGGACATGATTGAGACGTACAAAATTATGCACGGAAGGGATAGAGTCGATAGAGGGATGTTCTTTTCCCTCTCTCAAAACACCAGAACCAGGGGGCATCCGCTAAAACTGAGGGGTGGGAGAGTTAAAAGAGATAAAAGGAAGTACTTTTTTACCCAGCGGGTAGTTAATCTGTGGAACTCTTTGCCACAGGAGGTGGTGATGGCATCTGGTCTTGATGCCTTTAAGAGGGGATTGGACGGATTTCTGGAGGAGAGGTCCATCGTGGGCTATAAGCAATGATGGATTGTGCAACCTCCTTACAAAGGTGGTGGGCTACTGGTACTGGGTGCAAGGGAGTGGCCACAGGATGCAAGCATCTTGTTGTCTCATGCCTCCCTGGGGCACCTGGTGGGCCGCTGTGAGATGCCGGAAGCTGGACTAGATGGGCCTTTGGCCTGATCCATCAGGGCTCTTCTTATGTTCTTATGTTCTTATATTAATCTCACGGGGCGTTGGGGAATGCCAACATTTCCCAGATGGAAGGCGGGAGGCGGGGAGCACAGCCCTCATTACGGAGTGCTGAACGCCTTCCTCACCCTAACGCTGCATTCACCCACCGTCTTCCTAGCCCACTGAACTCCAGGCAATGGAGATGGTTCTGCCTCACCCCCCCCCCCACCAATTACATCCTCACAACAACCCTTTAAGGGAGGACAGGCTGAGGACAGGTCCAAGGTTTGGCAGGGGGACGGGGAGCTTCAGAGCAGTGGGAGGATTTGAACTCGGGATTTGCCACCCTGATCAAGACAGCATGGAGGCCAGCCAGGGTGAGCACAGGTGGGGGGAACGCAGGCCCATTCGAACCTGGCTCACCCCTGAATCACTACTGGTTGCCACTTTGGGGTAAATAGCTTATTTTGGGTGGCCACATGCTGAACTGGGAGCAACCTTCCCTGCTACCCCACACCAGAACTGCCTCTCCCCTGTTGTTTTTCTTTAGAAGCACTTCCAGCCTTCAGCATGCCTCTTTAGCCTCTAGCATGCCTCTTTAGCCTCTAGCATGCCTCTTTAGCCTTCAGCATGCCTCTTTAGCCTCTAGCATGCCTCTAGGCTGATCCTGGTTCTCAGGTTCTCAGGCTTCTTTTCCTGGCAGCTTCCAAGGGGAAAATTGTGCCACTTGCTCCCCTAATGAAAGTGTCACGAGCAGGTGGACAACCCCCCCCCCCACTCTCTCTAGAAGTCGTTTGCTGTTGCTGCCGGACTGAGCTGTTCCTGGTGCACGTGTGCTTTGGGGTACAACCAGCTGGAACGGCAGCTCCCCAGGGGAAGAGGAATGTGCATGTTTACAAACGGAGGAGTTACTCACACATGCTTGCTTTGAGGCAGTCCTGCCAGGCTGTCCTCCTGCTCCAGCCAAATCCGTAGGGGTGAACTTCCTGAGCAATGTTTGTTCAAAACTTTGCTCTTGAAGGCATGCTGTTTACAGCAATCAGCTGTAAGCACCCAAGGCCAGCAGGCTATACACTTGGGATGTCTGCTTTGTCATGCAATTGCTGTTGCTGATGCTGATGCTGATGATGAAGAAGAAGTACATATAGTCACTGTTGAGCTCAAGGCACTTTTACTGAGCTGAAAGGCAGTGGGGTGCAGTGGTTAGAGCGCTGGCTTTAGACAAGGGAGACTCAGGTTCAAATCTGCACTCAAGTCTAGGGTTGGATGCATTCAGGAATCTGAGGTTTCTAAGGCATGACCTGGTGACAACACTGCGGTTCCTTCAAAAATGGAGAAAAAAAATATGCTATAGGTTGAATATCCCACATTGGGCTGTTCCTGCAGGTGGGACATTGGGCAGCCTTAAGACCATAAATTAGGAAGCAGTGGTGTTAATCTCACTCTCATTTTCCTAAGTTGTAAAACCAGACTACTTTTGTCTCCTACGTATTTATAAGATTGGGAAAACTGGTTGAATTTCTGTGTCTGAGTCACTCTTAAAGATTCAGGAGCCCCCCCCCCCGCCTTAGGGGATTGATCTCACAACCGTCTTTTTGTTTCTAGGCTCCTAATCCTGCCCCCCATGTCCTAAAGAACATTGTGTTTGCAATAGCTGTTTGACAGCTGTTTTGCACCACCTACATAGATAGATGTGCTGTGATCGTGGCTGGAAGCAGCATGTTTGGAGAGTAATATTTCACAGGCTTCAGGGTGGGGGGGTTGTCATGTCATGGGACTCGCACACCCAGAAAAAAACAAACCAAACATGTTTGCGATCCATCAATGGTCCATTTGCCTAGTGAGCTGATTGCTTGCCTAAGCAAAAATCAGGGCTGATTTTAAAAGACACACCATCAAGCTCAATGAATGAGGAGGAGGGTGGGTTGGAATTTGCTTTTATTTTTCACATTTTTTATACAGTACTGCCCTTCCTCAAGGAGCTAAGCTGGTGTACCTGGTTCCTCCCCTCCTTGTGTTGTCCTCACAACAACCCTGCAAGGTAGGTGAGGCTGAGAGAGAGACAGTGTGTGACTGGCCCAAGGTCACTCTAGATTATTGGCACCATGACTTGCCCCATTTTACCTGGGTTACCACTTCTGCTCCCATGCCAAGTTCAAATGGTTAGTCCGTAGCCAGAGGCAGATCTAAGGGAGGGCAAAGCTCTAAGTTTTGCAAGAAGCCTCACCTTGCAGTGGAAATCACTCCTCTCCTGCACCGTTTTAGCCAATCCTCACAGGGAAAAGCAACATCTTGGCGTTGCTTACTGGCTACAGCAGCAAGGGAGAGGAGGGATTTACATGACAGGGTAAGGCTTCTTGCAACACTTAGAGCTTTGCCCTCCCTGTAGATCTGCCTCTGTCCGTAGCCATCTGGGACCGAGTGGCCAGAAGGGTCACCTCCTCTCCCATCAGGTCCTGAGATCTGGGCGCTGCTCACTGACAAAGATGTGTTTAGCCGGCACAAGAGACGGGGAACATTCAGCTCTTGGTCCTGCACGGCTGAGCTCAGGCTGGGGCTCTGCTTTGTTCCTGCACTCGCACCGCCCCGTTCTGCTTTTAATCAAGGCCTGACAGCGATGTTGCCAGAGCCACATGAAAAGCTCCACGCCCCCACCCTCCTTGCGCAGGGGCCATGCCGACTGTGATGTGGGAAAAGCCATGTCTCCATATGATCGAGATGTGCCCTTCTCATGCTGAAACTTCTGCAGGAGCAGATCATTCTACAGAGCTTGGTGTTGGGCCCCGGGCAGTTATGCTCTCTCTGGCTCAGGGGGTCTCCCGATGTGGGCAACGGATGCTGGGAATCCAGCCGTGCCTGGCCAGACCGCTTGCCATCTCATTTCCTGCCCGTCTCGTCTCCGCGGCTTCCCCCAGATGTTCTTCCCTGCCTGAACCTGGGCCCACCAGAATCCCCCCACTCTTGTTACTACCCTCCCCCAAATTTATTTCCATTCGTCTGCCAGATGTCACTCCCCAGGGGACCGTGCCGACTTCTTGGCTTCTCAGCCACTTGGGTAGCCTTGGAAAAATTCACCGGAATTGCTATTAGTAGGGTTGTGGGTTTTTTGGTGATCAACACAGAACACTAAATAACGAGAATTTCTACTAAAAATGCTAGATAAAACGAAATTTAAGTCAAAACGCGAAAAACACCGCTTTTGCTTATTTTGACAGTTTGACACAAATTTAGATCAATTTCACAACAATAACACCACTTTTGTTTATTTTGGACACCGTTTTGAGGAATCCACATATAGTTTTCAGTAAGGGATCAGGAGGAGGAGTGGCAGAAACAGGAGGAAGCTTGCTTAAACTTGCATGAACACACATGTTCATAGTGCACACTGGGGAAACTTCAATGGTATGTGGGAGTAGTAAGTGTGCTATGGAACATTGTTTGAAAATCACTTCTGTGGCCAATCCTAAGCCAGTTGCCCCAGTTGTCTTGTTCGATGTAAGGCAGCTTCTTCTGTTCAGCACAGAGAGTAGTTGCCACGTTGCTCCTGGCAAATGAAAACGACAGGGAGACTTTGGCGATGGGCTTAATTGAATGAACGGCAAGAGAATGCATACTTCTGATATGAGTTCCATAAAACCTTTGGAGAACAGGAGGAGCCACTCCCGATGGAGGGTTCTTTCGAACACAAGAGACGGCACTCTCCCAATGCTGACAGAGGTTGGCCCAATAAAAGACACCGCTGGGCCTATTTCTGTTTAATATGCCATGTGCTCAGCAGATAAGACTGCACGATGCTCTGCTCAATCAACGTGGGGGTGCAGCTGCAACCTGGGGGAATGCACATGCAAGAAGAGTAATGCAACTTCTCCTGAAGTTGGAAGGACTGATCCAAAGGCCATGGGGGGGGGGGCTGGACCCCCAGCAACTGCCCAACAGTGCATTGTACTAACACCTGCCTGCTATGTGAACCACCTTAGGTCTGTAAGGCTCTCAGGGTGCAATCCAAGGCCTTAAACTAGGCCGAAGCAAGCTGCTAGCGTTGGCCCAATCGCAGCAGCACTGCGATGAGTTCAGCTGGCTCAAGAGCATTTCCGGGAGGCTTGAGGGAGGGTGGGAGGGAGTTTCTGGGCAGGGGGTGGGCAGGCTGGGGCCCAGTGGTTCTCAGGCCAATTTCAGGTGGGTTGCAAAGCACCTAGGGCAGCCATATAGAAAATATGGGAAGATGGGATGCTTGAAAGGGGGAGGGCTGTGTGGTTGTTTTGCTTGTGTCAAGGCTGTAAATAGGCTGTTTTCTTTCTGATTCCCTTTGCTGTTGGGAAATGGCTGAGAAACCACCCAACTGATGGCTGCATTCTCAGGAATGGTGTCACAATGGCAGCACTTCCACAGTGGCGTTTCTACAGGGATGGCAAAGCTCTCAGTCTTGCAAGAAGCCTTACCTTGCAGTGGAAATCACTCCTCTCCTGCACCGTTTTAGCCAATCCTCACAGGGAACAGCAACATCTTGGTGTTGCTTACTGGCTACAGCAGCAAGGGAGAGGAGGGATTTACATGACAGGGTAAGGCTTCTTGCAAAACTTAGAGCTTTGCCATCCCTGTAGATGGCACTTCCACTTCCACTTGGAAGAGCCTCTGCGCTTCCAGCCATGACATCACTTCCGGTGGGTCCCAAGCAGATTGTTATTCTAAAAAGTGGGTCCCAGTGCTAAAAAGTTGGAGAACCATTGCCCCAGAGAAATAGAGAAGGTAGATTAGAATGGTAGCCTTAGCATGCTTACTGAGCAGCAAGTGCCACTGTGTTCAATGAAACTTACTCTCAGGTAGGTCTGTGCAGAATTGCATCGGAATTGTAACATGAGCTATGCATAGTCCCTCAAGACGACTTTGGGAAATAAGATGGACATTATTATATGCCCTTAGGCACATGTCTCAATTGTCTCCTGCTGTGCCGGATGCTGCTATTCAGTTTAGGTCAGCAAAATGTCATCCTGCCAATGACATGACCAGTTCTGCTGGAAATGTCCTGCTGCTAAGATATCTCCTGGCATTTATCAATATTTTTTTCAGTATCTCATCTCTTTTAGGGGGAGGGTGACACCTTGTGGCCATGCGTAGCAATGCAGCTCCTAGCTAGGTAATGACTCAAACCTCATTTTCAAAATGCCTTTGCCCAAAAGGACTGATTCCCAGATTACATGACTTTTACACACATGCATTCACAAGAGCAAGGCTGCCAGCATATTTTCTATTGTCCTGATGTGTAAATTATGGTGCTATTGCCTAGCATCCCCATGTATTTCTCAGGAACAAAATAGTATATTTTTTTCACATTTATATACAGGCGTGCTGTATATAAACTGATAATAAACTGATCAGTTATATCCACTGATTCGGTGTCCATGGTTTCAGTTATCCATGTATACCATGGATACTGGGATGCCTATTAAAAAAGACAGGGGAACATTAGACAAATGTTCTAAGAGCAGCAAAGATGATCAGGGGTCTGGAAAACAAGTCCTATGAGGAAAGGTTGAGGGAACTTGGTATGTTTAGCTTGAAGAAGAGAGTACAAGGGGGGTATGATAGCACTCTTCCAATATCTGAAGGGCTGTCATAAGGAAGAAGGAACAAATTTGTTTTCATCTGCCTTTGACAGTAGAATTTGGTCCAATGGGCACAAACTGCAAGAGAGGCGATTCCGGCTGGACATCAGGAAGAATTTCTTGATAAGGGTGGTTGGAAAGTGGAACAGATTGGCACTGGAGGGAGGTGGTGGATTCTCCCTCACTGGAGACCTTCAAGCAGAGGCTTGACAGGCACCTGCTAGAGATGCTCTAGGAGGATTTCCTGCTACAGGCAGGGGGTTGGACTAGATGACCTTGTAGGTCCCTTCCAATTCTATGATTCTATGAAATCTCTTTTTTTAACCTTGTTGCAGCAAAACCACAGGCGTTCCCCTGTCTAAAAAGATGTCCCCAGTTTCCACAGGGAGCTGCAAATCAGGAGAAGGAAACACAATCCCTCTGCTGCAATCACACCACGTTGGACCAGATTCAAGCTGCAATCCTATCCACAAGTAAATGGGAGGAAATATCATTCAGCTCAATGGGGCTTTCTCCTAAGGGGTCATGTATAGGATTGCACTGCCGGTGTGTGGGTGTAATTTCAGTTAGGGCTGCAAAGAAAATCCAACGGCCACATTTCTGCGGTGGCACTTTCAGAAAATCAGGGAGATAACAGAAGTAAGGCGAGGTCTCCCGTTGAATCTGTTTTTATGACCGTCCTTGGAAGGGTAGCATGTAAACAGAAACTCTTCTGTACAAACATTTGTGCAGCCAGTTTACATCCACGCAAGGAGGAGACCTGCTATCCTTCAAGCCAGATCTTCTCTGCAAATATTTTCATGTTGCCTGGTTTCTCACGGAGGTGCGTGGAATGCACAAAAATTGCAAGCTCTGGGCGAGCTGTAACATGAGCCGATTGGGTTTCGCCCCTGAGGCTTGTAGCTTTGCAAGGGGAGACGTCGCCTGTGTTTTCCCTTCATAAAAGTTGTAGGCTGTTGGCAACTTCTCTCATCCGGTGCCTTGTGTAAGAGGAGAATCTCCTTCTTTGCTCAAGCAAATGGTTGAGCATAGCAACTGTGTGCGGGCCACAGTGCACAGGTAACGCATGGCTCTTCCCTTAGGGGGACTCTCTCTTTCTCTTTCTCGCTCTGCCACCAGGTGATGCTGTTTAGGTCAAAGAGGGAGAGGCAGCACACAGCCAGCCATGCAACAGGATGTGAGGCTAGAAAACGAGAGGATTATAGCCATTGACCAGTGAAGTGAGTCACAACCTTACCACATCTTACCACTCTTACCACATCTCCCAGGGGTTGCTTTTTCCTTCCCCTGCGGACGCAGAAGACATGAGGCAATGACAAGTCTGCACCGAGAGACTGAGGGCTGCCCCGCCCAGGAAATCTAGTTTTACATTCCTGTGTTGTGAAAAGTTTTGCTTTAACACAGGCTCCTGCTGCGGACGGACCACTGGTGAGTAAAAGATCGGCTACTTATGGTGGGGGTAAATCCCTGCCTTTGTGTACGATGGAGGGTGGGACGCAAATGTCCCAGATCCTGCAAATACCGGTTCCTTTTAGCGTGGCTTTTTTCTTCCCGGTCTGTTTCCTTGACTGACATTTCTCTCCCAAGCTGGGAAAAGCATCTGTCGTTCAGTGTCCCTTCCAACTGTTCCATCGTGTGACCCCTATTTTCAACCTGTGCGCGACTTGATATATATGTATGCAGATATTCCCCAAATGTGCACCTAAATCACCATTAGGCTGATAGCATTGCAGTTTCATTTTTAGAGAGCAGGTCAAAATGTATTATATATTTGTGGTTTCCGAGTGAGTTCGGGCATCCCTCAGTCTCCGCTGTGGTTCCATTCTGGATTCCAGCCCCCTCCCGGTGGCGTGACACCAGAGCCTGCTGCTTTGCTGAAAATGGTTGTTTCTCAGCCATTTTCCAATAGCAAAGTTAATTGGAAAGGGGGGAAAAATGCCTTTTTACAACTTGACCCAAGTAACCACACAACCAAATAACCATGTGACCCAGTGATGTCATGCAGGGGGAACGTGGGGGAACTCAGTTCCACTAGTTAAAATTAGGGCTGACTCCGCCCACTTCACTCTCCCTCCTCCCCCCTCCCAATTCCTCTGCAAAGAGCTTTTCTTCTTGGTTGGCCAGCACTCAGAGGGTTAAAGGGAGCGACTCCGGATTCCTAGGGGGGCAGTGACCCACTGGTGAGTCCCAACCCACAGTTTGAGAACCACTGCTCTAGGGCTTCTAACAAGTTTTGGAACCACCGAGGTGGCAAGCCTTGGGTCAACTAGTCCACTTTCCATCACTCTAATTGAGCTCTTTGTTTCCCAACAGATCACTCAAACCATGTACACAGCTGTCCCCAAAAGGTAAGGAGCTCGTTTATTCCCGGAAAACCTGACAGCCCATTTATTAATTGGAACTTAACGGAGAAAGCCAAGGGGTGTTCTGGTTGCTGGTGGTTCCTGGGACTGAGTGCAGCGTGCGTGCATTTCGTGTGTGTGATTGGGTGGCATTGGATTGTAATGTTCGTTAGTTGCTTTGGGAGTCCAGCTCTGGACCAGAGCAGAAGAGGAAATGCTGAGGAGAGAAGAGTGGTGGCCTAGAACGTCAGAGGAACTCTAGCTCGCTAGTCTCCTCCTCCCCGAGGAATCCAAGAGGGAGGGGGAGGAGCGGCAGGGGCTGGAATACCGCCAGGTATAGGTGGTATATAGTGGGTATAAGGAAACCCAAAATAGCATAGTGGTTCAGGAGTTGGATTTAGACCTGGAAGATCCAGGTTCAAATCCCCACTAAACGATGAAGCTTCCAGGGTGCCCAGTCAATATCTCTCAGCCTCCCCTACCTCGCAGGGTTATTGTGAGGACAAAAGGAGGGAAGGGACCAGTGGTGAAATTCAGCCACTTCTCACTAGTTCTGCAGAACCGGTTGCTAATTTATTGAGATACAAAAAGTAGCGCTGTAGTAAGAAGCAGTACAAAGAAAGGAGGACATAGAACCGGTTGTTAATTTATTTGAATCCCACCACTGGAAGGGATTCCACATCACCCCTTGGAGCAAGGGTGGTATAAAATCAAAACAAATATAGGGGTGGCATCCCATCCCATCCTCTTGGATGTTCCAATTTCTCTTTCCTCTCCTTCATTTCTGCCTGCATCCTATCACCTGCTCCTTTGTGTTGGTCTTGGACCATCCACACTCCTTTCCAACAATTACCCTCTTCCTTGCTTCCTGATAGCGGATCGCCCTTCGATGCATCGGTCTCGGAGCCAGGCCTGCACATCTGGCGGGTGGAGAAGATGAAGCCGGTGCCCATCCCGGCGGAGATGAAAGGCGTCTTCTATTCTGGGGATTCCTACCTGGTTCTGCACAATGGGCCGGACGAGCAGTCCAGCGTCCACATCTGGATTGGTGAGCAACGTCGGCTGAGCAGGCTGAAATCCTTTATGGGCTCAGTCCATGGAGAACTTCTCTGTTCCTCATTTATACGGATGACAGAGGAAGGGGGGACAAGGGATGCAGGGCAAGAACATGGGGACACTTACTAGCACTATTGGATTTATTTCCATCAGTGGAGTAAGGGCAATGACTTCCAGTGGAGTAAGGGCAATGACTTCGTACCGGCAATGACTTCCTCTCCACCCCCAGGCCAGAGCTCTTCCCGGGACGAGCAGGGAGCTTGTGCCCTTCTCTCCACCCATCTCGGCTCCTTCCTGAAGGAAAAGCCCATCCAGTACCGGGAAGTGCAGGGCAATGAATCGGATGTTTTTATGGAGTATTTTCCCCATGGCATCAAATACCAGGTGAGAGAGAGAGAGAATTGACGGGGCCCATTTTCAAGTTGCCGCTTTTGTTTCTTTACTGCACTTGGCTCAGTGTGGATCCAAGTGTCGGCTTCCCACTTACCTGAAAGTGCACTGGCTGTTGCCTCTGGCCCTCCTCCTCCTCCTCCTCCTCTGATTTTAAAAGGAAAAAGTGAATGATGAGAAAGGAGGAGTGTGGAGGAGAGGAGAGTAGTATGCTAGAGTGTCAGAGAAACTCTATCCCACCACTCTCTTCTCCTCCAGACTTCCACTCTATTTCCTTTTAAAACCCAGGGAGCGACAGGAGGGGGAGCAGAGGTGTTGGTGTTAAGGTGGAACACCTTTGGGTGCCCAAATGCCAAACCACCACCCCCGAGGTGACCACCCTCAACCCTGGCAGTTCAGAACGGAATGCATGTTAAGCTGTAGGCACCCTTGACTCCTACCAAGTGTTTATTTGTGCCCGCGCTGTGGATCCCCTAATTTTAGCTGCGGCCTTGATTATTCTACATGGTTTGTTTTTGTAGATTGTCTGGCAGTTTTAAGAATCCCGTGAGCCACCTTGTGACTCAAAATGCCAGCTAGAGATTTATAAATAGACTGTGGTCGCCCTTGGGGAGATAAAGAGATGGGTGCGCGGAATGACAGCACAAGCTTGTTGGAAAGAGGAACTGAACAGAGGAAGCAGCCAACTCCTTTTGTGGCTTTTGTTTTCTGCTTTTGAGCTTTTAGTAGTGGCCTGATTGGTGGCAGAGATGCAGAAAGCTCCACCTGTGGAACTTCCTCTTGTCAAGAGGCTGTCAAAAGCACAGTAGTCCTGCTGGGAAGGGGACAAAATGATGGCGATGTGTGATGAATTCTCCTTGGAATGTCTATCCAAATGTACCTAACGTGACTTAAGTCTGAAAGTGCCCAATAGTTGCTGTAGTAGCTGTAGCTTTTCCTTCACTGCACCTCTTATTTCATGGAGGAAGAAAATAGAAGATTTCTTTACCCAATGTGTAGTCAGTCTGTGGAACTCCTTGTCACATGATGTGGGGATCGCGTCTGGCCAAGTTGCCTTTAAAAGGGGATTAGACAGATTTCTAGAAGAAAAGTCCATTAGAAGTAGGCTGTTTCTGAATGTCAGATGCAAGGGAGTAGCAACAGGATACAGGTATATCTTGTGGTCTTGTGTGCTCCCTGAGACATCTGGTGGTCCACTGGAGATACAGGAAGGTGGGCCTTTGGCCTGATCCAGCAGGGCTCTTCTTATGTTCTTATGATACACAGCAGAAAAACTGAAAACCTCAGAATTTTACCTCAGAAATGTACCTCAGAATGCCAGATGCAAGGGAGTGGCAATAGGATGCAGGCATCTTGATGTCTCGTGTGCTTCCTGAGGCATCTGGTGGTTCACTGTGAGATACAGGAAGCTGGACTAGATGATGGGCCTTTGGCCTGATCTAGCGGGGCTCTTCTTATGCAGGTTTCTCCCTGCTCAACCTCTGGCATCTCTGCTACTTCCTTGTAGACCTCACCTAATTTTCTGTGCTCCTCAGGAAGGAGGTGTGGAGTCTGCCTTTCACCGCACCCAGCCCAGCCAGCAGTCCGGCCCCATCTGCAAGCTGTACCAAGTCAAAGGTAAAAAGAACATTCGTGCCACTGCGAGGGACATAAGCTGGGCAAGTTTCAACACTGGCGATTGCTTCATCTTGGACCTGGGAGAGGTGAGCTGAAAGGAGGAAAACATCTGGGGAAGGGAGGGCAGCCAAGCAGGATGGACATGGTGGTGACGTGCCCCTCTGCTGCTAATGTATGACCAACAGATGTGCATTTGGCAGGGGGGGATGTAGGTGTGAAGACGCCATTGCAAGGAACCTGCTAGGCAAAGCAGAATGGTCTCAGGGTCTACAGGTCTGGCAGCTCAAGATCTTCTGGCACTTGAGGAGGGGGTGCCAATTGCCGCTGCCCGCTTGCTCAGCAGCTTGCCAGCTGGCACAAAGAAGAACCACAGCACTTCCTTATCTACATATACCACTGAATTTGAAAAGGAAGAGGGGAATAGCTCAGAAGAGGAAGTGGGGAGGAGAAGAGAGTAGGAGGCTAGAGTGTCTCTTCTGCTACATTGTTTTTGAAACCAGCCAGCAAGGGAGGAGGTGTGATAGTGGCAGCAGCGGAGGAGCTAGTGGGCATCCCTGAGGCAACTGCCTCACTCTGCCTCATGAAGGAGCCAGTGATGAATGAGGAATATGAGTGCAAATTTGTATGTGTCATGCCTAGTACAGACACTGAGATATTTGCCTTTTCCCCCCTGTTCCTTTCAGACCATCATTACCTGGTGTGGGGGGGAAATCCAACATCCTGGAGCGCAACAAAGCCCGAGATTTGGCCACGGCCATTCGGGATAGCGAGAGGAAGGGGAAAGCCAAGGTGGAGATTGTGGCCGATGGGGAAGAGCCGGCTGAGATGATCGCGGTAAGATCAGAGGGGGAGGCTTTGACTTGACATCCTCAGTGTTGGGTTGGAGACTATGAGGTGGAATTATAGGCCTCTGAAGACATTCTGGGAAGCAATGCAAAGGGAAGGGATAATTGCTCTATAGGGAGGGCTGTTGAAAGGACTACATCAAAAGTAGTCCGTCTACAGCACCATACAAATGCTAAGTATGTCCTGCAATTTTTCTAGGTTCTGGGCCCTAAACCAGCTCTGAAAGAGGGCACTCCTGAGGAGGACGTCGCTGCTGATCAGAAAAATGCCGTTGCAGCGGTATTGTATAAGGTAAAAGGCCTGACCAGCTGTGTAGGATCAGAGCTGTATTCCGCAAAAGTCCATGTAGCCCAGTGCCCTGCTTCCAACAGTGGTCAGTCCAATGCAGGGCCCAAAGCATTGCATAGAAAAGGGAATTTTGGCAGGTGCAGCTCAACACGGAAAGGTTTAAAAAACTGCACCCTCTTCTGTACAAAGGTTAAAGGTATAGGCACTCTGGTCCCATTATATCAGGTAGCCCTACTAGACACTGTGGCTTGCAATGTGTGATGGACTTTACCCCCATAAATCTGTCCATTCCCCTTTTGAAAGGGCCAGGTGCCGTCACCACATCCTGTGGCAAGGAGTTCCATGGGTTCATTCTTAGCCTGGAATTGGCTGTTTTCTGCTAGGGTTCACCCCTAACAGGTCAGGTCACCTGGATGAAAGGGTGGAGGAACAGGATAGGAGATGGGGCTGGCCTTGAGGTGTGAGAGAACATGCTTTGCTTCCCTTTTCAGGTTTCAGACATGACCGGGAAAATGAGCTTGACCAAGGTCTCAGAGTCCAGCCCATTCCGCCAAGATCAGCTCGTCGCAGACGACTGTTTCATCCTGGACAACGGCCAGTGCGGCAAAATTTACGTTTGGAAAGGTGATGCTCTCTGCCCCTGCTGCGGGAACAGCCAAGAACTCTGGCTCCCCCTGCTCTTTCGTGGAATGGGGCAGCTTGCGCCTTCCTGCCCTGCCCTCCTCAGCTCCCCTAACCCTACCTTTTCCTTCCCTCGAACAGGGCTCAAAGCCAACGAACAGGAACAGCGGGCGGCTCTGAAAGTGGCAGAGGACTTCATCTCCCAGATGAAGTATCCCCCAAACACGCAGGTAAGGAAGTGGAGGCTGCCAACATTCCCTTTACAAATCCAGGGAGTTGGAGTGTATCCTCCAGCTGGAGGGTTTTTCTCCAGACTCAGATTTCTGTCGGCACTGGTGCCCTCATCTTTGTTGTTGTTCAGTCGCTAAGTCGTGTCCGACTCTTCGCGACCCCATGGACCACAGCATGCCAGGCCTCCCTGTCCTCCACTAGCTTCCGGAGTTCGCCCAATTTCACGTTCATCGCTCAGTGATGTCATGCAGGGGGTACGCGGGGGTACACGAGTCCTGGTTTCTAGGATTACGGCTGGCCCCGCCCATTTGCCCACCCACTCTAGACTCCGCCCCCTGCAACGTTTGAATTTCCTGCACGTTTGAGTTGCCTGCACGTTCTCAGAGCCAGGCAGGCAGGCAGGCAGGCAGGCAGCGAGTGGAGCCTTGTCTTGCCTTGCCACTGAAAAATGCGCTGCTCTGGGTTTTTGGAACTGTTGGGTCACTTTAACATGATGCCAGGCCTCCTTAACATATTCTGGGGGTGCTGTAGAATACTGTTGCAACTGTTGGGTCAGTTTAAAATAGTCTGAGGCCTCAAAAAGGGCTTTTTTCATGTCACTTCCTGCCACGACATCACTTCCGGCTTATGATGTCACTTCTGGTGGGTGGGTCCTGACACGTGCCAATCAAAAGTGAGTACCTGTTCTTGAATCATTTAGATGACACCACTGTCATCGCTTCAGTTACACTATCTAACCATCTCCTCCTCTGCCGCCCCCTTCTCCTTTTGCCTTCCATCTTTCCCAGCAGGAGGGTCTTTTCTAAAGAGTCCTCTCTTCTCATGAGGTGGCCAAAGTACTGGAGCTTCAGCTTCAGGATTTGTCCTTCCAGGACCTCATCTTACCTGCTTCTTTCCTGGTTTCAGGTGGAGATCTTGCCCCAGGGCCGTGAAAGTCTTCTCTTCAAGCAGTTTTTCATCAACTGGAAATGAGGCTGGAACTGATACAGTCTGTAACCTGCGCTGTCGTGGGCAACACCTCCAAGCCAGTGCCTTAGTCTCCGCCGCAAGTCTTATACTTGATTAAATTGAAGCCAATGTGTCACCCTCTCTGATGTTCATCTTTTGACTAGTGGGGTCACTTCATCCACATCCTTGTATTCCAAGGGAAAAGTGGCGAGGGAGGGAAGGAGCTATGGTTTAGTAGTGGAGCAAAGGCTTTGTGTACAGAAGGTTGCAGGTTCAAGACTGGATGCCTCCAGTGGAAAGGATCAGGAAAGGGTCCTGCCTTCTACCTTAAAGAACTGCCAGTCAAAGCAGGCAGGAGCAGGCTAGATTGACAATGGTCCGACTCAGGGCGCAGTCCTAACTTGGAGTCAGGTCGGCGCAATTAGGCCAGCAAAGTTTGGCCTGCACAAGGGACACCATAAGGTATGTTTGGATCACTCCCAAAGTCAGAAAGGCCACCATACAGACATGCACCATCCCCCCTGAGTCCAGGAGTGGTCTGAACGGGCTGTGCAGTGACCAACCTTTGCTGGCCTGCCTGTGCCAGCCTAACTCCAGGTTAGGATCGCGCCCTCGGTAAAAAGCAGCTTCATGTGCCTGCATGTTCAAGACAGAGCACTTGCCTCTTCCTTCGTGGTTGGAGTGTTGCAAAGGACACAGTTGGAGCATGCGTTGGCACAAGAGCGACATGATCTCGGCTTTCTCCCCATCTCCTCCAAGTATGGGGCCTAGAAATCACTCCAGCACCTCTACTGAGGAATTTCAGAACCACTGAGTATTAGAATTGAACGGGGTGGTCTTAGAGGTCATCTAGTCAAATCCCTGTAGCAGTCACTACAGCAACCAGAACAGGTGGCCACCCAGCTCTGCTTGATAACTTCCAATGAAGAAGAGCCCATCACTGCAAGATGCTGGCCTCTCCAGTACTGGACAACTCTTAGAATGGGGCTCCAAACGCTGGCTTGCGGGCAGTGGTGTCATCTAAATGATTTAAGAACAGGTACTCACTTTTGATTGGCACGTGTCGGGACCCGCCCACCGGAAGTGACGTCATAAGCCGGAAGTGATGTCGTGGCAGGAAGTGACATGAAAAAAGCCCTTTCTGAGGCCTCAGATGATTTTAAACTGACCCAACAGTTGCAACAGTATTCCACAGCACCCCCAGAACATGTTAAGGAGGCCTGGCATCATGTTAAAACCCCAGAGCAACTCATTTTTCAGTGGCAAGGAAAGGAAAGGCTCCGCTCACTGCCTGCCTGGCTCTGAGAACGTGCAGGCAACTCAAACATGCAGGAAATTCAAACATTGCAGGGGGCAGAGTCGACGAGTGGGTGGGCGAATGGGTGGGGCCAGCTGTAATCCTAGAAACCGGTACTCGCGTACCCCCGCGTACCCCCTGCATGACATCACTGCCTGCGGGCCAGATCCAGCCCCTACCCCTCCGGATCACTCCTCCTGGTGTGCTGCCCTCACTAAGCCCCAGGCTAGCGCTGCTTTGGAAACACCTTTATTGATCATTCAAAAAGCACACGAAAACACGACATAGTAACATCAGCGACTGGCCACTGATGCTCATGTTGTCCTCCTATCAAGCTGGCATGTGGATATGCGCCCCTGTTGTCTGCTGCAGCACAAGCAAAGTGAGTCACACGTAGCAGAGTATCCAGGAGGAGGCATCAGGTGGATTTATCCAGCTGCCACTGGTGACTGGGGTGGGGAGAGGGCAGCTGACTGGCACCCTCCCCAAAGCCTGTTCAAACAGCAAGCGCTAGGCCTCTGCCTTTGCCTCTCCTTTTCTTTCGACAGAGTCCGTTTGGCTTCCATGAAGCTTTGTCGATAAGCCGGGCAGGCCCAGGCTAGCCTCTCTGAGTCACTCTCCAGCTGCGTGGATGGAGCAACCACAGAAACAGGCTGCTGTTGTGTCGCTCCCCACAAGGAGAGTGAGTCATGGCTTCCTTGCCAAAGCAGCATGTTTGCTCCTGGGGCCAGTCGCTGCTGCAGACGGTGCTGGGCAGACCATGCACTGCAGAATTGGGTCCCACAGAGCACAAGCTCACAGCCCGCCTTAGGAGGACCTTCTGCATTCTTCCAGAATTTTCCAGTTGGACATCTTGCGGGTGGGGAGAGTCTTCTCCAAGCTCTTCAAGGAATGCCATGTGGGAGATTCCAAACAGGAAGTTACCCTTTGAAGGCTTTTGTGCCATGTGGGAGGGCATCGGAATCGCCCGTGGCAATTGGATAGCACCTTCGGAGTGTGCCAAAGTGTTTCACGTCTATTATTTTGACACAACAGTCCGGTAAGGTAGGACTAATATTATACCCATTTTGCAGACGGAAAGACTGAGGCTGAACGGGAGCAGCTTGCCTGAGGCCATCTAGTGGGTTTAGGTCACAGGGAAAGTCCGGACTCCCAGCTCAGTTTCTACGCCACTGCGCAACGTGGAATTGCACCACTCCGATAACGTGCTCCCAAGCATGCAGGGAGCTCTCACTCTCACCGTGGAACAGGAACCCCCCATCTTCATCCCGGAGGCAGGGATACTCCTTATCCCATTTCACTGGGATTTTCCCTGCTGTGAACGTGCAAGGTAGCCCTTTGGGTAGGTGAAGCAAAATGCCACTTGAAGAGAGAAAGGCCAAGGAGAAGTGCTTTGTCAGACAAACCCCTGCAATGCCAGGAGAGCAACCAGCAGGCCGCAGAGAGAGGCGGACAAGTCGGCACGAATCGCGGAGCAAAAGCACACGCAGCTCTCAACCTCCAGCTGAGGACCCCGCAAGTCTGGCTGGAGCGCCGCGCCTGATGCCTGGCTGGTGGGCACGCTCCTGGGCGGGTAGAGCTCTGCTGTGCAGTCCAGCCAGTCCTTGGCGATGGAGCGAGGGTAGCCCGCTTGTGGCTTGAGGTTCCGCCGGTCATATTTCCAGTACTCTCGGCCCTTAAAGGCAAAGAGCGTTCCTGCAGGGAGAGAAGGGAGTTTAGGGGCATCAGCACTCAACAATGAGGGTAATTGGGAGGGGATGCTGAAAATGTTCACTGGAGTGAGAGGGTTATAGCAGCTTTGCAGAAACTGGCATTTTGGGTACCAGCCAAAGGTCCTGAGGGCAAGGAGGGATGAACTGAGAGCCTGATAAAAGGAAATAGTTTTTACCTGGTGGGTAATTGATCTGTGGAACTCCTTGCCACAGGAGATGGTGATGGCATCTGGCCTAGGTGCCTTTAAAAGGGGATTGGACAGAACTCTGGAGGAAAAGTTCATTGTGGGCTATAGGGCATGATGGGTGGTGCAACCTCCTTACTAATGTAGAAGGGTACTTCTGAATGCCAGGTGCAAGGGAGTGGCAACAGGATGCAGGCATCTTGTTGTCTCATGT
>JAJKFI010000062.1:5073148-5134372 GCA_029204185.1 Lerista edwardsae
GGTGCAAGGGAGTGGCAACAGGATGCAGGCATCTTGTTGTCTCATGTGCTCCCTGAGGCATCTGGTGGGCCACTATGAGATACAGGAAGCTGGATGGGCCTTTGGTCTGATCCAGCAGGGCTCTACTTATGTTCTTATGATGCCCAGGAAAGCACAGACTCACCATCGTTCTCACTCAGCACCGCGTCTACCGATGTGGGGAACTTCTCCCAGGGTGTCCTGTCGACAGGGAAGCCATCCGCCATGTGGCCTGTCGCCTCATCGTAGCACCAGTGGAGCTCGCCCTTGAAGAAATAGGTTTTCCGGTCTAAGGGCCACGAAAAGGCACTGTCGATGCCCCCTTGGGGCAGACCAAAGTCTGTGACCGGGCGGGGGTAACCCTCTTCCACACCGTTGTCCTTAAAGACCCAGTACAGGGGCCCTTGTGCAGGGAAAGGCAGAGAGAAAAGACGGTCAATCAGAAGAACTGTGCACTGGCCCAGGGAACGGAGTGGAACGCTTGGGTGGTTTTGCAGAACCCAGTATGTGCAGGGTTCAGATCTAGATTACCCCCCATTGCGTGGCCTTTGGCGCAAGACCCTGGTCAATCTACGTAACTAAATGCTAGCCTATGCATCAAGTCCCGTTGCGTTCAGTGAGAGCGCAATCCTAACCTGGAGTTAGGCTGGCACAGTTAGGCCAGCAAAGTTTGGCCGGCACAAGGGCCACCGTAAAACACGTTTGGACCACTCTCGGAGTCAGAGAGGATGGCGCACGTCTGTGTGCCGGCCTCTCTGACTCTGAGAGTGGCCCAAATGTACCTTACGGTGTCCCTTGTGCTGGCCAAACTTTGCCGGCCTAATTCCAGGTTAGGATTCTGCTCTGAGTGAGTTTAGGATTGCAGCCTTGGTATATGTAACAGAAATACAGGTCAGTCCTCCCTATCCATGAATTTGGGGCCCGCAGAGTTGATCCAACACAGATCCTGACCCACGTCAGGAAGGCCAACCTGTACTGGATGCAACCAGAAGAGTCTTCTAGTCGCATCCAGGAGGTGGTCTGTGGTGGTCTCAGACCACTGCACGGATGCAGGTTAGAGCCCCCACCCGCGGTTTCAATTGTTCACGGCTTTTGGCAACAGCAGGAGTTCTGAGAACGGAACCCTCATAGATGCTGACATTATAGCCTGCCCCATCTCCCTCCCTCCCTCTGTTATCTCCGCTCTGTTGACTGTAAGCTCCTCAGGGCAGGGACCTGAGGAGGAGGAGGAGGAGGAGGAGGAGGAGAAGCAATGGCTACATGCTACCTCCCAGTTCAGTAGTACCTCTGAAACAGGGGAAGAGCTAAATTGGAGGGTGGTTGCAATCATGTCCTTCCTAAAAGTGTGCCCCTAGTCCCCGTGGAATTCAGGACCACAGAATCTGCTCTGGCAGGGGTTTGGTCTTTCTTTTTGAATCGGGCCCTCCCCTCGCTTATGATGCTCTTACCACTGAAGAAGAGGATGCGATGATCAGTGTGCCTCTCATAAACAGCGTCGACCTTGCGGAGGCTGGAAGGGAGCCCTCGCCAGAAGCCGGTGATCAAGGCTGGGCGCAGTGAGGTGAGGTGCCGCCCTTGGGTGAGGCGCCAGAAGTACTGCCCTGGCACCAGTGGGAGAGGAAAACAGACATTAATTCGCCCTCTAGTCTAGAAGCGGAAGACCTATTGGCTCAACAGCACCAACAGAACATTTGCATAATCTGTGGAACTCCCTGCCACAGGATATGGCGATGGCACCTGGACTAGATGCCTCTAAAAGGGGGATTGGGCAGATTTATGAAAAGTCCATCACAAGCCATGATAGGTACATGCAACCTCCTGGTTTTAGAAGTAGGCTACCTCAGACTGCCAGGTGCAAGGGAGTGGCAACAGGATGCAGGCTTGAATAGTACCTGTTGTAATAATGTGCCTATGTAATAATAACAGGATGAATAATACCTTCATGCTATATAGCATTCAATGGGGAATTTAATGCAGAACGCAATGAAACAAATTGGAGTGTCATATCAAACGTTATGGCCAGCCCCCCCCCCAGAAATTGAAATACAACTGTGATGTCACTTCCTGTTGTGACATCACTTCCGGGGCATCATTTTGCCCCCTGCACTGGGCTACACGTTCATTAGCTACGCCAGTATGCACAAAGCCACAGACCTTTGAAAAAGAACGTCTCCCCTCTGATCTGAGCAACAGCATCAATGTTGGCAGCACAGCGATCGGGAAATTCCTTCCCTGACCTGAAACAAACAAAAATGGGAAAATGAGAGTGGTCCATGCAGTGCAACTACTGGGTGCCGTGTTTCAAACAAATGCAAAGAAAAACCATTAGGTCGGTGGGGAGGAAATGTCACACATGACATTTTGGAGGTATCCAGTAGAACTGGTCCATCCACGAGGCCACCTGAGACGGTCGCCTCAGGCAGCAGATTGGAGGAGGGGAGCCCACCTTCATCTGCACACTGGCCTCCACTCCTTCTCTTCCTGTTCCCTCACTTGGAAAAGGAAGATGGTAACAAAGAAGAATAGGAAGTGTGGAGGAAAGAGGACTGGTGGGCTAATCGCTACCACCATTGTCTCCAGAGCTCTAGTCTCCCGGCTGAGTAAGGAGCATTTTCTTACCTTAGGGCAGGAAAATTGTGTGGCAGGGAGAGCAGCTCGGGAAGCAGAGAGGTTACCTCTGGTTTTTCTGTGGAATGAAGAACTCTGCTTCCTGGATTCAGAGAAAAGGAGAGAGAATGAATGAATGAATGAATGAATGAATGAATGAAGGAAGGAAGGAAGGAAGGAAGGAAGGAAGGCGCAATCCTAACCTGGAGTTAGGCCGGCACAAGGGACACCATAAAGTACATTTGGACCACTCTCAGAGTCAGAAAGGCCAGCACACAGATGTGTGCCATCCTCCCCAACTTTAAGTGTGGTCTGAACGTGCTTTACGGAGGCCCTTGTGCTGGCTTAACTTTGCCTGCCTAACTCCAGGTTAGAATTGCACTCTGAATGAATGAATGAATGAATGAATGAATGAATGAATGAATGAATGAATGAGAAGCTCCCTTGTGTAATCAAAGACACAGCCAGTGCTAAAAAGGGGGATGAATTTGAAACAGGCCCAACATGCATGGGATTGTCTGATCTATTTTTTATGTAGCAAGGCAGGAGGACAGATCAGACAATTCTAGCCCCCCCCCCAAAAAACCCCGCCAGTCTAAGCTTATTCACCCCATTCTGCTCTGTTATGAACTGTCCTGCTAGAGTCCAGCACTATCACACAGGTCATGGGACAGAAACCTGCAAGACTGAGTCAAGCGTTTGACCACAATCCCTAGCACATTTCACGCACTGCAATTTGGGGGCGAGACCTTCCGAACACCGTCCGGCACTGCCGCGTTCTCCCGCCACTGCGCATACCGTAAATCTTCTGGATTTCCGCACGGTCATCCATCTGCAGCTGGTACTGCAGGGGATCTCCCACTGGTCCCTGGTAATAGGGGCGCATGATGGAGTGCTTGGAGGGGGAATGCGCCAGGCCAAGGCTGTGGCCAAACTCATGAACGGCCACCGCAAAAAGATCTGTGCCGAAGTCGTCTGTTGAGAGATCAGAGGGGCTTGTCAAGATTTGTGATACAAGATACGAGAAGGGAGAGCGTGCGAATGATCTGCAGGTGTCTTGTGGGCAGTGATGCCATGCAGGGGGAACGCGGGGGAACTCAGTTCCACTAGTTAAAATTAGGGCTGACTCCGCCCACTTCACTCTCCCTCCCCCCTCCCAATTCCTCTGCAAAGAGCTTTTCTACTTGGCTGGCCGGCACTCAGAGGGTTAGTGATCCCGGATTCCTAGGGGGGCGAAGGCAGTGATGTCATTCAGGGGGAACGGACTAGAACGGGCATTCCGGATCGTAACGGGCTCCATGGCTGGTTCCAGGTTCCCGACAAGTGCCAATCAAAAGTGAGTTCCTGTTCCTAAATCATTTGAATGATGCCACTGCTTGTGGGCATTACGGGGAGGGTCATTTAATTAGTAGTGCCACTGGGGGATTTGAGCTTCTCACCGGCTGTGTGCAATGCCTTATCAATTGACAGAAAGTTGATGGTGGGCCTTGGCAATTTCAACACCTTGACAGTGTTGGCAATTTCAACAACTTTCCATGCCTTGACGTGAAAAAAGGTTCCTCAAAGCCTTCAAAGTAACACACCCACATTACACTTTCCAAGTCCTGAAATCCAACTCACCCGGTGAACGGAAGGTCCATTCTTCATCACTGTCAAAATGGACGTGTCCAGCCCTCTGGGGGTCTCCAGGAAAGAAGGCATGGGCCACCATCCCGCCTGGCCCGTCAAAAGGATAGCCATCGTGATGGTCCAGGCGGAGGAACTCCACGGAGAGGTCGGCACCGTAGCTGCCCACCTCGTGGAAATTCAAGGGCGTGGCCTCACTCCACACTTTCAGGGCGTAGTACATCAATGCTCGCATGGTCTCTCGGCTGAGATGGGCTTCTTGGGGGTAGGTCTTCACCCTGTGGTGGAGACAACGTAGAGATGGAAGCCATGTCTCCATCTCATCCTGCCTGGACCAGTGGCATAGCTAAAGCATCTAGAACCCAGGGGCACAACTGTTTTTAACATCCCCATCACCCATCCTTCCTGTAACATCCGGCCAAATTTTTAACACACACCCCATACTACATCTTAGAGGACTCCATAAATCACTTCTGGAAGTGTCTTTCAGAAGCCTGCAAGAGGCCTTTTAAGGCCCAGGGGGCACTGAATATTTTCTGACATCATGTCTTGGGTACCTTAGAGGTCCCTGAAAGGTAATTCCAGTTTTCACTGAAAACAGGAGGTGCCTTTCAGAGGCCTCTGAGAGACCCACCCTCAAGATGTGGTACCCAAGACAATGTACCCCCTGCCCCTTTAAGCTATGCTGCTGGCCTAGGCCAGATGCTAGAAGGAACATTTCTCATAGTCAGAAATGAACTAGGGCTGGAGTGGACTCAAATAACTATTAACGTCAGTGTTGTAAGTTCACAGTCCACCGTGTGACAGCCTGATGGCAGGGAAGTGGCCAGATTATCACCTCCAGAATTTGTTACATTCATTCCATGTCTGGTGGTTGCAAAGCTTGGCACTTGGAGGATGAGAGGTGGCTATATTCTGGCACCCCTCAATTGAGAGTGCAATCCTAACCTAGAGTTAGGCCGGCACAGTTCGGCCAGCAAAGTTTGGCCTGCACAAGGGACACTGTACAGTATGTTTGGACCACTCTCGGAATCAGCTTGTAAGATGTTGCAGAACTTTTTGCCTGTTGGCTCCCTCTAGTGTTACTCTGAGAAGAAAAAAGAGTGATATGAAAACTCTGCAATCCTAACCATGCTTCCTCCAAATAATATCTGCAGGAGGAGGAGGAGAGGTGCTTCTCAGATGTCTGAGAAGGGCATCAGAGCGCAATCCTAACCTTGAGTTAGGAATGGCGTGCGCCATCCTCCCTGACTCCGAGAGTGGTCCAAACACACTTTACCGCGTCCCTTGTGCCAGCCAAACTGTGCTGGCCTAACTGTGCTGGCCTAACTCCAGGTTAGGATTGTGTTCTCAGTTTTTTTTTAAACCATATATCATGGCACATTGGTGTACCCCGCACATGCACTGCAGGTGTGTTGCAGGAGTTTGAAAGAGGATAATTTATTAGTAGGGCTATTAGAGCCTTGTCACTAATAAGTGTGCCGGGGCAGTGTGCCTTGTCAATTATTTTAAAAACTGATGGAGTGCCTTGACACTCTTAGCACTTTGTCACTGTGCCATGAAATGAAAAAGGCTGAAAATAGTAATTGCTTGTTTTGTTTTGTTTTTTACAGCCTCTCTCTCTGTTTCGCTCTAAGCCCTGGACAGTTGCTCCACCTTTGGGAGCTCTTCTTAATTTTATTATGAGTGAGCAGGAGTTGGAGCAGAGCTGGATTAAAGCTGAGAGGGTCGGCTTGGTTAATCTTCTTCTCTGCGTGAGTCTGAGCAACCAACTAGCGTGACATGTTTGTTCTGCATGGCTCAGCAGTGGTCCTGAAATCCCCTTGAGGGATTTCTCCCTTATATCTGGCTTTATGCCTTTTTAGTGACAATGCTGCTGATTGTGCATCGTTTTGAGGGAGCATTCGTGGATGCACGAAGTGCCCCCAGGCGCATCAAGCCTGCTTTTATCTCAGAGGAGGAGGAGAGAATTGCTCACAATGCTCTGCTCCAGACTCTCTATGGGAGTGATTTGCAAACAGTGTGCCATGGCACACTGGTGTGCCGTGAATGGTCCGCAGGTGTGCCGCAGGAGTTTGGGAGAGAGTGTTACTAGGGGCAATAGGGGTGTGAGCCCCCATCAGCAGCATGATGTGCCTTGCTGCCTGAGGCAACTGCCTCAATTGACCCCAATCATGGGCCGGTCCTGGTGCTATAATAGGCAAGCTCTGTTCCAGTTCTTGGGCTTCTGAAGCATAAGCAGAGGAGCCTCTAAGACAGTGTTACTCAAACTGTGGGTCAGGACCCACTTGGTGGGTAGTGACCTGATGTCAGGTGGGTCACGGAAAGCTGGAAGCAGTTGGAATTTTCAAGTGAGGGTTAAAAAAAAATTTTTTTTTAGTTTGGTGCCTTTCCATCATATTTTGTCCTCATCTTGCTTTCTGTCAGGGATGTTTCATGGTTGTGCAATTGCTGCAGTCCGAGAATGCCAATTTGCATTTCAGGAGTGTCCTTTTGTTATGGAACAATGACAGCACTTCCTGCTTGTTGATGTCACTTCCTGCCACAACATCACTTCCAGGTTAATGTCATCACTTCCGGTGGATCCCAACATGAGTGCCATTCTAAAAAGTGGGTCCCGGTCTAAAAAGTTTGAATACCACTGCTCTAAAGATTCCATTTCACTTTTTCTCATGCAGTTCTCTGGCACAATGAGTAAAACTGTCCTTCTGGGAGCGAAAATATCCCCTGTGTGCAGGGGCCCCGTTTTGATCCAACCCACTGTCAGAAAAGCGTGGGAAAGGAACAAGTGGAAATCTAACATCAGGTTCAATTTGAACGACCACTGCCTGCGTGGGGATGTTACCTCCATGATATGTTCTTCTTGGTCCAAACTGAGTCCACGTTCCTCCTGCCCCGACTCTTCCTCCTCTTCCGCCATTTCCTCCTCCGGCTTCTTGTCAAAGGGAGCTTTTCTGGGAAAGTAGCGATGATATCCGGCAGCGAGCAGCGAGGCGTACGGATCAGAGCCAATGTGGCATCATCTGGGGAATTCAGAATCCCATCTGGGTCAACCATGTCCCTTGTCACAATGCAACAAGGTTTATACTCCATCAAGCTGCTAAACTTGCAAAGCTGGGGAATCACCCAATGGGATATTCCTCCAGATATCCAACTCCCTGCACATAACCAACTAGAACAGAAACCTGAGGCACGCCATTCTGTAAAGGCCAAAGTGCGGAGCAGGAGTCCCCCAGCATCACCATTTGGGGCCTGTTAGCCAGGAAGGAGTGGAACCATTTCAGAGCAGTGCCCTTTATCCCCAGCTTGGCTAGCCGATCCAGAAGAATACTATGGTCAATTGTATCAAGGGCTGCTGAGAGGTCTAGTAGGACCAATAGGGATGCCTTTCCCTTATCTAGTCCACGGTGAAGGTCATCCATGAGGGCGACCAAAGCTGACTCTGTCCCAAAGCCTGGTCTGAAGCCAGATTGAAAGGGGTCAAGATAATCTGTCTCTTATAGCGAAAATATATGAGATTGCAGAAATGGATATCCTAACTGAAAGATTGCGTGAGAAGTCAGATAAAACCATTCAATATTGGAATTTATTTTATGATTGGATGGATAAACAATGTTAGTATAGGTGAAAACTTGAGTTAAATTTTCAGTTTAGTTTATAATAAGCTATACACAGCCGATGATAGAAAAATATAGAATGTCATTAGATTATATAGTAAAAGAATTAGTCACACAGTAACGGGTTCCCTAATGTTTATTCCTTGTATGTATTCCCCTTCCCAGGTTTTTTTTCTGTATCCCTTACCAAATTCCTTTATATATAAATAAAACCTTTATGCAAAAAAGAAAAGAAAAAGATAATCTGTCTCTTCTAGGAACCCTTGGAGCTGGGATGCTACCACCTGTTCAATCACCTTCCCTAAGAAAGACAGGTTGGAAACTGGTCAATAACTGTTTAAGTTAGTGGGATCCAGGGATGATTTTTTTCAGCCAACGGCCCAATAGCTCAAGTGACCGGGTCCTGAAGTGACGCCACTTCCGGACGTGACGCCACTTCCAGGTCATGGGGTCCAGTGACAGTTGTGCCTCAGTGGCGTAAAGCCCCAGCGCACATCCCTGCCATGTTGTCACCTCCACTGGAGGGTTCTCAGTCCTGCCAACAATATGTTGAACAGGTAGGACCGGCCCCATCCATGAGGCCAACTGAAATGACCCTACCTGGGATCCCGGTCTCCGCGATGCCTGCAAACCGCTGCATGGTGCGAATGGCACTGGTCACCGCCTCCCAGGTCTGCAGCTGGCCTGTTATGGGATCCGCTGCGGGGAGTAGGTATCCATACTGGGTCAGCCACTCCTAGGACAAGGTGGGGAAAACACAAGTGAAAATGGCCGCGCTTTTCCTGCTGGGAGCGTCACACCCACTAGCCAGAGGTTCCATCCCTTTACGTCTCCAGACCATGGATGTTTGTACCAGTCAGGGAAGTGAATGTTTGCGCCATGTTAATGCCTGTTAACTGGGCAAAGCAGTCACCTTTCTAAGCAGTGGTTCGGTCTATTTTGCGGAGAAAGAGCAAGCAGGTCTCTTCATCCCAGCATCACATCTTTTTGCTGATATTTCCCTTGCATTCTTCTTTAATCCCTTTTGCTAGGCAAACCACTTGGCAACTTTTTCTATTGCTGAAAAGCTGTCTATAAATACTCTAAACAACAGTAGTGATAAATGTGAGATATAAACCAACAGACGAGCACAGAGGCGGATCTACAGGGAGGGCAAAGCTCTAAGTGTTGCAAGAAGCCTTACCCTGTCATGTAAATCCCTCCTCTCCCTTGCTGCTGTAGCCAGTAAGCAAAGCCAAGATGTTGCTTTTCCCTGTGAGGATTGGCTAAAACGGTGCAGGAGAGGAGTGATTTCCACTGCAAGGTAAGGCTTCTTGCAAAACTTAGAGCTTTGCCCTCCCTTAGATCTGCCTCTGGACGAGCGTTTGTTTCACTTCTGACACAGCCGCTAAGAAATCAACTTTCATAGAAAGCAAAACAGGTAATATTGGTATAAGCACGTGGTCCCTGCCAACCTATCCACACACACCCTGAGGCATCTGACTCAATTGGCCTACTAGATGGGCCAGTCCTGTGCCTTAGTGGAATTGTTTGGCTGGGAAATTAGTTTTGATGTTCAGGATGCTGATGCTGTTTTGGAATCAAAACCCCTGCATGCTTGCTTCTCTACCTCCTTATTATCTGTCCCCTGCTGAAAGATTGCCAAGGAGGGAGCTGTTCTTAATTCTAAGGGGAGGGTATTCTACAACTGTGGAGCCACCACTGAGAAGGCCCTGTTCCTGGCTGCTCTCCCCCTCACCTCTCCTGGTGGCAGCACAGTCAGAAGGGACCCCTCAGATGACCCGAGTACGGGTAGGATTGAATGGGAGGAGGCGGTCCCTCAAATACCACTGACCCAGGCTTACCACGATCTCTGCACTTTCATCTGCTGGTGTGGGCAGAGGGAGAGCACTGGGAGGCAGAGCCAGCAGCATCAGCAGGACCAGAGCCAGATGCTCCGAGATGGGATTCAGCCTCGTCTCTTGCCTGTCTTCCAAAGGGCGACGCGGCTTCATGGGACGGTTCTCGGGGCCAAACACGCCTCCAGTCTCCATCCAGCCGGCACAGCTTCCTTGGGTCGGGCTGGAACAATCCTTTCGAGTTGAAGAAGGGGATGCCAAAAGCAGCATTCACAGTTCCGCTGCCCTGTCTGATTGTCTGCAGAACGTCTCACAGGAACTCTGGATGCCAAGCAGGGGGGCAAGAAATCTGGCCGGGTCGTTCCTTGGCTTGGAAGCGGCTGGGCACAAAGAGACGGTCATTGCTCCAGCTGCAGGGACCACCTCCCACGGCTGGGCCTGGCGGAGGAAGCAGCAGAAGCAGCCACAGATCAATGGCCTCCCGGCAGCAAGTTGGTGGAGGAAGTCCCAATATAGAGTCATGCAACAAGTTTACCAGGCTGCCTAAGGCTGCCTGTCTTAACCCTTCTCATCACACCCACCAGCATTCCACACCATTTAATCCAGATGGTGGCATTGGCTCCAGCTCACCTCCAAAATGATGCGAGTCGGTAACAGGGGTGGCCAAACCGCGACTCAGAAGCTGAGTGCGGCTCTCAGAAAACATTGGCTGAGCTCCTTTTTCAGTCACAGTTAATATAAAAGGTAAATAAAAAATGTTCAAACAGGACAACTATTTACTGGTAGAAAATGGTGCTGTTTACTGGAAGTGATGTCATTAACCTGGAAATGATGTCATGGCCAGAAGTGACATCACCAAGCAGGAAAAATTTTAAGATCCCCATATGACAATACCAAATCAATCAAGTCAATTAAAAGTTTACAATAAGGGTAGTTTAAAATTTTAAAAACGAACCCTCCTAAGCAGTTGCTTTTCTGTTGTTGTTTTTAAATTCCCAAACATCCCAAAGGCTGCAATCCTATCCACACTTACCCAGGAGTAAGCCCCATTGTCAATCATTGTTAGAAGCATATGCATAGTAGCCTGTACTACACATCTGTACACAGCTGTAACACTTCCCCAAATGCAATAACATACCGTGGTAGTATCAAGTCTAATAAGATTAAAAATCTCAAATGAATGGGGACCCACCTGAAGTTGGCTCACAACCCACCTCGAGGGTCCCGACCCATGGTTTGAAACACACTGGACTATAGTTTTGCTCCTCCCTGTTTGCACTCTGTGTTCCAAGCTATCTGGTATGGTTGCAGCCCCGGCAACGGTCATTTCGTTCCCCAAAGGATTCCAGCATGGCCCAGTGGACGGGGCCTGAGTTCGAGTTCAACCCTCACCCCATCGCTGCCTCAGTTCTCCCCCTGCAAAGAAATCACTGCAGAGCTACTTCCCAGCCGCCTTGCAAGGACCAACAGAATAACGACGGTTGCACGGGACAAGGGCAATAGCCTCATCCTGAGTTTCGGTACCCGCAGGCGTAGGTCCTTGTTCATGTGCTTGAGTCACTCCCTATTAGAAAGGGGTGCTCTGCCCACCTCCACGTCACCACTCCCACAAACAACAATCCCGCTATTGTGGCTGTGATGATCATCCCCATGAATGCCAGAGAGGACCACCAGCCCCCCTTCTCCATTTCAACGGGATCCTCTTCCTCTTTCCAGATTGCTTTGGCTTTCTCATCGCTTTGGCTTGTCTGCACATGAGGAGCCGCTAGAAATCAAAGGGGGCATCCAAGGATAATAATTTGGAGAAAGTGCTTCTGGGGGGGGGGGAGAAAGGATCTCCCCTACTCACATGTTCCAAGCGTCCGGCCTCTTGCCTCCTGACCGGTCCCCAAGAGCCTCTCTCAAGCCCTGCCTCTCCTTTCATGGGGTCCACAAGCAGAGCGAAGGCTCCCAGAACTGAAGCCGCTCCGTTCTAGGCTGGGAAAAAAGACCCCTCCCCATCCCACCCAGCCCAGCCCAGCCCAGCCCCGCAGTGACCACTCTGGCTGCTGCGGCCGCTGTAATCTGCTTTGCAGAACTTAATAAACAGCTGCGAGCATCTCCTGGCTTTGCACTTAGCGGGAATTGCCGCTGGCTGCACGCTGGCTGGCTGGCTGGCTCACTCTGGCTGCTTTTAAAAAACCGCCTCCTTAATAGCACAGGGACAGAACGCTGGAAAACATCAACTGGAGCGTATTTCAAACTCATTCAAAACCGCCTTCTTTTTGGCTCTGTTTCTTTGGCGTCTTTGTTGCGCAGCTGGTTTTAAGAATGGACATCAAGACAATGCGCTTATCAAAGTGTACAGGGTTCCCTTCCCCGTTAGGGTCACTTATTCAGTCCGAAGCTATTTTTGGTTATTTCTTCTCCCCTCCAATCGGATGTAACAATGGACATTCCCGGAGGCCACAACCCAGTCTCCTAGGATGGCTTTCAGTTGCCACCTGGAGATTGATGCTGGCTCCTGGAGAATGCAGGCCTACCCTAGATAGGGTTGCCAGATACAAATGGGGACAGAGTGCCTCTACCTTTAACCCTTGTATAGAAGAGGGAATTTGGGCAGGTGCAGCTCAACATGGAAGGGTTTCAAAAGCTGCACCTGCCAAATTTCCCTCTTCTATAACAAGGGTTAAAGGTAGAGGCACTCTGACCCCATTTGTATCTGGTAACCTAAAGGGTTGGCAACCCTATTCCCCATACATTTCTGGTTTCCATTCTGAGAAGCCACAGCTCACCTTCCTACCACACCACGGAATTCAGACCTCAGTCCAGCACATGTTTGGCAACACAGCTCTCCATTCCCCCACCCCACTCCAAATGCCCAAGGATCACAGCCACTGTGACCACCTCACCCACAGCACAATCCCGCCCAAGCTTACGTTCTTGCCTGCGAGTGCATGCTAATTACATGCTTACCTGGCTAGAGGCGTACCTCCAGGTAAGCCTGCATCGGATTGCACTGCCGGAGAAACAGACCAGATCCTGTTTTTTACAACTGCAGATCCCGACCACTGATCCTTTTCTTTGATCCAGTTTCCCCCCTCCCCTTCTTTCACCTGCCGCTTATTGCAAAACAGTCTGCCCCTCTTACCTGCAATGGATGTGATCTCCAAAGCCAGTTTCAGGAAAACATTCCCTGCAAGTGTGGCTCTTATTACAGAGTGGGAAGGAGGGACAACATAACCGGGCCAGGAAGAGGCTGTCCTCTTTGAAAGGGAGGGGCTGCACATGGGGAGGAGGAGGAGGAGGAGGAGGAAGGGGACAGAGTGCAGGGAAGGGTTGGTCCAAGGCATTCCCTGTCCCTGTCCCTCCCTTCTAAACTGGTCATCATCTGGCAAGATCCTTCTTCCACCTCCACTTAAGATTTTCAGAGAAGTTCACAAAAGCAACTGTAAATCTTTTAGCACTTTAATGATCCACCCATGTATTGAACACATAAATTCAGCAACAGTCCTTGCCTTTTCTCTTGCACTCACCCATCTTTTTTCCTTCTCATGTAGCCTCATAAGCTCATCCTGTAGGATTCCGGAGCTTGCTGGTGAATACAGTGCGATATTTTTTTACCTCCTGATGTAAAAGCATTACACCTGACTTTGAATTCTGGAGGTGTTTTTTTTTTTCTAACTGACCCTTGCAAGCCACCCTAAATTTTATCAAATGAACTGAAGCTTGAGCATCCCTAGGCTGCAGTTTCCAAAATGGATTCACTTTTCTATTGGAAAATGGCTGAGAAATAACCCGACTGATGGCTGCATTCTCAGGAAAGCAGCAGGCTCTGGCGTCACAATGACGTCACGTCCGGCCATGACATCACTTCTGGTGGGTCCTGGGCAGAGTGTCGTTCGAAAAAGTGGGCCCTGGGGCTAAAACGTTTGAGAAACACTGCTGCAGATCATCTTGATGTACTCATTGGAATACTCTGGCCCAGTGGTGTCATTCAAATGATTTAGGAACAGGAACTCACTTTTGATTGGCACTTGTCGGGAACCCGGAACCAGCCATGGAGCCCGTTAGGATCCGGAACGCCCGTTCTGGTCCGTTCCCCCTGAATGACATCACTGCTCTGGCCTGCAGGCTCCATTTCTGTGTCCAGTCTGAAAATGATGTCAGTTGATTTCCCTTTGTCCACTTCATTCGGCTGACCTGTGTCCGACATTCTAGACATGCCTCAGCCGCAGACTCACCGCCAACAGGCTCTTCTCCTTGCAAATGTGTTTAGCTTTGGTGACCAGCTACATACATTCACCTCTGGTCCGGAGATTCCATCGCAGCCCAACTAAAGCCTCTTGGAGCGTTGGCAGAGATTTCATTGGGATGTTCATAACCAAGGAAGCCATAGGGCTAGAGCCACTATTTTGGGTGAAGGGGTCAGTTGGGGGCTCGCTAGGCCCCGCCGGAGGACAATGCGGGCAGACAATGCAGCCATTAATCTGCTCAGAGGCCTGTTCTGCTCAGCTATCCTGGAGGTCGTGTCCATGGTTACGAAGACTATAGGGCTCTTATTTCTCACTGGGACCTTGGCGGTGAAAAAAGAGTCTGTCCCCAAAATAATTCTTAAACCAGATTATTGTGGAAACTAGGAAACAGAGCTTGCTTTTTGCCTCCCTGTCCTAGACAGTCTAGACAGGCCCTGGGTGATGGAGAGATAAACTGGGTGGTCTCCTGAAGGAAATGCTTCCACAGGAAGACCGTAGCCACAGGGATTCGGCCCCCTCAAGGGTCATAGGATGAACATAGGCACAGTGGCGTAGCTGGGGCATCTGGCATCCCCTCCAGGCGTGGCACCCAGGGCAGTGTACCTACTGGCCCCACTTTAGCTATGCCTTTACACAGGCAGCTGCAATGCCAAGTCAGATCCTTGATCCAGGTAGCTTGGCATTGTCAATACTGGCCGGCAGCCGCTCTCAAGCTTCAGCCAGGTGTTGTTTTTTTTACAAACCCTCGGAAGGGGTCGCACCTGGATCTTCTGCATGCAAAGCCTGGATGCTATTGCATGTCCTTCTGGAGTAGCGTAAAGTCAAATGCCAGATGTTGGTGTGGATCAGCAAAGGAAGATTTCCTCTCACACTCACTGGTGGGGACAGAGCACTGGCCTAGATGAGGTAACAGGGCCATCCCTGTTCTCTCATCCTTATGTGCTACGCATCACTCAAGCGCTCTCCAGAAGCGCAAACTGAATGAACAAGGGAATGGCACCGTGCCCGGAACATATACGGCATATGAGTCACACTCATGGCACCCACAATATCCTGGCGATGCACACAGCATGGCAATGTGAACACAGTACACTATTTAACCCGAACGCCAGAGCCAGTTTGAGAGAGGCTACAATGGACGAGTCCCATCTGGTTCCCAGTTGGGAAGGCCTCCTCCAAACTCATCGTGCAGAAAGGAGAACCCAGTTGGCATCAGCTTCAAATAAGCTCCTCTTCTCTGGCAGCAAACCCAGGCAATGTGTTCCTTTGATCTTTCTGGGATAAGAGGGAGTGGAGGCACCACCAGTCATCACAGCAAGACAGCTGGTCCTTGGTCAGCTACTGTATATAAGCAGCACTCCTCAGCCTTTTGATTTTGCAGATGGGGAGGACTTCCTTGTTTTCTCGCTGAGATCAGCACTCATGCACCACTTCCAATGCGATGTGAGAAAGAACATCTGCTCGAGACGGTCCCAGACCTCCCATCAGAAACACAGGCTCCCATTGTTAGCAAGTACCGATGCAGGCATTTGCTTACAGCACGTGGCTTAGCAGAAAATGCTCAGGAGGACTATACTACCTGTGGGCAAGGACAGACTCAGAGCGCAATCCTAACCTGGAGTTAGGCTGGCACAATTCGGCCAGCAAAGTTTGGCTGGCACAAGGGCCACCGTAAAGCACGTTTGGGCCACTCTCAGAGTCAGGGAAGGTGTGTACTGTGTGCATCTGTCTCTTTTGTTGGGAGTGGCACACCAGCAGAGTCAAGTTAGGCATTTTTGACATGGCAAACCCAAAAGGTTTGCCATCACTGTCCTATACCCATGTGCCTGGGAGTGATTTCAAATCAAGTCAAGGCATCCGCTAATTTGGTATCCATGGTTTCAGGTACCCACGAATACCGTGGATACTGGGACTCCTATTAAAAAGACAGGGGAATATTAAACAAATCTTTTTTTTCCCAACCTTGTTGCAGCAAAACCACTGATGTTCCCCAACCTTTAAAAAGGCGCCGCCAGGATCCGCGGTTTCAGGTATCCACTGTGGGGTCCAGAATGGAACCCCAGCGGATAACAGGGCATGCCTGTATACCTGTATTGGATTTGCTGTGCAAGGTGTTCAACAGGTAGCAAACTGCGGGCCACAACAACAGCCGCACGGTCAAGTCATACGACATTCTTAAACAGTGTGCGATATAAATCAATAGTAATACAAACCCATGGTGATTTTGAACTCCAGCACTAAAATATAAAGCCTCCTGTTTCTCTCTAGAGCAAAGAAGTGGTTAATGGTGTTTCAGTCCAAGGCAAGGCCTGGCTGGCAGAGGAGGGAGGGGGAACGTGATAGAGTAGAAGAGACCAAGATATGTTGCAAGAAAAAGTTAGGAACAATGGACAAGGGAAAGAAAAGGAGGGGGCTATGCGTATTCCTAAGCTGACCCGGATACAAATTCTAACCTTGGGAGAAACCGGAGTGAGTTTGCGTAATGAGGCTCATGAATTATTAGGTCTTGCCTTTTTCCTCATTAAATCGAGTTTTGCCTGAACATACATCCTATGTAAAGATATGTAGAAGGTGGAGTAATGAGCTATGCAGTAGGAGGTCTAAATATTTGGTTTGAGTACAGTTGATTGGTGAAGCCTAAACCAATGAAAGAAAGATGGTAAGACCCGTCTCAGTAGTATAAATTGTTGCACCCATTTTGTGCAAGGTGTGGTACGCAGCTTGTTCTGTTTGGCATTTGCTTGCCACCCATATTTGCAAATATGGCAATAAACCTTTCTTTCGAACCATACATTTGGATCCAGAAATTTATACTTTACAACAGTGACTGGGAGAAACACTGGACAGAAAAAGAGGAGCTCGGCCGGGCTTATGCAAAAGGAAAAACATGGCTCCCATGCACTCCCAATCATAAAAATAACGTAGGCAGCCGCGCGGTTCACCATTGTAATTTTATCCCAGATGCTTGAGCCCCGCGATGGTGGCGAGGCCCTGCCCCCGCAAGATTATGCCACTTCATCTCTTTAAGAGGATTGCTGCTGACCGCGTCAGGAAGCCTCGCAACATGCATGATTTCACGGCCCCCGTGGGGAAGCTCATTAGGCGCTGGCACCGGCTGGGTGGGAGGACGGAAGGCTCGTGGCCAGCCAGGCAGCAGCAGCACGGCCCTTTCCAACTCTTTACATACAGGATTAGGGGTTCCTCAAGCGCAGGGACCCACTTTTTAAAATGACACTCTAGTGGGTGTTTTCCTTGGCTCCCTTCTGCATTGGGCATCGTGTGCCCTTCCTTGCCAAAGGAAAAGCTTTCAGCCGCTATTCACAAAGACACTGCTGCAGAGGCAGATCTAAGGGAGGGCAAAGCTCTAAGTTTTGCAAGAAGCCTTACCTTGCAGTGGAAATCACTCCTCTCCTGCACCGTTTTAGCCAATCCTCACAGGGAAAAGCAACATCTTGGCGTTGCTTACTGGCTACAGCAGCAAGGGACACGAGGGATTTACATGACAGGGTAAGGCTTCTTGCAACACTTAGAGCTCTGCCCTCCCTGTAGATCTGCCTCTGCGCTACGTGCTCCCAAGTCAACTGCAAAATGCACCCTAGACCCAAAAGATCCCTTCCCTGCACCTCTCAGAGCATTAAAACCTCCTTTGGAAGCAGAAACAGCCATAGAGCGATGCAGCATCACAAGGCAGCTAGATAGTGCCAGACTAATGATGTCTCTGCCGATGGCAGAGTGTCCCAGGGGAGCCCAGCAAAATGAATGGGGTGGAAGGAAATGAAATTGAGGGCCAGCCTGCAATCTGATTATCCATCTCTGTCTCCTGCGCTGTCCCCGCCGTGTCTGCCTGACCCCGTTAACTCGATCCTACATCACAGCTGCTGCCACCCCCGCATGCATCCCTCCATTGTAATCAACTGCTTTACTGGCTGCAGAATTGGGGGGGGGGAGACTTGCAGTCTGTCTACCAGCCAATGGCCACATACAGCCACCATTTCCCAAGGGGCCCAAATAGTCAAAGAGGCTCACCAAGATTTGAGGTAGGAATTGTGCTCTACACTATACCAGGGATCGAACTAGCAACCTTCAGCATGCAGGTAGTTGCTGTACCTTTGAGGGGAAGTCTTCAGAACTGCTATGTGGGTGCAACTAACCTAAGCCAGGGTTTCTCAAACTGTGGGTCAGGACCCAGTTGGTGAGTCTCAACCTGATGTCCGGTGGGTAGTGGAAAGCAGGGAGCAGCCATCTTGGAAGCTACACCCCTCACTCTTGCTACGTTCCTTTTGTGTTAACAGTTTGAATCTTCAAGTGAGGGGTTTTAAAAAATTGTGTTTAGTAGAGTGCTTTTACATACTATTCTGTCCTAATCTTGCTTTCTGTCATGGATGGTTCATAGTTGTACAATTACAGTTCAAAAATGCCAGTGCACATTCCAGATTTGTCATTTTATTATGTCACAATGACAGCACTTCCTGCTTGATGATTTCACTTCTGGCTATGACACTGCTTCCAGGTTAATTACATCACTAGCGGTGGGTCCTGCCATTCTAAAAAGTAGGTCCTACTGTGAAAAGTTTGAGAACCACTGGTATAGATGACGACAGCATCCATATATTTTCTGAGTGTTTTCATTATGCAGTATCCTGGCTTATTCTGCTTTATCTCTATGGTTTGTTGTCTTTTGAGGAACATTGTTGTCTTTTGAGGAACCCCTGCTAACTGGGCAAGAGGCACTTTTTTCAAGTGGTGTCCTCTTATATTTAGCAGGGGGAGAGCAATTGTCCCTCTTCACCCCAGCACAGTGTCTTTCTCGTGGCTGTTGCTGGTGGTGTTCTCCATTCTTTTAGATTGTGAGCCCTTTTGGGACAGGGAGCCATTTAACTTTAATGTTATTATTTGCCTGTAAACCGCTTTGTGAACTTTGTGTTGAAAAGCGGTATATAAATACTAGTAATTGATTGATTGATTGTAAGTAGAGGTGGGAGAAAACTTTTATTTTTTCCACTGATTTCAGTGTTTTCCAAAGTTAGAAGTGCAGAAAGTGGTGTTATGTGTTTTTAATTCAAAATTTACATTATAACTATAAAATTACAACTAAAAATATTGTTGGTTATACTACCAGCAGATGCAACCGTAGTCATTACCCATGTACACAAACATATATTAAATATACTAAAACCAAACAGAGCAGTTTTTTTCCACAGATTGAGGTTGTTTAAAAAAAATGAGTGGTGCAGAAAGTGCACTTTTATTATCACTGTTTGCTCCCTCCTCTAATTATAAGCCATTCTGGGTGTCCTGTTATGGAACAGACAGCAGGCAGCGTCTAAATCTTTTAAATAAACAAGCAAAAACCAACCGACTTGGGTGGCTGAGTGCCTATCAGTCTGTAGAGGAAACTGGACCACCCATAGACAAGATTAGCGGCTCTCACATCCTCAGGGAACTGCGGAGGTACTAAAGTGGCACATAGACTTGTAAAGTTAATGAATGAAAGAAGTTAATGCACCTGCCCGTCAAAAACAGGCTGCGGCAGACTGAGCATGCTCAGTAAACCCAGATGGCTGCTGGAAAAAGCCAACCACAGCAGGGGTGAGAGAAGAAGAAGAATCAGACTGCAGGAACCAACTGGGCATTAGGGTTGGGGAGGCAATTTTGCTGCAGGCCCTTCTTGTTCCACAATAGTCTTATCTAATGGAAACATCAACACCTAAGATAAGAACCACGGGGAGAGTGGGACGCTGGCCCACTTTTCACCGAAAATATGATTATGCTGAGAAGGCGCCGAGATAGCAGACTGATAAAACAAAACAGATTCCAGAAGCCCAAGCAAAACATTTTTTCAAAGAGACCTAAAGTGTCAGATGCACAAGAGACTTGGGTAGATCACGTACAGTGCTAATCAAAGGTCTTTGGCAGCAGTCTCCAAAACACAGCCCACGGTGCTGCAGAATCTACGCTTTAGAATAGCAATCTGTCTGGGACCCATCAGAAGTGATGTCATGGCTGGAAGTGCCGTCACTGTGACGCCAGAGCCTGCTGCTTTCCGGAGAATGCGGCAATCAGTTGGGTGACTTCTCAGCCAGTTTCCAATAGCAAGGTGAATCAGAAAGAAAGAAAAAGCCTATTTGCAACCTTGACGCAAGCAAAACAAACACAGAGCCCTCTCTGAATGGCTGCCTCAGGCAACAGCCTCAGTTGGCCTGTGAGAAGGGCCGGACATGCTTGTAGAGTTTTTGGGATATAAAAAATGTGTATGATAAAAATATACAGAGCTTTAACCTAGTCCTGTTTGATTGCTGGTTTCATTTTTGGGTCTGTTTTTGTAGCTTGATCCACCCAAGTTGTTCAAATCCTTATTTGAACAACAGCAATCAGTTGGGTTACTTCTCCGCCGTTTTCCAATAGCAAAGTGAATCCAGAAAGAAAACAGCCTATTTACAAGCCTGACACAAGCAAAACAGCCACACCGCACTCCCCCTTTCCAACATCCCATTTCCCCCATGTTTTCAATAGGGCTGCTCTAGGTGCTTTGTGGTCCACCTGAAATTGACTCGCAACCCACTGGTGAGTCCGGACCCACAGTTTGGGAACCACTGCAATAAAGGATTCTGAGCTGAACAAAACACACAGGCGCACACGCTCAGTTCAACATGAGTCATTTTAATCACTTCAGTTTCTAATTATTCATCCATCAGCCCAATAAAAGTCACAAGCTTTTCTTCTTATCCCAGGTCTCCATGCATGGCAGAAGGCTGGCAAAAAAGGAGGAAGTGAACTGAAACGGGAGATATGGTGGACAGAAATCAAGAGAAAGAGCCGTGATTCGGAATGATCACTGTTGATTCCAATAAAACTTAACAGGCAATCTCTACGAAGCCACAGCTGGCCTGTTCCAGCCATTACCAAAGGGGGGGAACCTCTGTTATTATTCCACGTTTCAGAGGAGTAGCTGTTTTAGTTTGTAGCAGCAACATGTGTTAGTCTACAGTGCCATTGGACTCTTGTTCTTATCGTTCGGAGAAAGACGGCATTAAGCACACAAACAGGGCAATGCCCATTTCAAAATAGCCCCCCCCCAAACCTCTAAGTCAAGAAAAATCAGGCGAAAGGTTCATGCATAGATTCATTCTGCATCTTACACGGGGAGTGAGCATGGAAAGCGTTTTGGGAGGATTCCCACTGCAACTGGAGGCCAGTGAGGTGGGAGTAAAAGGAATCAAGATATTAGAAATGGAATGACCCAAGTCAGATTAGAATGGTTAGAAATGGAATGAGCATGTCAGCTTAAGACCAGAGGAGTGGGTGGAAATGAAATACAGGGAGGGTACAATCCTAACCTGGAGTTTGGCCGGCACAAGTCACTTGTGCTGGTTCCAGGAGGGTTGCAAACATGCTGTAAAGCATGTCTGCACCACTCTCAAGAGTCAGGAAGGCTGGTGCATGGATGTGCACTATCCTCCCTGGCTCTGAGAGTGGTCCAGACTTGCTTCACGGTGCATTTGCAACACTCCTGGGCTGGCACAAGTGACTTGTGCTGAACTAACTCCAAGTTAGGATTGCATCCTAAGTCACATTTCTGGAACCCATATCACTATATTTAAAGCTCTCATTCTCTACAATGCCGTTTGAGGAAAACAAACTGGAAGGAGGTTACCAAAGGGCTGCAGTCTTTTGTTTCTATAATTTGTAACTCCTGCTTACTGAGCAAAGAGGCACCTTTTAAAGTGGTTTTTTTTAAAGATTGTGAGCCCTTTCGGGACAGGGAACCATTAATTTTATTATGGAAATTGCTTTGTGAACTACTCTTGTAGAAAAGCAGTAAATTCTTATTAATAATTATTATTACCACCATCACATCGTGCACATGGCTGGGAATAATGCAATTTACAGTGCAGTCCTCGGCATGTTTACTCAGAAGTAAGTTCCATTGTGTTCAATGAGGCTTCCTTCCAGGAAAGTGTGCACAGAACTGTAGGCTTAACCTGGCAAGGGACAGCTTTGTTTTGCCTCCCAGACAAACAGCAGGTCTCTTCTCTCCAAGAAACTTTGATGTTGTCATGGAGTGGAGTGTCTTCAGTGGATCTCCATACCAGATATCCACGGAGGATGCTCCAAGCGAAACCCCATCCAAGCGACCTTGAACAAGCCAAACAGAATATTTAAATATAAAAGAACCAAACACATGCTAATGTCACTTTTTCAATGATGCCTGGGGCTCACTCGCCACAAAGGGGAGGTACTGGGTAAGAGTTTGACTGAACTTTTGCAGCGGCACAAGCATTGCCGCAGCACCAGTTCGAAAAGGCTGGCTCAACCGCCAGAGGGCTATCCTGGTTTTGCTTTATTAAACTACCCCAAAGGAAAATAAAGGATTAAATCCAAATTCTACCTAAATGCATTGTAAGGCTTTTAAACCCAGAAAAGATAATGCAAGAAAAACAACAACAAGGTCCTCCTATATTGTTGACCAAACCACACAGCACACAAATAGTGCATTCTATCTGAAGCCAGGCACACCACAATCCAAATTCAGCATTGCTTTTGGAGCATTTGCTCACTGCCTGCACAGACAGTGTTTGCATAGGACTGCGCTACAGATGCCTACTGTTTTCTGCATGCTCCATTACGTTGATGTTCCGAGCGGGATTTGGTCCCTGTGTGGTCTGGAGGGAATGTTTTCTGGCCAAGATCTTTGTCCGCAAAAAAGTGGTGTGTCTCCCCCTCAAAAATTAAGGTGTTGTGCACTGCCAAAGTTGATTTCTTGTCTTCACCTGAAACTGCCAGTTAAGGAAAAAAAAAATAGGCAAAAGGAAGAGTTCTCCTTCATGGGGCAGCTGCAGACGCTGCTGCAGCAACAGAGGAGCAAAGCGATGGCACTCTGCTCTGAACCGTCCACAGTGTCACCTCGAAGAACTGGAATTGATAGAGTGGCCCTTTCAGGTATTGCTTTGCAGTCGTCCTCTGGCGGGAGGCCATTACTCAATCAGCTCCACGTAATTGGCCGGGAACATCCCAAAATGGCCGTCGGGACCATAGCCGCGCCACCAGCCCTCGTCGATCATCTCAATGCTGGTAATAATGTTCTCGGGGTCAAAGGAGATCTCTGTGTCATCAGCTGAAAGGACGGAACAGTCCAAATTAGCAGAGAGAAAAAAAACAGGCTTAAAAACATATGGCGCAGCAAATGAAAGTGTAGCCCAGTGCAGAGAGCAAAACAATGCCCCGGAAGTGACATCACAACAGGAAGTGACATCACAGTTGTGTTTTCATTTTCCGTTTTTTTTTTGGCCATAGCTTTTGATAGACTGAAGATATACAACTCTGATTTGTTTCGTTGCATTCTGCATTAAATTCTGCATCAAATGGTATATAAGTGGGAAAACAGCAGATCTGCCCAGGATATGCTCGGAGACAAGAAGAGGGATTCATACGGAAAAGAAACCACACCAAACATACCAGCCTGATAGTCGTATAATGCTCGTGCACATAAACCTTTTCCTTCCAGGTTAAGATTTTGGTAGGTGTCAACATATTCATAGTTAGCATCTTCAGCCTGTTCCTGCAGAAAGCATAAGGAGTTAATACAGGAGTTAATCCATCACTGGCAGACCAAATTCTCTGAAATGGCATTAAATGGACAAGGGTCATCGCGAGAGAGACTCACTTGTGGGGGTTCGTCATAGATTGCTTGAGAGCTTGGAGGTTCCTCATACAGGGCTTCTGCTTCCACGTCCGGCTGGTAGGTTGGAGCAGCAGACTTGTAATTGTCCTGCCTGATGGAATTACCTGGAAAAAGCCACACAATTGATCGTGCTGATTTATTTCTTCCTGTTCTGTCACGCTGCTGCTGCTGCTTTTCAGATGCTATCTGCACAGAGAGATGCTCTGGGCAGTCGCTTCTGGCTGTTTTGTCAATTGTCAAAAAATGACAGTGCACCTTGACCATTTTAGTGCCTTGCCAGTATGCCGTGAGACGAAAAAGTTGAAAATCACTGATCTGGGGCATCTGCAGAGCATCATCAAAGCAAACCATGCTCCACAGGACAGACATAAATGACGCACAGACAGGTCACAGGGGGCAAAAAACACACCAACAGGTACCTCTCAGTCTCTACAAACAAAGAAGAACTCTGGCCTGATATTCAAGAAGGGCTGGGGAAACCCTATCAAACCAATTATGCAATTGGGTTCATGACTTCTGCTGCCAGAACAGCTGGTGAGGAAGGAAAAAAACTCTCTAGACTAACATGAGCGTTTGTTTCTGGCATGGACGAAAGGGACAAGAACCCTGATCTGTTCTGAATCTGGTAGATCAAGTTGCTGTAGAATGAGCTGTGCAAGAAGCCTTGGGAGTATGGGAAAAAAGAAAGCAGCAGTCACAAATCAAGACTTAATGGGCATGCCTGCATGAGGAGTTTACGGATTTATGTCTGAAAGGGACGGAGAGTACCATATGTTGTAATATAAACACCAGGCACTGGAACGCACAAAACGTTCACCCTGGATAAAATGCAGAGTTGGGTGAAAGGGGGATTTATATTGTACTTCAGTGGCTACCAAACTGTGGGTCACAAGCTAATTTCAGGTGGGTTGTGAAGCACCTAGGGCAGCCATATTGAAAATATGGGAAGATGGAACACTGGAAAAGGGGAAGGACTGTGTGGTTGTAAAGCCTATAAATAGGCTTTTTTCCCTTTCTGCTTCACTTTGTTATTGGAAAATGGCTGAGAAATAACCCAATTTATTGCTGCATTTTCAGGAAAGCAGCAGGCTCTGGTGTCACAATGACATCACTTCCGGCCATGACGTCACTTCCAGCAGGTCCCAGAGAGATTGTCATTCTAAAAAGTGGGTCCTGGTGCTAAAACATTTGAGAGTCACTGCGGTACTTCAAAATCTCATGATGGACTCCCAGTCAAGAGAGACTTAGAAATTCACCCAGTTAAAAAACAAACAAACCTACATTTAATTAACATGTAAAAAGTGACCCAAGGAATATTAGCGGGAGGATTTATTTAGGTATGAATGGAAACCAAAGCATTTTAAGCATGCAACGATCCACAAAACTGTAGATCTAAAATCTGTCGGGACATAAGAAGCTGCCTTTATACCCTGATACCCAGCCAGACTGCGCTGGCTGGCAGTGACTTTCCAGGGCATCCAGCAGAAACGTTTTTCAGTCATACCTAGGGATGCTGCCACTGAGCCTGGGATTTTCTCCCTGCAAAGCACCTACTCTTGCACTGGTCCACAGCCCCATGCTGGAGACGCATGCAAAAATATGTCATTCACAGACTCCAAGATAGGGATTGCTTTCTTTTCTATGCAGCTAAAAGGCTCAAGAAGCCTTTGGTGAGCACAGTGCCACCTTCCAATTATGAGACATAAAACCTCTCATAATAATAACGTTACCAAGTTCAGGAACAGGAGAGACGGGAGGTGTATCATGCACAGATGAATGGACAACGGGAGGAGGGCCGACATCTTGGACAGGAAGATGGACAGGGGACGCAGGAGTCTCTGCATGACTGTTTTCCTGGAGGAAAGGGCTCCGTAACTTGCCTAAGGAGGGAGGCAAGTCAACATAAAACACAAAGTGAATACCATACATACACAATCATCTCTGCTACCATTCACATAGCAGGACTGAGACAAATCAGAACATCTGGTACAATTATTCCCTTGTGACAATAATTGTTCTTTCTTGGAGAAGCTTCAAGGATGAATGAAGCCAAAATTCCTACATCTTAAGCCTCAAGGTATATGATACATTTCAGCAAAAAAAATATAAAAAAAAGAGTTCCCAGCACATCCAATGATTCATCATGCCAAACCATGGTTTGGGCCAACTAGAGTTTAAAATCCAAGCTGTGGTTTGAGCTCTCAAACCATGGCTTAGCACTTCTTCCCTGTTTTCAGTTACAATCTGCTCATCTCTCCCATTTCAACAGAGCGACAGCCATAAATGGGTCTGACTAGTCTGACATCATACCCAACGTGAACTGTGATTGACCAAACCGCTTCAAGTCACAGATTCAGACTCATGATTTGTCAATAAATTACAAACCACGGTTAATTAAACCCAGGCACTGTGCTTAAATCACAGTTTGGCACAATGTGTTGATATTTGTGGACAGAGCTGTCAGAGCATCATTCCGGTAGTAAAACATCTAATAACCCCAAATACTTTTTCAACCTGGTTTGAGATACCTGGTTGGGAATTGATGGCAGCTCCTTCTGTGGACATGGATCTCTCTCTTTGTTTGAAGATTTCACGAGGATTCACTGATCTTTGTGCTATCAGCGATGCTGCTTCCTGCAAGGAGAGTCAGAATGCTGACTTTAGGATAATGACATTAAGGAGAAAAAAAGGGGGGAAAGAGAGAATTTAGGAAGAAGTACCAGGACTGCACATAGAAGACATTTGGGTTGCCAGTCTCATTCATCTAGATCGGAAGTCTTCAGTGAATGGGTCAGGACCCAGAAGTGAGTTGCAGTCTGACCTTAGGCATCGATATCTTGACTTTCATCCACTCGCTTTGCTATTTCATCGCTTTGCTATTTTAACCATTGTCAATTACAGGCGTACTGTTCTGGATCCCACCCCCGCTGATACTGCAAATACAGGGGACACCCTTTAAAAAGGTAGGGAAAGTGAAGAGAAAAAAAAACTAAACATAGATCATGATGCATTCTGGGTTAAGACTGGGTGAAAGAAGAGGTCTTCTGAGACCAGGAAGAGGCTGCAGGCACTTCAGAAGCCTACCTGCAGCCCTCAAAATGCAGTAGTTTCACTGTGCACCAGTAGGAAAAACTATTTCTGCCTTTTTTCTTCACTTTCCCTACCTTTTTAAAAGGGCGCTCCCAGTATCCATAACGGATAAGGGATAAGGACACACAGCACATGGTGATAGAAAAGGGAAGTCTCCAAGTTTGTATGCAGCAAATCGAGGAATTGGTGTGGTGTCCTTGTCAGGTAGGGGGAGTTCCCATCAGTCAGGATGGTGTCAGGCACAGAGAAGCATCTGGATTATGCAAAAACTAAGTCCGTTATCATGGTTTAATAGCACTTTTGTGCTCAATTTCCTCTGGGGCTACATTAAAGACAAGGTGCTCATAATGCAACTCCAGATTCCCTTGTATATGTTGAGGTTCCGAAGATCAATGGACGAGCAACCTAGAGCCTGCTATTTGTAAGCAATGATCAACTGTGGAGAATATTCAGGAGGAACAAGTAATCTTAGGTACACTCAACAAAAGTTAGATCCACACAAACCCAACACCACAAGATACAGCTAGCAAGAAGGCATAACCCATGCAATTCCAGAGGTTTGCTGCCCACAAGAAAAACCAAGAGTCATGCATAAAAGGGTTTTCCAAGAAGTTGCCCCTCTGAAGACACGTGATAGAGGACTGTGAGCACAGGAAATCATCAGGAGCCCCACATGCAATGCGACGCATCTTTGTAAGGATGAAGAAAAGAGTCATACAAGAAGAATCACCCAGGACTTCCAAAGAAGATTCATTTTCCATTGTCACCATTTATGAATCGTACCAGTAGCACACCCTAGTGGAAGCTTAAAGGCAAGATCGTAGGAGCAATGTAACCAGAGGACCAAGCTGTCCTCAAACATTCTGGACCTTTCTCCTAGTGAGTCCAAAACCCAAAGATGGCTACAAATATTCATAAATTGTGCAGTGTGTACATGTGTGCTTGTTCAATCACAACTTCTTGTGCGATATCCTCAAATTTTACTGTACCAATATTCAGGGCGTAATCCTATTCTGGAGTTAGGCCAGGAAAGTTTGGGCAGCACAAGGGCCACCATTTCTGAGGTAAATATGAGGTAAATAAAAGAGAATTTGCTATCCTGTCTGTGGGGAGGGAGCTATATTAACTTACAACTCAGTCTGGAATTAAGAATAAGAGCCCTGCTGGATCAGGCCAAAGGCCCATCAGCTTCCTGTATCTCACAGTGGCCCACCAGGTGCCTCAGAGAGCACATAAGACAACAGGCTGCCTGCATTCTGTTGCCACTACCTTGCACCTGGCATTCTGAGGTAAATTCTGAGGTAAATACACTGGTGGCTAGTCTTTGACAGCCACCAGAACCAGATGCTCCTCTTCAGACATGTATTCATAGGAATAGCCACACTGGATCAGGCCAAGGCCCATCTAGTCCAGCTTTCTATATCTCACAGTGGCCCACCAGATGCCTCAGGGAGTATACAAGATAACCAGAGACCTGCATCCTGTGGCCACGCCCTTGCACCTGGCATTCTCCAGAATGCTTCTCCAGAAGCATCAAGTGTTAAAAGCTTGAGACCCTGAGAGATGGATCATGGCTTTTATTCAGGAAAGCAAGAATGGTTACTGCTCTGATCAAGTACCCATAAGCACCAAGAAACCGTGTGAAGAGGATATATTAGAGGTGCACCCAGCGCTCAGCGGTGAAAGGCACAGCTGCCAGTGGGAATGAAGCATAGCCATCAAGCAGCTTTCTCCCACGTATACCTGAGCTTTCTCCACGGATGCGCTCCGTCGGAAACCCTTGCGCATTTGGCTGAGATCTTCCTGCTCCTTCTGCAACATAAGACGACTCACCTTATGCCTGCAGTAAGCTCAAACAGGGTGCAGCTTCTCTCTCTGCGCCCAGCAAGATGGGATCGAAGCCCATTAAATGAGAATGTCATTGTTGGTAGATAAGAGCAAGGGTCCCTTGCTGAAGGCTTTTGTGTCATGCAATAGACCTGTGGTTCCCAACCGTTTTAGACCGGGACCCACTTTTTAGAATGGCACATTAATGCCATTAACCTGGAAGTGATGTTGGGGCAGGAAGTGACATCATCAAGCAGGAAGTGCCGTCACTGTGACGTAATAAAAGACACCCCGAGAACGCAAACTGACATTCTTGGACTGCAGCAACTGCACAACCAGGAAACATCGCTGACAGAAAGCAAGATTAGGGCAAGATACTATGCAAAGGCATTGAACTAAAAACAACATTTAAAAAAAAAAAACCTCACTTGAAAGTTCAAACTGTTAACACTCTCAAAAGGAATTAGCAAGAGTAAGGTCTGCAGCTTCCAAGATGGCTGCTCCCAGCTTTCCGCGACCCACCTGTCATCAGGCTGTGACCCACCAAGTGGGTCCTGATCACAATTTGAGAAACACTGCAATAGACCCAAGAGAACAACAAAAACACAACACAATCGCTAAGTAAAGTCGATCTCTCCCTGTTGCACCTCAAAGTACCACGGGCCCGTCCAAGCTGAGTAGATGAACAACATAAGAGGCATTTAAAGATTCTGAGTTCTACTACTGGCTCATAGACATCTCAGGAAGGGATTCCAAGCAAGACAGCACCCCGACATTCAGAAGTCTCTTTAAAAGGACACAGACCAGGAGGAAAAGTAGGACAATGTCAAGCCTCACCCATTGCTGTGTCTCTTTCTCTCTTGACTCAGCATCCTGTCGCTGCTGGAATTTCCTGTGGATTTAAAATAAAAAACACACACAAACAAAACAGAAAGTTATGCCAACAAGAACCCCATTTTAGAACATGGGCCCAGTTCAGATGCAAGGTGAAATCACGGTGTAGTGCAGGGGTGACCAAAACCTGCTTAATATACGAGCCATATACATCTTTGACATTCAGGTGTTTGAGAGCCGCAATATTTAAGAAACATTTACGTTCTTAAATATGTTTACTCACCATGAACATTGAAGCTACCTTTTAATCCAGTGAACTTTTATAGTTCTGACCTCGGTACCCGCAAGGGATCTGTCGCTGGACCTCCCGCGGATACTGAAATCAGGGGGTTGCAGCCCAACAGGGCCTACGAATGCTACCAGAACCTTGTTACTGTTGCGTATTGAGGCTTCACATACTGCAGGTTCTGAACCCACGACTAAGAACAACTCAGGTCCTTAAGGATACAACCAGATCTTTGTTCCAGGGTGCAATCCTAACCTGGAGTTAGGCTGCCACAGTTAGGCCAGTAAAGTTTGGCCAGCACAAGGGCCACCATAAAGCACATTTGGACCACTCTCAGAGTTAAGGAAGATGGTTCATGTCTGTGAGCTGGCCTCTCTGAGGCAAAAGGCTTATTCATTCAGGGAACAGCGGGTAGTTAATCTGTGGAACTCTTTGCCACAGGAGGTGGTGATGGCATCTGGTCTAGATGCCTTTAAGAGGGGATTGGACAGATTTCTGGAAGAAAAGTCAATTGTGGGCTATAGGCAATGATGGGTTGTAGCCTCCTTATATTAGTAGTAGGCTACTTCAGAGTACTGGGTGCAAGGGAGTGGCAACAGGATGCAAGCATCTTGTTGTCTCATGCCTCCCTGGGGCACCTGGTGGGCCGCTGTGAGATACAGGAAGCTGGACTAGATGGGCCTTTGGCCTGATCCAGCAGGGCTCTTCTTATGTTCTTATGTTAACAGATTCTGGGGTGTAAAGTCCACCTCCACGTAGCTGCTGATCCACAAGGATCACCACTGAAGTTCTCCAACAACACAACCCTCAAAGCTGCTCACATGGCATCCAACTCCAGCAGAACAACTTCCAACAATTTACCAGAAAGGAACCCAGCAAGACTCCAAGAAAACTGGTGACTGTTTTTGTGCATTGACAGCGTTGTGGCTCCTACTTAAATGCAATGATATTTATCTATCCCGGATTCACGTTTCAGAGTGTGAACGAACTTATCACTTAACTACAAATACAGTGTAGGAGAGCAATGTGCAAGATGAATAAAGAGGAATGAGATTATTTGCATCGAGGCTGCATTTCCAGGCAGTGTGTCACAGGGAGACTAGTGTGGGCTGTTGCGCTGTTGACTTCCTGTGGATCGGTAACAATTGCATTCACAGGAAATGTGCTTGAGCAAACAAACGAGAAGTTCCTGCTGCTTGCTTGGGCTCAGAAACTAAAAGTGTTCCTCAATGTTTTGGGCTTCTAAAGCAGTTTTGAGCGCAGCATGAGAACAGGGGCAAGAATCCATGAGTGAGGCAAGAGACATAAGAGGGAAACTGAGACAAGTCTTGGGTGCTGCACTGACTCAAGCCTGTCGAGAAGAAATGTAAGCTGAAGGTCAACTGTTCCATCAGCAGAGAAACTGAAAAATTTGCATAGCGTTTTCAGGTTGCCTTAGATACACCACTACATCAAAGGGATGAGTTTCGGACCTTCATCGCATCCTCATTTTAACCCTGCTCTTTGATTCCTGTCAAAAGTGTGTGAACAAGACAAGAAGGGAGCATGCTAAAGAGAGACAGAGCTGCAAATGCTTCCTTAAAAAAAAAGACTCACTTCTGAGCATCGATCTCACTGGCCCGCTCCTTAAATTTCCGCTCACGAAGAGCTGCTTCCTGCAGTTCCCGCTCCCTGCGTTCTTTCTCCAAACGCTGGCGTTCATCCTCTGCTTTTCTCTTCTCCTCCAGCCGGCGGTTCTCCTCATCTTTCTGAAACAGCAAACACAACAAAGTGGATTAGAGAAGAGGCAGTCACTGGAGACAAGGAGGATCCTGCTGGATCAGGCCAAGGGTCCATCTGGGCCAGCTTCCTGTATCTCACAGTGGCCCACCAGATGCCTCAGGGAGCACACAAGACAACAGGCTGCCTGCATTTTGAGGTAAATTCTGAGGTAAATACAGGTGGCCAGTCAAGATTCTCCACAGCATTTCTCTTTGACAGAACCAGACGCTCCTCTTCAGACATGTACTCATAGAAACATAGGAACAGTCCCAGTGGATCCAGCCAAAGACCACAGTGACCCATCTTTGCTGGCCTAACTCCAGGCTAGGATTGTACCCTGAATTTAACACATACCTCTGCTTTGGCCCAGAAGTTATCTTTGCTGACTCTCTTGATTTCTGACATGGCATTGGTTTTCTGGTAGACAGAGCCCTGTTGCGTAAAAAGATAAAAACATAATCGCAATTAATCATTAAATAAATGTCAGCCAGCTGGAAGCCCAGCCTGCACTTCTTACACAAAACTAAATCAATATTTTTTTAACCCTCTTGATTCTACTCTGCCATTAGTGAGGCTTTTCAACGGCGGCCGGTCCCAAATGCTGCAAAGAGGTAATGAAGTCAACTTACAACCGTGTCATGCATGCCTTCAGTTTTGCTGGTAAGTCCCACCAATTTACAAGCCCATGAAGAGTTTTATTAACCACCCTGCCAATTTACCTGGGTGTCACAAGGCGGTTTGAAAGGCGAATTTGGAAAGCCACATTGCTCAGGGGAGAAAAACTGCCTATTCTAGATGAAAGGCTGATTGCAACAGTGAGGCTCCGAACTATGCTTAGAGCCATGAGCACAGGAGTCAAAACTCTGAGGTTAATTATCACTAGAAGTGGGTGAAAACTGTTTTGTTTCATGGATTTTGGTGTTTTCCAAAGGCAGAAGTGCAGAAAGTGCAGCTATGCATTTTTATTCAAAATTTACTTTATAGTTGTGAACTTTGTGTTGGAAAGCAGTACATAATTACTGTTGATTGACAATTATAAATTATAATTGCTTTAAATGTGTACTAGGTAGGTGATATAGTATCGGCAGATGCAGCCATATTTGTCACTCATGCAAAAAAAAAACGCATTAAATAATAAAAATTAAATACAATTTTTTTTGCAGATTTCAATTTTTTTTTTACAAAAATGAGAAGTGCAGAAAGCGATGTTCTGCGTTTTTATTTCATTATCACTGTTTTCTCCCACCTCTAGCTATCCCATTAGCAAAAGGCGGGGGGAGAAATTACTGAAGAGCGGAGAAACACAGAGATGGATTTAATAAGGGGGCAGGAAGCTGAACTTCTAGCAAAAAAGGAGGAATTGAGTGTTTGCAAGAGGAAGTATGCCACTTTTCAACGAACCAGAAAAAGGAAGAAACAGACAGAAAGCAAAGAGACAACTCATATTAGGATTTCCATTAAGGCATCAATAAAATCCAGACTGGTTCATTAATGAGAATCAATGGAAAGTAACAAAGCAAAGAAACAGGCCTTCTCGGCTTTGTGTTTCAAATGTTGTGCTATATGCCAGAGGCTGGTTAGATAGGGACCTCTGGTAGCAGAGTCCTGTCTTACCAGCATGTAGGAACCAACTACTTAAAACTTTTGTTACAAAGTGATAATCACTTTTCAGTTCAATTTTTTCCCTCCCAGTCATTTTCGCGCTCTGCCCGGTGGTTTCTTCCAGCGAGCAACAGAAAGGAACTCACCCACTGGCCATATCAAGAAGCCCATGGGGCAAATGAGAGATCTTGAGATGTTGCAACAGAACTTCCTGCTTTTAAAACAAAGTGAACCCTGGAGTTGTCAACCATCAGAGAGTATGTGTGTGAGAGCACGTGCATGCTTGTTATGCATGTTTTGCTCCTTCTGTTTGAACATAAACCAAACAAGGAGAAAGAAATCACAAACAGGCAGATGAAAAATGTTGAATGTACACTTTGAATAAAAACACCTAACATCGCTTTCTGCACTTCTACCTTTGGAAAAACACAGAAATCTGCAAAACAAAGCAACGCAACCCACCGTTTTCTCGCACCTCTAGTCACGGGATTGGCCATCCTATATGCCACACCTGCGACTGCCAAGAGCGCAGAAGAACTCACCACGGGAGCTTGAGGACCCGCATCCTGGAACCGGCTGCTCTGTTTATGGAAGTCGTAGTTGGCCCCAGAGGCCTTGGCCACCTTCTCCATGATCACGTCTGGCTCCACATCCTCCTCGGCCCGAGCATTTATTGTAACGTGAGCACCCTGCGAGAAGGGACAGAGTCAACAGAGGCCAGGGGGGCACCTCAATGGGCTAACCACAGGGTAAGAGCTTCGTAGCCAAGCACAGCAAGTTCTCACTTAAAAGTTGTCGACAGGTTCTTGGAAACTGCAACTTTGAGGGAAACGACTTATAGCGAAGCCAATTTTGCTGCAGGGGGGGCTCAAAAACACTCCCTTGAGTGGCGCGCTTGCTGAGCACTTTCCTAAGGTGCTGCAAAGCATTGCTGTGTCCCAGAATGCCTTGCAGAAGCCACCCACACATGGTTCTTCCTAGGCCTTGTTGCATCCCAGAATGCCTTGCAGAAGCTACCCGCAAGGCATTCTGGGAAGCCTAGGAAGTTAGTCGCAAACCCAGAGCAACCCAAAAGTCCTACAATGAACAGCCACGGTGGTCACAGCCGTCAGAAAATGGATGGCTGCTGACCAATTGTAAAAGGAAACCAGGTTGAACGAAACCATTTTAAGTGAGGACTTGTTATAACAACCAATTGACCCGGAGTAGCTAGAAGAACAGCACTTTTGGACTGGAAAGAGCCTGGCAGCCTGAAATGCGCTGGGCAAAAACACAGCGGAAGCAACAGGACAGTCCACGTGGGTCAAAATTCCTACTACTTTGTTTTTCCTGCTGTCTACAAAAATGCTTGGGCTGCACCAACGTTAGAGAACAAATTAGAGTTTAAAACCGTCCTACAAATTATAGCCTCGAGAATCGTCAAGTCTAAGGGAAATGATGACAGTAGTTTAAAAATAGATCTGGATAAGGCCATTGGAATTAAAAAAATTTTTTTTGCGCTACTTGCCTTACAGAGCAAGACCTGAGAACCATGTACATAGGAGGGAAAAAAAGGGGATTATGGAGAAGCACAAGGAAGGGTCAATACCTTTAAGAAGTTTGCCACTGTGCTGACATGGTTGGCACAGGCTCCTTTTCTCACGTCGTTCACGCCTTCACCCGTCTACCAAAGAAATTGTGGCATTATTTGGGGAACTCGTATCAAGAACTATAAAAAAAAAATGGAGCTGCATTTACAGGAAAATGTAACAATACTGGAAAAATACAGAAATGCTTTTCATTGAAGAATAGTGGATCAAAGTTCTGGCCTTTATAATATTTTATGATATACTGTGTCAGGCTAATTTTATCATCTTAACATTTATATAATTTTATTTTTTTAACATTCATGTAATTGTACTGATTTATTTCACTTTGTACTGGTCCATGACTGTAATAAACTAAATCAATCAATCAAGTTCTGGCCTTTGCCGAAATGAATAACACTATGATTTTACTTAAAGAGAAGTCAGTAAATCTTTTCATGATCATGCCTGCAATCTATAACTCAATGATCCGATAGCCTCCTGATGTTTTCTACTTTTGAACGGCCTATAGATGTCAATTTCGGTTAGATACATACAAGAACATTGGGAAACTGTTCCTCAATTTAAAAGTATAGTCACAAATTATGTAAATATTTTTCTCTGTTGGTATGCAAGATTGAGGGCACATTCCTAACCTGGAGTTAGGCAGGCACAGTTAGGCCAGCAAAGTTTGGCCGGCACCAGGGCCACCCTAAAGCACATTTGGACCACTCTTGGAGTCAGGGAGGATGGCGCACGTCTGTGTGCTGGCCTCTCCGACTCAGAGAGTGGTCCAAACATATTTTATGGTATCCCTTGTCCCAGCCAAACTTTGCTGGCCTAACTCCAGGTTAGGATTGTGCCCTCAGCTACCTTAACCACATTTTGCTTATCAACAGTGAATCTGGAACTAGCTAGATTGTTCCGACCTCAGCCTTGTCTAAGTGACAGATTCCAACTTGAGGGAATCTTTTCTGTGGAAAAGATACTCTTCTATGGAAAAAACATCTCTCTCTTTTTCCACAGAAGTCTTCGGGGACTGCCAATTGCTACTGTTCAAGTGGAGCCACTTCCCTGAACACTTTTGACCTATTTTATGGTTGCCTGTTTTCCTTCGAATCAGTTTATTCCAATACACAAGAAAGTGCTCCTTTTTCTACCAAGATTTCCATAAGGTTATGCTGGATTATTGAGAGGAGCTTCAAAAAAGTGCTGGCCACAGCTGAATCTCTTGCAAGAACTCAGTCTGACTAAATGAAAAGTTGGAAAAAACCAACCCCAGATGGCAGTAAAAAGTGAACTTAATTTTGGACTTTAAGAATGGTTAGAACATTTTTTAAAATGAATTAAAATATTCAAGCTTGCATCATCATTCAGAGGTTGTCTCCCCAAGCTCAGAGAGATTTTAATAGTCATATGACTGCAATCTCAGTGTTATTCACTTTTACATCATGAGTTTGCCTTTGACAAATGTGACACCATTTGTCACATTTCAAGATCCGAGATTTCAAGGTCCGAGAAAGTGTTTATCTCTACCTCTTGGATTTTCAAAGCACCAGCAGTTATGGTGTTACAGGTAGATGATTCCTTATCGGACCATCCGAAATCCAGACTATTCCAAAATCCAGACATATTTGCCCAAGACTTGTTTTTAAACTTTCCATAAAAAGAAGGTCTTGTGCTCATTCCCATGTAAATTCTAGTCTCCGCTCTGTGGTGCATGCCACTGTTGAAAAATGTCAAACAGCCCAGCAGACACCCAGATGGGTAACTGTGAAAAGAGCAAGAGGAAGAATTTCTCATTTTATTTATGCAATTATTCTGAAATCCAGAAAAATCCAAAATCCGGACACCTTCCTATCCCAAGCAGTCTGGATAGGGGATAATCAACCAAACTATACTCTGAAAAGATGCCATCACAAAGGAAGCAATAAAAAAAAAAAGACTGCTATCTTTTTCACCAGATGAGATACCCCCCAAACGCCATCATTATATTCTACATACCCAGTTGACAAGTACGTATTTGGGTAAGCCGGAGTTGGGATCTTTCACTCGGCAGAAGGCATACATCACTTTGCCACTACTGAGTTCTTCCACCATCTCCTCCAGGCCACCATCTATATTTCAGTGTTTGACAAGGAGAGAGAAATTGAAAGCAGGCTCGTAACTCGGTCCACTAAAATTGGTCACACATGCCCAGGACCCTGTACAAAATGTATGGGAAGAGGGACCATACGTCAGTGGTAGAGCACCTCTTTTGAATGCAGAAGGTTACAGATTCTATCTACAACTTGTCTGGGAAGGGCTGAGAAACACTTCTGCCTAAAACCTTGAAGAGCTACCAGCGGTCAGTGTAAATACTGAACTAGTCGGACCAGTAATCTGACATGCATCTTCCTATGATGCAATGTGTCCAAACTGTTGATTAAGGCAAGGCTAGAAATCAAAAGAGTTAAGCTAATACAAGGGGGACTGCATTAGCCCAGGGGGATTTCCCTTTCAACAGTTGATCCCACATTGCTCTGCTCTAGTCAGTTCCACAAGCAGCTCGTAAAGCACCGTTATTGGAAAAACAAAATTTAGAGTCTGCCTGAGCCCCCACAGTTATTCAGACTATCCTCGGTCATCATTTATACAACGCAAGGAATGCTGATGGTCTCCTACCATCTACAAAGTTGCAAAACTAGATTTGGGTATGGGAAACCCATGACTTACAGAACACTTTGTATCCTGAGGGTGTTAGGGGGAAGAAAAAAAAGAACAGTGTGTGCTTTGGATTACTGAGTTGCTATCCATAATTAGAAAGAATAAGTTAATAGCTCATCAGGACCAACAGAAAGGTCACAATGAAGGGAGCGAGATTTTCAGTTCATCAAAAGTTTCAATCAGACTGAAGGTTAAGTGCAAAAAACAAATATCAGTTATGAACGTCTAACGGAATCATGAATATGCCAGGAATCCCCCAAAAAGCACGCCCTGATTTCTAAGGCTAACCAAAGGACTGGACGGCCATTGTGCCATAGGGGTTAAAATGGGTTAGGGAAGAATCATGGATACTGTGCTGAGCTCCATGAATGGAAGGACAGGATACAAATAAAATCAAATAACTGTAGAGCAGAGATTCTCATAGATGGGCCTTTGGCCTGATCCAGCTGGGCTTATGTTCTTCCTCATTCATCAACTTCCCCACAGAAGTCCACTGAACTACTTGATTTTTGTCAGCTGCTTCCCTGTTTTTACAGCTAAATGAAAAGAGTTTCAAAATATGCTGTCTACCACAACTGAGTTCTCCTTTTCTATTGCCCTACTAATGGTATTTCCAGGAACTAGAGTCCTGTTTCTTTCATGGCTGTATCAAAGGATGATTTCTACACACTTCGCATTGTGATAAAGAAGACTGGAGAAGCTGCACCTGCCAGAATTCTCATTCCTATGCACTGTTAAATGCTTAAGGGCCTGTGGTTCCAGATAGAATGGTCCCTGGCTGCTGGAAGCATCCAGAGATGTTGGCCTAAAGGCATCAGACTGTGGGTCTTCTGGATGTCAAACCCAACCACAGGTTCCTTAGCTGTAATTGAGAACCCAGGCTTCAGATTGAAACGTTCAAACACAGTTGAGACTGAGCAACTTGCCCGCTTTTGTTTTCCATCTGCTCAGCAAACCACAATTCAGAGCATTGCCTTGGCTCAGGTTCCACCTACTCAGCACTCTCATTTCCACAATGCGGGGACCTCCAGAGGTGCAACGGCAGCTGCAACTTGGCTGGTCGATTCAGACGGGATGCCAAACCCACTTTTGGTTCTGGACTGCTGGCTGGTCACAAGTCACAGTTTGTCACTCATCGAGACATCACACCAATGCCCCAATGCGAAGGCTTCTTTTGTGTGGGTTAAATGCGACGTCTGAGCCAGTGTGTGTAAATATTTTGGAGGAAGAAGAGTGAAGGGGAACAGAAGCTTTGGGCTCTTATAGTTATGCATTTCGGCCAACCAACACCATTATCGTGGCAGAGCTGAAATTGCCAAAAATGCAACAATACAAGTCCCGCCTAATTATCCACAGGTTTAACTCTCCGCGATTTCCAAACCCACCATGAAGAGCCAGAGGTGTGCTACAGTCATGCCCACGTGGCTTTGTATGGCTCACAGAGGCCGTAAACAGCCTCTAAAAGGTAAAGGTTTCCCCACAACCGAATGGTCTAGTCGTGACCGACTGTAGGGGGTGGTGCTCTAAGCCGTTTCTAAGCCTGTAGAGCCAGCGTTTGTCCTGAGGACAAGCTTCCATGGTCATGTGGCCAGCATGATTATATGCCATAGCACACGGAACGCCATTCCCTTCCCATTGAAATGGTACCTATTTATCTACTTGCAATTTTTAGGTGCTTTTGAACTGCTAGGTTGGCAGGAGCTGGGACAAGCAACGGGAGCTCACTCCATTGCGCAGTCTTGAACTCCCAACCTTCTGGTCAGAAAGCCCAGCAGCAGCAGACTAACCCGCTGCACCACCACGTCCCACCTCTGCAGGTCTCCAAAACAGCCTCTGCAGGTCTCCAAAACAGCCTCTGCAGGTCTCCAAAACACATTCTGCAACTCAAGGAGCGTTTCTGAAACCCACCGAGGTCTCAGAACACCTCCAGATGCAACCGCAGAACATAGTTCAGAAGCCACATGGGGCCAGACTTTGGATTCACTTATCCATGGGTTTTGATATCCATGGGGGGTCTGGGAACAGATCCCCCCATAGTTACCAAAGTCCCACCTATGTACACTTTGTACATGCGACAGGCTGTAGCGATTCTCATAATTCTCCACCCTCCCTTATTTTAAGTTTCTTAATGAGCACTACTAAAGCACACAGGCTTGCTAACCAGTTATTTGAAATGTCTGAAATTCCTCGTGCGTGTATATTATCAGGAATTCAGCCTAATCATTAACTCTGTTTCCCTTGCACCCCTCCATCTTCTAGGCAGTGACAATACACATTTAATACGTCCTCAAAACGACCAACAGTTCACCTCTCTGCTCCACTATGACACAGGCCCGGCTATTTTCTGAACCAGTGCACAAAACACAACGCAGGGCTTCCTTTCTGGCCTCAGTGTGGACGTGTGTTTCCACTGTCACTCCCACGCTCCACTTCGCAGCTTCAGGTCTGCGCACTACCCAGAACGCTCCTCGTGTTTGAACAAGCAGCAACAGGCATAAACTGAAAGGGCAACTCCTTTCTTGGCAACTGCAGGAAAGGCAGAAGCTTCTTGGGCTGTGTCAGAGAGGTGCCCTAACTGGGTCATGCAGCAAGCTGTGCTCGGGTAACGACCAGCAGCACATTAAGCAAACACCAGAATCCACCCAGCCAAACGCAGCGCTGCTTCTCCATACGTACCAGGTCACATACTTTAAAATGCACACCCCAAAATGTGCTTACCTCCAGTCCCAGCCACTCTCAGGTCATTGCTGTTACCCTCATAGGTAAACAGAGCCCTGAAAAATGACATGCAAAGGATGAGATCAGCAAAATGATGCAGTTAATTCACACACCCATCAGCCCATCTCAGGGCGCAATCCTAACCTGGAGCTAGGCCGGCACAGTTAAGCCAGCCAAGTTTGGCCGGCGTATGGGACACTGTAAAGTACGTTTGGACCACTCTCAGCGAGGCTGGCACAGACATGAGCCATCCTTTCTGAGAGTGGTCCAAATGCACTTTACAGCGGCCTCTCCAGCACCATCTCAGTTCCTTCCATCCCATTCAAGAACGACCGTGCACATGCATCCCCACCCCACCCCACCCCAAATCCCCACCCATGCCATTGGCACCAAACTACCAGACAGTTCACCTCTTTGGCCATTCCAAGGCTAGCTCAACACGCCCATAGCTGTTTGCTATATGCAAGTTACATTTCTCATGCCTGTGTGTGTGTGTGTGGGGGGAGTAGTTATGCTCTTGGGCAATGAATGAACCCGTTTTAGGAACAGGATTATTGCAGGAGTCCCTCCTCTAGCTTCACATTATATTACTCCCATGTCAGATTGCCACTTTTTTTCCTGGCCAGGTTCATGTGCTTTTAACAGATGCATGAAGGGGAGCAATTCGACCGACGAAGTTTCATCTCTTCCGGTTGTGACACCATTACAGGCACATGAATGCAAGAGGAGTAGGGAGGAAGGGCAGCCCCTTTCATAAGCTCTCAGGGCCTGACCTCCCCACCCCCACCCCACTTCCTTTGTTACCGAGCTCAGTTCCTCATTGCACAAACTAATCCCCCTCCAGCACTCACTGCTCAGCACTCCCCCAACCCTGCAAGTCTGGGCTCTAGCTGGAAACAGCGGCTGGGTTTGCATGGGGTGCTGGGAGGCGGATTCCCACATGGCACAATGCAGCGTGCTTATCTGCACATCATCTCCTCTGCGCTGCAGCGAGGAGAAGACACAAGGCAAGCCCCTTCGGAAACCAAACCACGCCTGACTGACCCTTCTAGCTATAGCAGAAGTGGGGAAAGAAGGAATCTGAGCAATGCCCTCTCCTGCGGGGCAGATCTTGGTCCAGGGGCTTCACTCAATTTCCTCCCTTCTTCATCCAAGAATGAACCCCAAGTGTGGCACCCACCCACTTACCAAACCCATATGTGGCCGCAGAGTCCTCACATCCTACATAACCCCATCTTGCTCACTCCTCCTCACAAGGCACCCTGTCTTAAACGAGCCACAGGCCCACATCTTTCTCTGGGTGCACACTTCTGTGCATGCTAACCCCCCAGCCTCCCCCCCATTTCCTGCACAGTCAACCCACTTTGGCATCTCAGCCCATCATCACATCTACTACCGCACCCTCCTTTCAATCCTCGTCCTGCCCAGATTCAATACACCCCATAGAAAACCTGATCGCCCCATCCTGCGTTTACACACACACACACACACACACACACACACACACACTCCCTGTCTTTCTCTTCACCCCTCCCTCATTTCTGGGCACGCTACTCCCCAAGCCCTGCATGTCTCCCCACACTTCGAGGCTACGCAGGCATCTGGACCAGGGTCGTCCATATAGGCCACCCGCTCGCTCGCACCCCATTCTGGACCCTAAGACATCCCCCCAGCAGGCTTGCCCCGCATCTCTCTCCCGTGCTGCACCCCGCCATTGCTAGGCGCGCTAACCCTGCACATCTCGTGCCGATCTCGCCCCACGCGCTGCGACCCCTGGCGTCCCACGGCCGGGCGCCACAGCCCCACCCCTGGCCAGGCGCCTCCAGGCTGCGCGCCCTCGGGCCCTGCGCCCAGGGCGCACACCGGCCGATCCACCCCTTCCCCGGCCGATCGCGAGGCGCGGAGGCCGAGCTGGGGGGTCCTGGGGGTGGTGGTGTCCCTCACCAGTCCGTGGGGCTCGCGGAGGCCACCACCCGGCTGTAGGCCTCCTGCAGCGCCGGCCCGTTCCTGCTCAGGTTCAGCGCCATGGAGGGGGACAGGCGCCGCCGCCGCTAGCGCTGCTGCTGCTGCTGCAGCTCCTTCCACGGGCGCCGCCTCCCTGCTCGCAGCCGCTGGCTCAACCCTCGCCGGCTTCCGGCTCCGCCTCGGCTCGCAAGACCTGCGGCTCCGCCACTGCACCGGCGCGGGGACGGCCCAGGACGCCGGCAAGCCCACGCCGCCTAGTTGCCGCAGGAGGGGCTCGCCAGCGCCGGCCTGGGCGTGCCTCCTCGGAAGCGAGCGCCGCCGAGGTCAGTGGCGCCGGCGCCCGGGAAGAGGGGCGGCCGACCCGGGAGCGAGCCGCATCGTGGAGCGCAAGGAGGCCTCCTTCCGAGTTGCAGCAGCGCGACCCTGCGCGTAAAATAAGCCGATGCTGAAGTGCAAGGGCGGGCTGCCAACGTTGCACGGCTGTCTCAACAAGGGAGGCCCCCTTCCAGGGCAGGACTTCTGCTTAATATTAATACTATTAATAAGAAAATAAATAGGACTTTGATAAAAAAAATATCACCTACATCAGTGGTTCTCAAATTTATTCGTTCCGGGACCCACTTTTTAGAATAACAATCTTTCCGGGACCCACCAGAAGTGATGTCGTGGCCGGAAGTGCCATGATTGTGACGCCAGAGCCTGCTGCTTTCCAAAGAATGCAGCAATCAGCTGGGTTACTTCTCAGCCAGTTTCCAATAGCAAGGTGAATCAGAAGGGAAAAAAAGGCCTATTTGCAACCTTGACACAAGCAAAACAAACACACAACCCTCTAAATGGCTGCATCAGGCAACAGCCTCAGTTGGCCTGTGAGAAGGGCCGGACATGCTTGTAGAGTTTTTGGGATATAAAAAAATGTGTAGGATAAAAATATACAGAGCTTTAACCTAGTCCTGTTTGATTGCTGGTTTCATTTTTGGGTCTGTTTTTGTAGCTTGATCCACCCAAGTAGTTCAAATACTTATATTATTGTTTTCACATCACAGCGTCCCCGGGGCCACAAGAAATTACAAAACCTGGGTCGCCAGCAGACTTAACCGGCAAGATCATCCAGAAATGAGAATCAGTCAAGGCACACAGCCCTTGGTTGCCATTCAAGCATTTGCCGTATGTGATTTGAATCAAAATCCTCTGTCTTTCTTCATTAGTTCTTATAGCCTGGAAAGAACATGCAGCCATCACAGTGTTCCTCCAAAAGCAGTGAACACACTGAGCTGAAGCTTAAAGTAAGTATATGATTGCAACAAATGTGTTGGTGGAAGACTGGAGCTTGCAGAATTATCTCTATGGGAACTGTGTGGGAACTGTTCTCAACTTCTCTAGAAGACCCCGGCTATTTGTAAACCGCCTCTGCTTTTCCTTTAAAACATAAGAAGAGCCATACTGGGTCAGGCCACAGGCCCATCTAGTCCCTGATGATGATGATGATGATAATTTGTTCTTGTGAAACACTGATGATGATGATGATGATTTTATTATTGTTCTTATTTGTAAAGTGTGGATTCATTTATTGTTATCCCACTGTTCCTAAAAGAGTATACAGTAGTTTAAGAGCCCAATCCTATGCATGTTTACTCAGAAGTAAGTAAGTCCCACTGTTGTCAATGGGCCTTACTCCCAGAGACGTCTGCATAGGATTGCAGCCTGAAAGAGTTAATGTGAGGAAACTGAATGGAAATCATTTCTTGGTCTCTCCCTCCCTCTCTATTTTAAGGCAATTTTAGGATTTGCCAGTAGATGGCAGAATGATCCCTTCATAAGACAGCATTGCTCCAGCTCTTCTCCATCTCAGAAGTGAAAACAATGAACTTGGCACAAGTTTACGCCTTGCAAACTATTGTGCTGAAATGGGAACCTTGAAGTGACCCTCTAAATATACACCAGTGCTTTCCATTTAAAAGGATCATTGTGGCCGGAACATTATAAATAGCAAGGCATCCTTTCCATTCACGCGCCTTACATATGAGACAGCCTGACATCTCCCCTATTTCCACTGCAAGATCCATTGCTACACATGCACCAGTGTTTTGTATTTCCACTCACAAGGTATCTGCTTCTGCACATGTCCTTCCCAAAGTACTGTTTATAGTGAAAGTGGCTCACTGTCAGATCTGACCTAAGATGCTGTAATGTGATATTTACAACCTTGACACAAGCAAAAGAACTACATAGCCCTCCTCTTTTTCAGTGTCCCATCTCCCCCTATTTCCAAAATGGCTGCCCTAGGTGCTTTGCGACCCACCTGAAATTGGCTCATGACCCACTGGTGGGTCCTGACCCACAGTTTGGGAACCACTGATCTAAACCATGTGGTTCTGTTGGCGTTCTTATGCTCCTGTCACATGGCATTTAAAAAAAAAACACCAAGGAAAAATATCAGGCCAACAAACAAACATATTCCAAGAAAGCTGTTTTGGCCCTAAAATGGCTACTATGTTTTGAGTTGGTTTTTGGCCTACTCAGTACTACTTTTCTTTGACTGCTAAAGAAGTGGCAAATTCATAATGCTGCCAATTGTTGCATTCAGGGCGCAATGCTAACCTGGAGCTAGGCCAGCACAGTTCAGCTGGCACAGTTTGGCTGGCACCAGGGCCACCGTAAAGTGCGTCTGGACCACTCTCGGAGTCAGGGAGGATGGCGCACGTCTGTGTACTGGCCTCCCTGACTCCTAGAGTGGTCTAAACATACTTTACAGTGTCCCTTGTCCCAGCCAATCTTTGCTGGCCTAGCTAGGCCGGCCTAACTCCAGGTTAGGATTGCGCCCTCAATAAATATTTTTCAATCACCCTCGAAAGCCAAAAAAGGGTTGAGTCCATTGTAAAGAGCAGCTGAAACCATTCCAGTTGTAGCCTTCATCCCCCTCTCCCCCTCTCTCCTTTCCCCAAGAGTTCTTATAAAACTCATTGTGGAAGCCAGGCCAAAAACAAGGAGCTGCTTTTTCTGTGCGCGGCCCACTTGCTCGCGAGGCTGGAGGTGTGAGAATGAGGGTCTCCGTCTGGCCGACGGTTCCTGAAAGGCCAACATTTTTGTTTGGGAAAGCCTCCAGCCCCTCATAAATACCAGACACATTTGCTGCACTGGCGACATAAAAAGGCACATTCTTTTTGCTGACAAGATGTTTTGAAAGGATTAACATTCCGAACGCTCGGCCTTCTCACACAGCTGGGGGACAGTCGAGCAACCGGGCACAAACAGCTACTAAGTGGGGATATTTATTCATAACAAGGACAGCAAAGAGCACTTTGGGGCTTGCTTGGCAGAGGAGGTAAGGCTGAAAAGAAAGACGTCCCGCACCAGACTTTTCCTCCTGGGGATGAGGTAATGGGGAGGAATGGGAAAACTTTTCCCCAGGATTAGATGTGGGTAGGAAAAAAGCTTTCCTCCTTAAAAAAAATCCCCAGGTATGCTTCCTGTGTGCCCAACCATGCTGCCTTCCACAAGGGCCGGCCCAAGCATGAGGCCAACTGAACCTGTTGCCTCAGGCGTCAGATAGATGAGCAGGTACTTATCTCTGTCTGCCTCTTTGCCTCCACTGCTCCTCCTTTTCCCTCTACCCCCTAGCTTAGATAAAGGAAAAATGGGACAAAAAAGGGAAGAGGAAACGTGAAGGGGAGAAGAGAGTCCTGGGCTAGAACACTGGAGAGTGGCAGAGCTTGGTACATTGCAGGCCATAAGCCCTGATGGGTGCTGAAACATCCCAAACATCACTGGGTATGGGGGAGCACTTCTGACATGCAGTGTCATGTACAGGCATGTCCCAGTATCCACTGATTTGGTATCCATGCTTGCCATTATCCACAAATACCATGGATACTGTTAAAAAGATAAAGGTTTCCCCATGACCGAATGCTCTAGTCGTGACCGACTGTAGGGGGCGGTGCTCATCTCTGTTTCAAAGCCTGTAGAGCTTGCGTTTTGTCCAAGGACAAGCTTCCGTGGTCATGTAACCGGCATGACTCTACACTGTAGCGCACGGAACGCCATTCCCTTTCCACCAAAGTGGTCCCTATTTATCTCCTTGCATTTAGGTGCTTTTGAACTGCTAGGTTGGCAGGAGCTGGGACAAGCAAGAGAGCTCACCGTCGTGCAGTCTTGAACTCCCAACCTTCCGGTCGGAAAGCCCAGCAGCAGCGGTTTAACCTGCTGCGCCACCATGTTAAAGATAAAAAGACAGGGGAACATTAAGCAAATCTCTCTTTTTTACCTAGTTGCAACAAAACCACTGATGTTCCTCTCTCTTTAAAAAGGTGTCCCCAATATCTGCAATTTCAGGTATCCAGAGGGGATGGGTGGATTTGAGAACAGAACCCTAGCGGATACCGGGGCATGCTTGTATCAAGAGGTCTTGGGCTGGCTCTGCTTCCCACAGTCCAAAGAGCAAGAGAAAGATGTTTGGAAAATCAGGGCTCAATCGTAACCTGGAGTTAGGCTGGCAGTTAGGCCAGCAAAGTTTGGCCAGCACAAGGGCCACTGTAAAGCGCATTTGGACCACTCTCAGAGCCAGGGAGGATGGTGCACGCCTGTGTAAATATTCCTCTTCCAGACAATAGAAACCTAATTATAATGGGGACTAGACCAATTACGTGAATTCGGAAATGCCTGTGTAACAAGCCAGGGCTTCAACTTCTGGTGGGAAACTGGCAACCTTTGGTAGACTTTCATATAGTCAGATGATGCTGTGATCCCTGATTAGCTTTTTATTTCAAGAGTTCCCTGGGAACACACAACTTTCTCCTTGCCAAGTCTCCCCATTTCCTGCATTGCTACCTAGGATGCCTGCTGAAGGTCACATACAGCCATTGCCTCAAGGCAACTAGTAAAGGAAGTGTTAATCTCTCTTCCAGTTGGGATAAAAATAGCTTACATCCTCACTCTAATGTCTCAATCTAATCTAATGACTCTACTGTAGATTATGCAGGTCTGGCCTTTGATTGTGTTGCCCACAAGTCAGAGTGGGCCTCCTTGCACTCAACAAAGGCTCTGCTTAAAAACACTTCTAAATCAAACAAGAAGCCCACACCTTAATCCAGTGGTTCTTTGTTTAAGATAGCCTCTAGCTCAGTGGTTCCCAACTTGGGGGTCGGAAGAATGATGGGCTAGAGCCAAGTGATGGGTTGCAAGCCAATTTCAGGTGGGTTGCAAAGCACCTAGAGCAGCCATATTGCAAATATGGGAAGATGGGATGCTGGAAAGGGAACCAGCTGTGTGGTTGTTTTGCTTGTGTCAAGCTTGTAAATAGGCTTTTTTTTTTTCCTTTTCTGATTCACTTTGCTATTGGAAAATGGCTGAGAAATAACCCAACTGATGGCTGCATTCTCAGGAAAGCAGAAGGCTCTGGCGTCACAATGGAAGCACTTATGTCCATTTTATTTATTTGAAGAATTTATACCCCGCCTTTCCCATGCCGAAGCAAATGCCCAAGGTGGCTCACATGAGCAGGCTAGTCTAAACCACCACTTTTTCCAATGGTTTTTTTACAAATCTACAGTATTCTTGTGATCCGCCAGTCCTCAGGGCCAGATGTTGCCTTCACAGAGTGGTTCTCTCCTTTGGCTGCCTGCCATCAAGCCTCAGCAGGCAATGGCAAGTCAAGCCTGGACAGGTCCTCAAGGTCGCATTCCCTTCTTTGCCGGCTGGCCTTCTCACCCAGTCCACTGCAACTCTCACTTGAGGTGAGCTAATCAGCAGCTTAGGTGAGCTAATCAGCAGCTTATCACAGCCTGGCATTCGTCTCCCATCCAAAAGCAAACCTCAGATTTTCCTGCTTAGCTTCAGGCAGTACCAGCAGCTCAACCATCAGTCCACACCTCCTGCCCCCTTCTTCCTCCTGCCCCACCTCCTTCCATGACATCACTTCTGGTGGGTCGTGGACAGATTGTCATTCTAAAAAGTGGATCCTGGTGCTAAAAGGTTTAAGAACCACTGGGCTAGTGTATCCAATTCTTGCTTTTCCTCTTCCTTTTTACACCCCAGGCACTAATAAGCCTTGAGCTGCAATGTTATAAACTTGGATTGATATATTGCCAACTTGTACTTGCATCCATATATTGCCAACTCTAGATTGTACTTGACCATTCAAATTATCTGAAATCATTTAAAAGAGGCTTGATGTCATTTTTTTTCTTATGCCTTCCTTAGAAGTCAGCTTCGATTATTCCCCCTAGATCATTTTTGTTCAACAAAAAAAAAAAAATGTGCAGTTGTCAGAGATATGAAGTAAAAAACAACAACCCACTGAAGAGGCAGGCAAGGAAGGTATTTTCGGGCAGAAAGGTTTTCATGAATAATCATGCTATATTCCGCCTGCGGTCCTTCAGCAAGGACTGCCTTTCTGCTGACCCCACATTGAGGGTCCTCATTAGCAGGAAAAGCATCTGCGCCTCTAAACTGAATTTCTCCTGCAAAAATGGGGGTGGGGGAGCATGCACATTCAATTGATCAACAGAGGAGTCAAAATATTCTAATAGCATTGTAACAGGGGTCTAGGATTCAGCCTTCTCAGGAGAGGAACAAGGTTGAGTTTAATGAGCTCCGTTGGGGCCCCAATTTGTCAATCAAGATTCGCTCCCGACACTTGCCCCAACACCAAATGCTGGTGGTGTGTGTGTTTTTTTCTTGGCCGTTTCTCGATCTGGAAAGCGGGGAGAGAAGCAGTTGCTAAACGAATCACAGGCAGAAAATAGGTGGTGTGATGAACTAGCCACATCACTAGCCAAAGGTGCTACATTCTGGATTTCAGGATGCCTCTCATGCTCATTTTTAAAAGATCAAGTACAGGGTGAGGTAGGGGAGAACCCTATGCTTAATATATCTTATCTGTGGTTTCAGGTATGGGGGGGGGGAACTATCTCCCACTGATACCAGGCATGCCTGTACTTTATAGTGTGATAAAAGGGCAATAACTCAAGCAGAGATAACCAGAATGGCTAACTAACCAGAAGAGCAATTCCATCAGACCCTGCTTTTCAACAAAAAGATTCCAAGTGCCATCCAGACACTGTGACATTACCACATATGCAAGGATGCAAAGATCTGAGTTATCTGCTTCTCTCTTAGGCTGCTGGGGGGAGGAGATGTTTCCAGGGTGTGTTGATCTTGACCCCCCTACCATTGCTGATGCAACACCAGCAGTATAGAGGGTGGCACTGGAGTGTCTTGGCCCTTTGTCATAGTCGTTAAGCATAGGTTGGGTGAGTCTGTTGGAAGTTCTATAGGAAGAGAAAAGCCCCTCTCCCCCCCCCCGCTAAGACCAACTATAGCATTGTCCAAACATGTTTGTTCACTACCTTAAGGGCACAATCCTAACCTGGAGTTTTGCCAGCATACTATGCCAGCAAAGTTTGGCCGGCACAAGGGCCACCATAAAGTGTATGTTTGGACCACTCTTGGAGTCAGGGAGGATGGCGCACATCTTTGTGCTGGCCTCTCTGACTCCAAGAGTGGTCCAAACATACACTTTATGGTGTCCCTTGCGCCGGCCAAACTTTGCTGGCCTAATTGTGCCAGCCTAACTCCAGGTTAGGATTGCGCTCTAAGTGGTGGAGAGCGAAATCTTTTAAATAAGCAAACCTTAATGGGAAACTGATTTACCATTAGTAGTTCTGGACAAGGATTGCAAAAAAGGAGGAGGAGGAGGAGGAAGAGACAAAAAGAAAACCAAGAGAGGTCAGAGCTTCGCCACCAGGGGGTAGTGGTGCATGTCTGAACCCAGGTGGATCATCTGTGGTTTATAGGATGTGGGAGTAGAGGCATGTCACCAGAAGTGCCTGCTCCCGTATACCACTTGCCAGTCAGAAAGCAGTTTTCACAGTTTGTCCTAAACATTGTGCTCCTTCAGTGCGCTTTGTTCTGGATCTTTTAGCAAATGTCAGCGGTGTATAGATGCAAACGGGGAACGTTTCAAGCACTTGGTCAATTCTTGAGACGCTCCGTATGCACGCACCAGTATTGTAGCTGGATCCCCGCAGTAGTTCAGTGAAATGTAGCCCAAGGCAAGCACAGCAGAATACAATACGTGCAAGCCTGCATGTGTTCATTCAGAAAGAAGAAGCTCCACTGTGTTCAATTAAGTTTACTCTCAGGTAGGTGTGCAGAGAATGGCAGCCTTAAACAAGTTTTCTTCTGAACATTAAACCGTTAGGGTCAATTTAAATCCAGGGCAAGTCCAGAAAAGCCTTCAAAAGTTAAGGAAGAAATTATGAGGACAAGGAATGCCCCTACTGAGTTTTCTCTCCAGTGTTTCTGTTTCCCTTAAAGAAATCCCCCTTTTTGTACCCTTCTTTCCTCTCCTTTTCCTCCTTCATACTGTTGCTTGCTCCATTACTTGAGTCAAACAAGCCCATCAAACACAACAAAGCTTGCTTCTGAGCAGCCACGGCTAGCCACATGCTGTTTGACTCACCTGCGAGTTTACATCCCAGTGAATACATCCCAGTGAATACGGCAGGATTGAACTTCTGACTTTAAAAAGCCATTCGATCGGGCTCTAAAGCTTGCAACCCTATTCTCACTTCCCAAGGAGTTGTAAGCCCCTTTCCCCATACATTGCAGGGCTAAAAGAACCTCAAGAACCATGACCAAGAGATCTCATGCTGGGTGGATAAACGGACACAAAAAAAGTGCCACCCAGCCATCATAATCTATGAGAAAGAGTCCCATCACAGTGCCTTACTTTGTGCATGCCTACTCCTGAGTAAGTCCTTTCCATGGCAAACTGTGGGGCTTACTCCCAGGTGAGTGTGGCTAGGTCTGCAGCCAAAAACACACGTTTTTTTAAAAGCATCCCCCTATGTCCTCTATCACCCCCCCCCAAAGTGCTGGGAAAGTTGCTCTGCTGCGGAAGTCCTCCCAACTTCTTGCAGCAGGCAAGAAGCTTCCTTGGGGCAAAGCACCGGGAGGACTTACTTGTGAGTAGGTATGCCCACACATAATAAGGCGTGCCCATTGGGACTGGATCCCAGGTGAGTGTGGCTAGGACTGAAGCCAAAAACACACTTTTAAAAAAAGTTAAAAGCACCTTCCACTCCACTCCCCCCCCCCCCAAAAAAAAAGGTTGGGAAAGATTTGTGCTGTGCAAAGGAAACAGAATCCCAGCTGCAGCAAGGAACTTAGTTGGGGCAAAGAGGAAAGGGGTGTGTGTGTCCCTGAGTAAGTAAGTAAGAATCGTGGTGGGTGGGGGTCCCGTGTAAGAACACTGGTGGGTGGGGGGTCCCGTATAAGAATCGTGGGTGGGTGGTGCGGGGGGTGGGGGTCCCGGGTAAGAACACTGGTGGGTGGGGGGGTCCCGTATAAGAATCGTGGGTGGGTGCTGCGGGGGGTGGGGGTCCCGGGTAAGAATAGTAGTGAGTGAGTTCGTGGGGGTCCCATGTAAGAACACTGGTGGGGGGGCGTGCCGGGTGGGGGTCCCGTACAAGAATAGTGGTGGGTGGGTTCGTGGAGGTCCCGAGTAAGAACACTGGTGGGGGGGGGCAGCCGAGCGCGTGCAGGGGCGTCCCCGCCGCCCGGGCCGGGGGCCGGGCCCCCGCCCGCCCCCCCCGCCCCCCCCCCCGCCCTCATCCCATTCCTGGGCCGGAGGTGTCGGCTTGCAGCGGGAGCTCCTCCTCCTCCTGCTCCTCCGCCGCCGCTGCCGCCGCCCGGCCCCCTCGCCTCTCGCATTCCCGACCCTCCCCGGGTGGGCTGAGCAGGGACCCCGCCGCCGCGACTCCTCCGCCCGCCTCGCCCGGGCTGCTGCCTCCGCCGCCGCCGCCGCCCCGCTTTCCCGCCGCCCGAGAGGCTCCGCGCTGCCGCCGCTCCCGCGCCCGCCGCGCCCCCTCCCGGCCCCGCGCCCTCTCCGCGCCGCCGGGAAACTTTGTGGCGGCGGCGGCGGCGAGACGGGGCTGAGGCAGGCGGCGTGCGGGGAGCGGCCCCCGGGGCCCCGCCGCACCATGCCGCAGCTGCAGCCGCCGGCCGGGGGGAGCGGGGGGAGCGGCGGCGGGGGCGGCGGCGGCGGCGACGACCTGGGCGCCCCCGACGAGCTCATCCCCTTCCAGGACGAGGGCGACGAGCGGGAGAAGGGCGCCGGGGGGCGCGGCTCTGCCCACGGGGACCTGGACGAGCTCAAGTCGTCGCTGGTCAACGAGTCCGAGAGCCGCGGCGGGGGCGGCGGCGGGGGCGGCAGCGCCTCGGGCTCCGACTCTGAGGTAACAGGGAAGGGGGGGGCGACTCTGAGGTAAACTTCTGGGGGGGGTCCGTGGGGGGGGCTCCTAAGTGGCGAGGGGCGCTTTTCTCTCCCCCCCGCCTCCCCCTTCTTTGTGCCACCGCTCATGCTAATATTAATTAATATTATTATTATTATTATTATTATCATTTATTGTGATTAATATTCGTGCTGATTAGTAAACTTTTGCTCCGCTTTCCTCCCACGCAGGCGGAGAGGCCGCCTCAGCAGCCCCGGGAAAGTTTCCAGAAGCCGCGGGATTCTCCAGCCGAAGGTATCAACCCCTTTTCCTCTGCTTTTATTTCCTCGCCCTATAGTCCCGCATAATGTATTGCAGTGATCTGAATCCCATATATGGGGGAGAATGGAGAGTGGGGGGGAGTGTAGTGGGAAGACTGCGTTGTTCTTTCCACTCATTCCCCCGCACTTTTTTTTACTTTTCTTTCTTTGGACCCCAATGTAGTCTCATATATTGTAATGCATTGCATTGAGCTCAGTCCCATATATGGGGAGAATGGAGGGGGAGAGAGTAGTGAGAAGACGTGGGTTCTTTCCACTCAATACTCCCCCCCCCACTTTTCCTCCGGCTGCAATTTTCCTCCTTGTGTTTTCCCCTCTTCGCTTTTCCTGGAGTGAGGAGGAGCTTCCATTTGCTGCGCCCATCCCGTTTCTGTTTTTTTTTTTTTTTGCTTGTTACCCCCTTTTGGCTCCAATCCTGGCAGCGGTGGAGAAAGGACCGCCTGGTGTCGCCTTACTGAACTTGGGAAAATCAGTGCCTCTTGACTTTCGGTTGCTGCTGTCCTAAAAGTTGCCTCCTGGCACGTCAATAACAAATCAGCCCAGAAATGCAATCCGAGGCATGTTTCAGTGTGGAAGCAGCAAGGTTCCCCCCCCCCCAAATCTGTTGACAAGAGTGAGGTGGTGGCATTCTGGACTCTTGCTCTGCCATTTGCTACTTGCTTATTTTGCAGCTAGGGAGTCGTATTTTAGAAGGCTTCCCCACACAAATGTGTGCAGACAGGGCACAGAAGGAACTTCCATCCAGTTTGTATTGCCCTGCAGTTTATGTGGGAGCTCGATATGGTGGGCTTGACTTCTGAGTAAACATGCAGGGGATTGCACTGTTAAGCCTGTTACAGCAGAACAACACTGTGCACCCAATAGAGCTTTGTCTGGGCGGTTTGCATATAGGTCCGATGAAAATGCTGAAATAACTTGGTTAAGCATTTAAGGTGCTACAAGACACTTTGTTGTTTTCATTGCAGGGGAGGAAAGATTTAATGCGGACCCGGTCCCTGGTTTCTTGGTTGGAATGTACCTCTCCCCACTCTTGCTTGTTTATAATGCGTGCCTTTGTATGAAATAGATCTCGGATCAAGAGTTGGGTGGGTGTATTTGTGGGGTGGCAGTCATTCTGGTCTAAATTAATCAGAACGGCAGTAAATGCTTCTAGTCCGCGCTTATAAATGTGTCGTTTGAATATATACATTGTTGAATTCAGTGTGACTTATTGTAGGTTAGTCTTGCAAATAGGACTACAAAAGTTTTTAATAGTCTGTCTCTCTGCAATACCTGTGCTAGTTATTTATGGCCTAAAAGGGTGAAAAGAAGAAGTACCCTTTGTAAAACTGTTTCCAGGTGACCCAACAATAAAACATTTTCTTGCCACAGGCAACCTCCTATTACCAAATCTGCCGCTATAGGTGCTTCAGGCTGCAGTGTTATATACATTTTTTTGGGGTGGTGGTAAACTGCAATGAACATAATGGCACTTCTGCATTGCACAGGATTGTACTACACAAGATTGTACTACATAATTATGTGCACAACATGCACAAGATTGTATTACATAATTATGGCCTAAATCCAATGTGAACAGAAGTGGTTACTACCCTATGTACATTTGCTTAAAAACATATCTAGAAGTGGGCTACATTCCTGCACATATGTGTTCTCAGAAATAAGCCTCCCTGAACGCTTCTGGGTAAACTGTTCAACTGAATTTACACCCAAGCAAGATTCAGTTGCTTGGGTGTAAATTCTGTTGAAAATGAATGTTATGATGTGTATTTCCAAGGAAATGACTCTGTTCAGACTTAATAGAAAAACATGGATTCTTGCTTTAGGAATGAGACTTGGACATCTGCAGTCTTACGTTCTCCTCCTTCCCCTCTCCTCCCTCACATGCAACACAATTTTGCTTTCACCTTAATAACAAACTGAATTGCCATGTTATGTACAAATTTCAGGAAGTATAGTTGGACAAACTACCTTTGGAACCAGCTAGGGTCCCAAACCAGGTTTCAACCCTGATTTGATGTCTTGGTTTGTGAACATCAGGGAGCAGCCATGTCCAGCATTCTAGCCCATGCCCATCAAAGTCTGGCCAGACTTGGTCAGTCTGGCCAAGTTGACTGTGTGGCAAATGTCCACTGGCAATGGTAGTGCCTAATTCATCATTAGGGAGGGCAGGGCAGGCAGGCTGTGTTGGACTTTGCCTCAGAGCCCCCAGCAACAATAGCAACTTGGTGCCAGAGCTATTGGTTTGTGTTAACAAATTTGTACATCCTGCGGTACTATGGTTTGTTCTTAGTTGAAAGTAAAGAAGTTTCTCCCCTCCATGTGGACCAAAGAGGGAGAAAACATGCAAGCTGAGGGCTCTCCGTGGATTGTTCTCAAGTGAACAGGACTAATATGTTTAAGGCCAAAGTGTAGGTTGACTGTGAAGGGTTGCATACAAGTCATGTGTAGGCATAAATCTTTTGTGAATTGCACTACTGTACTCCTTTTTTACTTCCTTTTTGCCCTTTTATTTTAGTTGATGTCCTAAAATACTTCTTTAAAAAGTTAATTTTGCCTTCTCGAATTCACCAAGGTCTCCAGAACTTGAGTTCAAAACTGTGTTTCTAGCTGCCTTCCTTTTGAGTACCTCTGGCTAAATGTTTTCTTCTTTCTTTAGTAATCAGAAGACAGCAGGATGGAGGTTTCTTTAAAGGGACTCCCTATCCAAGTTATCCTTTCTTGATGATTCCAGAGCTGGGAAGCCCCTACCTGCCCAATGGAGCTTTGTCCCCAAGTGGCGCCCGCACGGTAAATGCCATGATTTACTTTGACTTATGAGCTGATATAGTTTTATTTTATATGAAGGGACAGTTGAGATAAATGGAGCTCCCTTTTGCCACCGCTGAAGAAACATAAGAAACATAATCTGAAGGATAAGAAACATAATCTGAGGAACACTGTTACTGCAAGGAATATTGGATATCGTTTCTTCCAGATAAGAGTTTGAAGATAGGTCTGCCTAATTTTCAATTTAGTGTTCTCCTGTGCTGAAGAGAATTCATCTGTGTGCGTGTTGAAGATAAATTTTCTAGTACTGGATTTTCCCCTTGTTCTTATTTCAGTGTTCAAAATAATGTGTAGGCTGTTTCTACACAGAGTTGATAGGTTCAGGAAGTACAAGAATTTCATCACCTTTCCACACATTTTCTGTGGAAGTTCATTTATTTGTGAGCAGTTCTCTGTAAATAGAAATCAAGTACATGCTTGAAAGACAAGATGTGGGCTAATTTTTCCTCCATCTCCTCTTCTGTGTGAACTCTCCCCTCTCTCAATCAGCCAAAAGTCCAATTACACAGGACACTTGTGCTATTATTTTGCATAGCTTGGAATTCAAACGTTCCAGCTCGAAAGTCAAAGCAGGTTTAAGTCCTTCTCTAAACCATGCAGCCCTCTTCCCCTTTCCATGAGGGCAGCCCCAACTTAGGTGAATAGGAATGGTGGTGGCTTAGCATAAGAGATCCAGGCTGGAAATTGAGCAAGCTAGGGCCAAATCCAGCCAGCCGAAATGTTATTTTCAAGGCAAAGCTAACATTTTGCGGGACTATTTTGAATTGCCTTATGGCAGAGATAAAAGAGAATCTTGAGGTAGCTCTTGAAACCACACTGGCCAGGCATCAGGGCAGCTCTCTAACCACTCAGCAAAGAAGAAACAAGTAAAGAACACTTTTTATAGGGCATTATGCATTCAGGTACATTGTTCAGCCAGCCATATACACCATAAAAGCAGAGCCTACCTGTGGTGTTCTGGCACAGTAAACAAGTGCAGATCACGTGCAGGGGATTGGGGACAATGGAGATCTTGAGTCCTGGTAGCAGAGAGGGTCTCCTCCTCTTATGTAAAGTCCCACTCTAAGGCAAGAAACAACAAGGGTGAACAGAACAGAACAGAAGGGATCCCTGTCTAACAAAATAACGAGTGTGATCAAGTCAAAGCTGTTATTGAACAGCATAATAGGAAAGCAACTGAAAGAGTTGGCAGTTGTCTTGTTCCAGCAAGGCTCTTGTGCCTTTGCAAGTTATGACAGACAGTAGAGTAGGAGGTGTCAATGAGATCTGGCTGTACCAGTTAGTTACATCATTGTCAGTCATGGTGTTTGCAAAGCCACAGGAACCTGCCTGGAACAGTAAGTTGTAGTAGGACCAATAGAGAGACAACTGGAATCACACTGGTCACTTCTGCCAGGAATGCTGAGGTCTGCATGGCTGGACATCTGGAGGGCCGTGTTTTCTTCCGCTGTTGGAAAACTGCTTGTGGGGAGCAAAGAGAAACAAGAGAGCAGCAAGGAATAGGTGGCGGCTGCAGTTGCAGTGTGTGGTCTGTGGATCAGGATGCATATGTTTTGTGAGAAATATTGAGTATACATGTGGTTGTACCCTGTTGGTGGAGTGACTGCAGTACCTGGGGTATTGCCTTTCCCTCCCCTGTAGGGAGTTGCAAGGAACACTCTGTGAGTAATGATGGTTACGTGCCATGTAGCAATGCTGCAATCCTGAAAAATAAAAGGATTAAAGGGTGAGCATTTGGCCAGTAGTAGAATAGATGATCTGCGTTTACCAAGAGATAGTAAATGCTCACTATAATTAACTTGCAATGTAAACAAATAATTGGGCAACACACTTTATAGCAGGGACACATTTGATTGTATTGAAGGGGAGGAGAGGGAAGGGGAGGGGTTGAAATGAAATGGGAGATGCAGTAGCCCTGTTTTGAGGTATAGAATTCCTGTTGTCTCCTATCTGTATTCTTACATGCCCTGTTGGAGTGGAAAGTCCAGTTGTAAGTTTGTGTGTGGTGTCCTCCTGGGCAGTGAGAATCCCAAGACAGCAAATTTTAATGAAATACTCTTCTTGTATGAGGGTGGCAGGCTGTTTGTGGAAAACACAGTTTTATTTCTCTTGGGATTCTCTGAGTGTGCATGGTGTGAACTCAGAGGGGTGTAGTCCCATGCTGTGCACCCTGTTGCCTGGGTAGTGGTCTCCTTGGCAGAGGTGGCTTAAGTATTATCACTGTTGTGCTGTGATTGGCTATGAAGTTTTGTTTGTATCTTATTCTCTGTCATATCAGAGTGGGAAGGGTGGAGGGACTGGGGGGAAATCCTCTCTTTTCCATGCCCTGGCCACATCTCTGCCTTGTTCTATACTAGGCTTACACCAGTGCAGGGCGCATCCATATGGAAGTGTACTGGCTTTGGACTGAGGTTCTGCCAATGATTGTGTATGCCAATATCCAGGATATGATAGTGGCATAGTTTAGTTAATGCATATGATGGCACTGATAGTAGGTTGCAAGACTTCATGAATGTGTTCTTTGTATAAAAGGAGACAGCAAACTCTATCTCATCATACACTACTCTTTCCCAAGTTCCTCTGAAGCTGTGTAATTCAGCAGAATCAGATTTTTGTTCTCTGCAAATTAATGCAGTTATTGTTGAATTCAGGTCTTTTAAAAACTTGCTTAAGAAAGAGGGAACTCTTGGAAAATATTAAAGAATTATGCCATTTGTTGTACAGGTATTGTCATCTCTTCCCTCTCCCCATGGATACTGGAGGGGATAGAAGTTGGCTTTGCAATGACTTTAGGAAAATAAATGTGATTGCATTTTAATACTTGACTTTAAACTTTGACAAATGAATAAAAGAATTGTGACTGAGGCAGATCTAGCAACAAGCTTTTTATCTTTTGTTTGCATTGCTTTTTTCATTTAAGGAGAGATTTAAGTCCTTTAAAAGCTGTTAATGAGCTGATATTGTGTGTCTCTTCACTGTCATTTAAAGAAGTGATTAAGCAAATTGACCAAGCTATAGGAGTTTAAATGGCTGCAAATGGAATCTACCTGAGCCCAAATCCAAATGTCCTAACTCCAGTTTCAAAATCTGCAAATGCCAGGACCCTCAGGAGCTCATTGTATTCTGTGGCCATTAGGGGTTCCCTGCCTGCATCCTTATCATGCTTAAACATGAACCTATTTTTTTCCCTTCAGTTGTGCTGTGAACACCTTATCAATGAACATCAAACATTCTTGAGAAAAACATTCTTGATGTTTTACTGATGCGTTCAGGCTAGTATCATGAGACAAACGTTTTGGTTATGTTGATACATTCTTAATAATTAAAAGAGCAGTTAGTCACTTACAATAATTTTGGTTGATTGTACACTGCCCTATAGTCCACGTTCCTATAGCATTAATGGGGAACCTTGGCCAATGACTCAGTAGGTCAAGGATGCTGCCAGTTGAAAGAGTTTGGGAACCACTGCTATATAGGGTTACAGGTCAAGTCTCTTCATTCTGTTTTACTTGTGGAGATACTAGGAAAAGGTATAGGCAGTAATCTACCTTACTCATTAAGAAATCATACAATGCTAGGCAAGCTGCTTGTATTTAGGTTCTAGCTATTCTACAATGATTCCCTGCCTCAAGAAGCCTCCTATTTGTGAAATGTTTGGCTATGGGCTTGGGGATATAGAGACTATTCTCCGCAACTTGGTGGTGCACATTGGAGAAAAACGCTAATTTTCTTAGTCAAAACTTCAGTGTTTAGCACAATATGACGTAGCTGCGATTGCACTGTAAAATCCCTGAACTATTTCCGTGTTCTTTTTGTTAATGAAAATGAGGTGGCGGATCTACCGTTCTGAGTTGCACTAAAAAAGAATGTCTGGTTGGCCTTATTGTTTCTCTTTTGATTAATGGGGACTGGTTCTCCTGTGACAGTGGGGTTGGCAATGGTGTGAATGAATGCTGAAATGTGTGAATGGGATCAGCAGTGACCAGGCAGACAAGGCTGTTGCTTGCCAACTGTGTACCTTAGAACAACCTCACTTAACTAAAAACAATGACAAAAGTTTTACAAAGATGTATTTTTTTTCCCTTAAGGAGATACAAGACCCGCATTTATTTACTGAAGGCTCAGTGTAGGTCATAGGGGGAAGAAAAAAGAGACTCTTAAGTCCAGATCAGGGAACTATCTGAAACGACAAGAGGGAACAACAGAAATACATGCATACATTCCCCTTTCTTTCACCTATCCTTTCCCTTTGCCAAAGGAAATTCACTATTTCCTTCCCATGAGGTATGGGAGATAGAAACTCTTGCCGTCTAATGCTAAACATGTTTGTCCAGATGTAAGTTCATTGAATTCAGTGAACTTCCTGTTAAGTTTGTCAGGATGGCAGCCATTATCATGGGCTGCAACCCTGTTCCATTTAGTTGTTAATTATAACAAAGATTCCATTATTGAAAAAAAAATGGAAAGACTTTGGAAGTATAACATTTCTACTTATGTATGAAGAACTTCTATTAAGAAACAAGTTAAAAAAATCTGGGATACATCTTTTTCCATGGTGAGAGGAAGCAAAAGTACATGTTCATATGAGTGTCGTACACATTATTCTACAAAGTAGAACATTCTGAGTGCTCATATTGCTGTGGTTCACATGTGCTAATGTCATATTCCTTATAATACCTTGTCTGATTGGGTTTTTTTTAATCCTGCAGTAGAAATGTAAGGCTGAAATTGAGAGATACAAGAACGTATTTAGTACAAATAGTTCTTGACTATAACTAGTTAACATTGAACTGCTTTTAGTGTAATGGCTCAGTGCTTTAAAGTTGGGCTGTCAACTTATTAAATAATATTCTGCCCTTTAATTAGTTAATAAAACTCTACCTTAAACGATAGTGTTGAAGCATGCATTTAAACAAGTTTCAATGACTAGTTAAGGAAAAAATGAGTTGACAATTAAGGTTCCTTTAGAATGAATGCCTATGAAGAAACATTCTCATAGGGCAAATACAGTGTTCGGTATAAATTATGTGAATGAAGTAGTCTTGCATACTATACGCTACATTATATATGTTGAAATGCTTAAGTTTGCACAGAATTAAAACTATTTTGGCAAGGACTAAAGCAATGCGCATGACAGACAGCTGTGAGGTGAGAATGGAGAATTTTGCAGATCATGAAGTACTGTCAAAATTCTGGTTAGACAATATTGGTGGAGAAGACCTCTGTTTGGACTGGGTGTCCTCAGTTTCCTGTTAGCTGCTCAGTTTTGGCTATCAGTGCTATTTAAGCAACCTAACTATGCCGAAATAAAGACTTGGATATGATCCTGCTGCTTCTATAGTTAAAAGCAATCACATTCGCATTCATTCCTGTGTCTCTGACCTCAGCCTTCTGGAATTCCCTTTGCTTTGCAACCCACAGGTAACTCTGAACCATAGCATCACCTCTTTATAAAATCTTTCTCTTAGGTGACCCTTGCCAAAATTCCTTCTTTTGTCTTTCTCAAGCACCCCATTCCCTGGGGGGGTTCTCAGTTGCATTAGTTGTAAGATACTGCTGATAACCATACAGGATCCTGCTCCACTGTTCTGACTACATGATTTGGGGAAAGTAAACCATTTTGCAGGATGGACAGGAGATGGGGGGATTAATTCACTTTGGACCAGAATATAAGAATTGACCCATTAATATCAAAAGACCTTGGAATTCACAATTAATTTAACCAAAAACCTATTTTCTTAGGACATATTGAGAGTTGACCACAGCTTTTGCTGAAAAGCAAATTGCTGAAACGACATTAGTCCAGTTCCTTACCAGAACACTTACCATATCAAATCAAAAGAATTCAAACGAAAGCCCTCTCAAC
>JAJKFI010000062.1:5134772-5159392 GCA_029204185.1 Lerista edwardsae
GTTGAGAGGGCTTTCGTTTGAATTCTTTTGATTTGATATGGTAAGTGCGCTGGACTACATGGTTAAAGTCTTGTTTCAGTGTCTCATCCTGTATGTTTCTGTGAACAATACTTTCAAATGGAACTTATACACCTTGCTAAAGGGCGAATTGATTACTCTTTTCTGAGAAGGCATTCAACAAAGGAAAGAGGTCTGAGGATTCCCCCCCCCCCATGATGATGACGACGACTATTAGAATTTATACCCTGCTTTTCCCATGCTAAAGCAAATGTCCAAGGGGGCTTACAGAGTTGCATAATAAAATTACAATATGAAACAAACTCAAAACATCAAGTAGAAAAGTATTAGAATATTAATTTTTTTTTAAAAGGGCAAGACCAATGCATCTTATTAGACCATGGTAGGGGTGGGGAGCAAACTTGTACAAGTGACCAGGCAAGCTGCAGCAATAGTCCAGAAGCACCGAGGGCAAACATCCACCCATCAGCCAAATGCCAGGCAAAATACGTATGTTTTGAGCCCTCTCCGAAAAGCTGTAAGGGAGGGGGGAAGTTCTTAATTCCTCTGGGAGGAAATTCCATATTTGTGGCACCACTACAGGTTTGCCCCTACCCCAGTCACCATCTCTTTAACTTGGGATAGAGTCCCATCAGATTACCTAAGAGGGCATGCTGGAATGTATGGGAGAAGGTGGTCTTTTAGGTAACTTGGACCCAAGCCATTTGAAGGGCCTTAGAAGTCGATACCATCAACTTGAATTGAGACCGGAAATGAATAGGCAGCCAGTGTAGCTGTGACTCAACTAAGTCAAACAGTCTAGCTCCTGTAACCACCTGGACTGCAGCATTTTGCACTAATTGTGGCCTCTGTATAGTCCTCAAGGGCAGCCCCACGTACAGCAGTTAGAGTAGTCCTGTCTTGAAGTCACAAGTGCATGGACTACTGTGGCCAGGTCTGAATGACTCGGGTATGGTGGAAGTTGGCGCACCAGTCAAAGCTGGGCAAATTTCAGATTTCGGAGGACTTTTACTATGAAAGTGTTGGGTTTTTTTTTAAAAGGCTAGATTGTGATGATAGTGCAACATTGTGGAGTGTGACATTTTACTGACAACCTGAGCCACCCAAGAACCTCTAGAATGTCCATTTAAACAGTTCTTTACAAATGATGGATTAGTTGGAGCCATTGCAATAGAAACTTTGGGCACTGATCCTTATTTTAAGTTCCTTGCTGCACTTTGAGAAGCTGAATTTTCTGTCTGCCTTATTTTCATATATTTAGCTCTTTGAGTGTATCTTGTGGTGGGAAGGAGTTTAGAAAGTTAGATAGAAGCTGGAGTGCTTTGTCTCTAGAGAAGCCCCCCCCCTCCCCCCAGTAAAAAGTCTGTTTCTTATTTAGCGTTATTGTTTGGCTACATTCTTATCCTTGCTGTAACTGCTTCGGGCATGAGATAAACCCCAAGTTCTGTGTAGCATTGGAGAGGAAGAAAAAAACTTTCTGGGATGAGTTGCAGCTGCTTTCTTACCTAATAAATGCAGAATGAGGGAGCTCTGGGAAAGCTCTTCTATTGTAACTAAAGACTGTGATTTGGATGCATTGATGTCAGTGTGTGTAGAAAAAGCGGGTCATCTCTGCTAGCTGCTGAAGAAATGGAAACAATCTGCTGCCTACCATCGCATTGACTTGCTGTTGCTTTCTAGACAAAGATTTCTGCAGCATGGTACTGTAGATTCATCCAGAAGGTGAGGGGAAACAAAATGGCCTCTTCCTGCTGTCTTGGTTTCCATGATAATATTGGGATTTTGATGCTCTTTTCCTTTGCCCTCTTCCCCCCTCCCTCCCATGCTAGCTCACAAATTGTGAGGCACATTTCCTGTGGAGGTGGAGGCTGATTTTTGTCAGCACCCTCCCAGTCAGCTAAGTCTATTAAGGCACTAAATGATTACAGTATTTCCTTAAATCTAACCCTTGGAATAGGTGCTATGGACGAACAAGGCTGCACTAAATTTTGCTTCTTGAGTTTCATCTAGGATAGATCATATCATATTCCCTGCCAGATGGGAGTGAAATTCAGTGTAGCCTTCCTGGAAAGGCCTATTACTCCACTATAGCGGATATCAAAAATTTTGAGGGTGCATGGCTCATTCAGTAGGGCAGTCAGGAGAATCCATGCATGGGAAAAGAACAACACTTGCAGACAAATGTCAAAGATCTGATTGGTGGGGTTACTTAAGAGAGGGGAGGTTTGCTGTGAAGCATAACTGAGGAAGTAAAGATGGTTGATTGTGAGAGAGGTCAGACCCAGCTTACAGGGGGATTGGTAAAGGGGAAACAAGGGAGAACTCTAAACCACTGACAGATCAAAACACCAAATGCTTTGGGAGTAGCACAGTTGAGAAGTGAATGCGTTAGCATGTTGTATTTCCTAAATCTTTAGTTTTAGTGTTGAAAGTGTTCCAGTGCATCATCTAGTTCAGTTTCCTGCCATTATAAGCCATCCTCTACTTAAAGCATCCCTAGCAGATGTTTTTGCCCAGCCATGCAATTTGTCACTCATCTGGGGTAAATAGTTGCTCATCTTAGGGGAGTTGCTAAGTAGTAAACTGCATCACATTTGTCTAACCTTCCTGCCCATTGCCATCATTGTCCACCCTTTTTTGCTGTTACAGTGCTCTTCCTTCCACTGTTACAATGGCTGAGCATTCTCTCTTTCCCTCTCCCCTGTGTTCCATTTCCTGTTGTAAGTGGTGGTGTAACAGGGGGATCCACATGCTCCTGCGTAGTCCAAGGGTGCTCCTAAATTAGGTATTGCTTCTGGAGGCCCAGGTGGTGGCTGTGGTTAGGAATGCCTTTAGCCCACGGTTTATCCACTGAAGCCTCTAAATATTTTAGAGAAATATTAATTGCCTCAAGTACATGATAGGCTGATTTGGGACCTGCAAATTTCAGAACCTGCAGGGGAAGGTTCCACTTGGACCCTCCAAATGCAACCAGAGTTGTGTTCTGACTGGGTCTGGGTCTGCAGAGGCTGTGCAGCCACCCATGGCCTCTCCAGGCCTCAGAATGCCTGATACGGGTAAAAAAAGAAGCCTTCCCTGAACATCAGAATGCCTTATAAGCACATAAAAATGTCACTTCTAGTTTCTCTGAAAACCCGAAGTAACCCCCCCTTTTTGGGGGCCCAAATGGACTTTCTGAGGCCTGCACAGGCCTCAGGCTGTTGCGCACGGCCTCTGTTTAATGGCCGAGTGGGGATTTCAACTTAGAACTAAGTCCATTACATTACACAACCATTACACCAGTGGTTCCCAAACTTTTTTGACATGGTGGTTCTCTTGGGCGAGCCATGGCTCAGCATTAGGGCTACAATCCTTTACATTATATAGAGCTGCGGGTTTTTCATGAGGATCCAGAGGCTCCCCTGGCTGGTTTCCACAGCTCCCTGTGGAATCCCTGCTTATACCATCCTTGCTTTCCACAAGGATGCAATCCTGTCTCAGGTTTGTTTCTTAAATAGTAAATGTTCCACTTCGTCTTGAAGATATCTCTCCCTTCCCCCTTATGGCTGGATTTGCTGTGTTAGTTTTCAGAGTAAGCTGATCTCTGTTTGTGTTGTCTCCTCTAGGCAGGCTTTGGAATTTAGCAAGGACCAATTCCAAAGTCTCTATTTAGTAGTTATTAAACTGGAATGCTTGCTTCTGCCAGCCAAGGTGTTTCAGCCAAGGCTTTTCCCTTATTTTTGGCTAGAAATCCATAGAAGCACCCACTTGGGAAATGTCAGGGGCCTAGAACTTTTTGAAAATTACTTGGGCAGCTACCTTGTTAAAACACATGCACACACACACACTTAAACAAAAATTGATTGTGCAGTATATGGCCATCTGTTTGTCCATCTATCTGCGTATCTCTATCCCCATTCTTGACCATTTTGAGTAGTGCAAGCTAATAGCAATTACGTTGCTACATAATTACACACCCAAAGGGTTCATATCAGTGAATGTTGCAACAGAAATGGAAAATTCATGGGAACCTCAACAGGTTTTTGTATACAATCAGTACAAAAATAAAAGCACAAAAATAAAAGCCACCCAGTGATGCCCCCCCAATTTCCTTGTCCTTCTCTGTTTTATGTCCACTCTGCAATTTGTCTTGCTCATTCACTTTCAACAAATGGCTAAGTGCAGTTGGTCCTCTGCATCTGTGGGGACTCCATTCCCGGAACCCCTGTGGATGCTGACAACTGAGCATAATTGAATCCATGGGTGGATGCTGTCATCTGAGCCTGGAGGTGGTCTGAGGCCTGAAAAGCCTGTGCATGGGAGGTACAGGTCAGTCCTCTTTGTCAGGACCTGTATTGGGTTGAATCCACAGATAAGGAGGACCAACCTGTAATCCAGCTTTTTTCAAACTACATCCTATTGCAAATTATCTCCTGCCAAAGAGATATTTCCCCCATATCACTTCTCTTCCTGCTGTGCCTATAATCCTGTATCATTTTGTTGGTTAAAATTGAGAGCATTGTTGTTGAGAGAATTCTGTTTTCATGACAGCATGTAGGACAGAGATAGTCAACTTGTGTACTCTTAAGGGGGGCACTATAGTGTCCCCAATAGTGGTTCAGGAGTTGGAAGTCTATTTTGCCCCTCAGACAAACCATCTTAAGAATAGTCATTCCATTCCATAATAAAGTTGCTATCATCTAGGTGGCTAGAGCACATGCAGTCAAGCATAACCTAAGAATACATGCATTTACGTAGTATATCTAAAATCCCAAGGTGCAGTACTTGGTGTGGCACTAGTGCAACTATCTCTGTTTTTTACAACTTGAAAATATTTTCTTTATGACTGTGACTGTGGGTAATATTTGCTCCTAGCTTTAAGTATGGCAAGGTAGAACAACTTTGGGGGCCAGATTTTGACTTGCAAGCCATCAGTTGGATTTGATTTCTGGAAACTTGCATCATCTTTCATAGGGTGGTAGGTATGGTAGATAACAGAATCCACTGAAATATTTCCTCAGGGCTGTGTAAAACAGCGTGATGGAGTCCACAGAAGACAGTAGTCACAAAGCATTTTTACTAGTATAGCCTACTTTCCAATGCATACTTTACTAGCCTGCCATTTGTGATACATTTTCATTTGTATCATTTGTGATACTAGCCTGCCATTTTAAAGATTAAAAAAAGAAAACCCATCATCTTAAAGCTTCCTTGCCTAATCATCTGAAAGTGTTTTTTCCACACCGCAAATCTTAGTGGCAATTTAAAAGTCTGATACCAAAGTCTCTTTTTTAGTTTCATTTTTTTGGAAAGAAGGGTAGGATTTGTTCAGGAGTTTTACAAACTCTGACATCATCACTGTCAGGGTAATAGTACCAGGGTGATTTTAGCAGTCTGAAGAGCTTAGCAGAAACCTTTTCCTTGAGGATTCTATCTGAAAGCAGCATTTGTTGCAGCAGTGGGATTGGTGTGTGGTGCTTGGAAGCCAGGTGTTTTGGCAGTATGGAAATATTGTATTACTCACACACCCCTAGGTTACATTCTCTCCAAATCCCTTGCCATTGTTCAGATATTTTCTCCTGTTCTCTCAGAACTAAAGTAGATTAGCCTGCTTATCATGCAGCAGTAAGGTTAATAGAGCAGTCACTCTATAAGAACCTGGTTCTGCCAAGTGATGAATAACATGGGCATCACCTGTTATTATCTTAAGTTGAGAACAATATACATCTGATTCTCGGGGGAGCAGGTTGAGACTAGCATGAGTAGTAGTTGGGGTAACTAATCCAGAGTGTGCATTCCTAGTGGTACACGCCTTTTTTTCCTGACTGACCTTTTCTCATATTGAAGGGAGCTTTTTGCCAGTGATTAGATGTACGCTTGCCACTTTCTGGGCAAAGTATTAATGTTCAGGTTTTTATCTGAAATGGAGTTATGCTATATTTCTCACAGATAACTTGAATAGACTGGAAAGTTGTGACATAACTCCATGAAGGCTCTGAGCATAATAGAATGCTGCAGTCAATGCTGCAGATAATGTTCACCAAGATAATTCTGTAAGCAGAATTTTAACTCAGAATCATTTGTTCTTTGTGAATTTTAAATGGACGTACAACAGTGGGAAAGCTCATATTATTGCTGAGGTATTTTTGCAAAGGAATGCTTTCTTAAGATATGTTTTCTTATCTGGAGACCATTCTTTAGTGTTTAAGCTCTTGTGGTACATAGAGTTTGCTTTGCTCCTATTTTGAATGATAGTCTTTGCATCTGTTAAAAAGGTGTTCTGTAGCAGCAGAGAAGGTGGGAACTTCAGATATTTGTGATGAATGGTGAAGTGTGTATATTTTTAGGCCCCCTGCTATTCAGCCTATTAGCTGCTTGTTTGCTGTTCCATTATTCTAGCCGGCTAATAATTTACCTTGAGCTTTTGGCTAAACAAGATCTACAAGCTGTTCCTTCCCAATTTCATTCCAGCTTAAAGCAACAAGTGCTCCAGGCAGCGTTTCGTAGTACCTCATTTTGAGGGGCCTCATTAGAGGGGTGATGTATGTATGTTGTTCTGTGCAGCTGTGTTTAATTATTTCACTAAACTATTGTTTCCCTCCTGGACTTACTTTGGTAGCAAGGGAGAGTAACTAGAATATACAATGATGTGTTTTGAGACTTGGTAGAGCCATTTATCATTATTCTGAAGTATTCTAAAGCTGTGCGTACAAAAAAGGCGAATCATTCTGTCTCTCCAGAAGATGCAAAAAACCATCAGTTTAGTCTTCCTAGAGAAGAATTGCATTGGGAGACAAACCAGATGTAAGTTAGCTTCTGTGCTTCATGCATTGGCCTTGCGCTGTGGGAAGGAGCAGTGCTGTAGTAGTTCCCTCTCAAGGAGAGACATGTCAAGGTAATGCGGAGTACTGGGCCTTTCAGGTTAGTGAATGAAATGAATATATGAGTAATGAAGAAAGGCAGAATTCTGTTTGTGGAAACTATTAATTTGGAAACATTGCTGCGATGAATTTACCAATTCTTGAAAGCCTATTCCTTTACAAGGTGTCATTAAATCTTGAGAGAGGTTAACTTGGAGCTGGAGCCACATTTTGATGATGACTCAGTTTTAGCTTACCCCCTATCTCGTCAAACTATGTGGCTGGGGCTTGCTTCTTCCCCAGTCCTTCCCTGCCTCTGCACTGCCTTGGCTGCTGTGCCACTGGGGAGGCCACTGTGAAAAATAGGACTGGGTGAGCTCTTGGCCTGACCCAACTGGGCTCATGTGCATTGCATGCATTGGCTACTGCTACCTGCGAGTATCAAGATTTCAAGTGTGGGAGAACACAGTTTTTGCAAACCTTTGTCTTCAAAATTGAAATCGCTACTACTATTTTGGTAGTTGAAATTGAGTTGGGAGCTGGGTTATGAGGCAAGGCAGTTGCATAACTGCTTCATTAAACACCGAATTCTGCTTGGACTTACTCAGCCCACATCCTCCATATGACATTGCTCCAATGAATTTGTTGGGCAGCGGTGTTGAGTGGTTAACCGAGTCCTGTTGGTGTTCCATCAGCAGACTGTTTCTCTGTGGCCATTGATAAAGGAGTGGCACAAGAACAATACTTCCCAAAGTTCTGCATTGAGACAGCAGCTACGTTTTCTACTAAAAACAATTGTATAATTTTAGTATGATGTTGGGTACCTTGAGTGCATCCTTGTAGGAGGGGAAATCAATGTTTGGGAAAGATCTGGGAAATGAAGGACAATACTGTTTCAGTGGGATGAAGACGTCATTGCGGTGCTCTGATAATGTTCTAGTACAGTACTGGTGATTGAGTTAATTGTCAAGAGTGGCTAAGCCAGACCTGTGTCATATGCCCACCTTTTGGCTGTCTTTTCATTGGAGTTCTATTTTAAAATATGTTTGTGACATTCTTAAAGTGCCATTCCATGTTTTGTACGCTAATTGTGCCTCCACATGTTTGTTTCCTGTCACAACCCTTTTGGTTTATCTACCGAAGACAGGAGACAGAGAAACCATCAAAGACTTCTGAAGGCAGTCTTGGCTGGTGGGATTTTCATTTGCTGGGCAAGGGCTCTCCCAGCTGATTGTATCTAGTTGGCTTGGATAGTGACAGTGTCTGAATAGGCATGAATGGAGCCATTCAAGTTGATGGACAAGAGCTGAAAGCTGCACACAAAAGCCACTGGGCAGTCAGTAGAACTAGCAGCTTCAGCATTGCCCTCAGCAAGGCGAGGCTCATGAACGACAAAGAATAGTGTACAGGCTTTACTGGGGCTTTGAGCTGATGCCATTTCCCCATACCCAGAAAAGACAACGGACATGGCAGGTAGTTGATTATGTAATAAATTATGGACATGAAAGATATAGTAAATTGTGGAAATGGACAATGAAATGGGTGTGTGTATGGTAGGTGAGGAAGTTTGACAATCCTGTAACTCTGCTGATAATGCTTGAGAAAAGCAGCCAGTAAGTTTTAGCATTACACAAAAGACAATATGAATGGGATTCTCCTGAAGTAAAAATGAGAACATGGAGATTTTAATGTCTGAATACCTAGATATGTATGTATTAATGTTAGCATGGTCTGATAAGTTTATACAATTCAACTGTATTTACTTACAGTTGCTTGCTTTACTATCTGTGGATATTATCCAATATTTCTTAATTTATTTTTTATAGTTTCCAGGAATGGGACTGTTCATATTGTGTTACCCTGGGGGAAGGGGTGTTTTAGGATTTTTTCTAATTAAGATTTTTATTGAGTTTCTGAATATAATTATGCTGTAGCAATTTATTCAAGATAGAAGATATCCTGTTCTTACTTGCCCGACACGTCCTGTGCATCCCCAAAGGAACAAAATTCTTCTTTGGCTATACAAAATCCAGTATGTGTCCGCCTTCCTTTTTGTTAAACACTTGTGTGACTGCCACTAATTTCAGTTCAACGTGGGGCAGGAGGTGTGTGTCCAACAACTTGCCTTGATTTTAAATCAGATTTTTTTAAGGAGATGCTGCCAAGTTATTACATTAGATCCCAGTTTTCCTGGTCTCATGTTATCTGAAAACTCACTTTTGAGATATATAGTATTCTTGAGTGTTTTTTGCCAACATATGTGTGTTGCTCAGAGATTGAACAAATTCTACCATTCATGATCCAGAATGAAGCACATCCACATCTTTTGATTTCAGTTCAAGAATTGTTTGTCTAAATTCAGCCTGGAAAACGCTGGTTTAAAGTTAAGCCGATACTGAACTGCTGACTTTGTAACATGCTTGACTCTCATACATGATGGCCTTGTGATGCATTGGGAACCACTGTTCTACAAGGTTGTTGATGGGCATGTCATTCAAGGACTGAAAGAACTGTGCAACTCTGGGGCTTGTGTTTTTCAGGTAGTGCTTCCCCTAGCAGCAGATTTTAAAACTGAGGTCAATTTCAAAAGCAGACTTGAAGATCTGCTGTTCTCATTCAAAGTAAAGAATCTCACTGGTTAGTTTTTTTGGATGCTAGTCTAAGACAAAAGTTAGGATAGGATGACAGGCTGCACATGTTTTAATCTACCCTCGTTCTTATTTGTTTTGCTTCTCTTACCTCTCTGCTTACTATACTGTGAATGTTGTCTCCCTTGAACAAAGGTTACACTGCAGCCTCCATGTTTGTAGGACATGGATGAGTTGACATAATGGCCAAGGTATCGCCTTTAGTAATAGTGTGACAGAAGCACCTTTCCCATTCCACTAACCATGTGGGCTGGAACCTGCTGCTGGATGCAAGCAGTTGAGGGGTCATTAACTGAAGCAAAAAGGCCTTAAATCTGTTTTTCTGCCTCAGAGGATGGAATGCAATGCTTTTCCTGAACAAAACACGATGCAGGAAATGCATGTAGCGGCTGAGGGAATTTGAATTTTCGTACTGATTGACAACAAATTTATACTTTCTTTTTTGGACTGGTACAAAAAGTATTTATTCCACATGTTTTTAAATGGCTGGGTTTCTCTGAAATAAACACAGAAACTGGGCCAGTACTTGTACAGTACAGTTTGCAATAGTCATGGCATGTATTCTGAAGGAAAGCATGAACTGGCTCTGAGTTACCTGTGACGTCATTTGTTGCTGCACTTTTGCAACTCAGCCTTTAAATGTGTAAATTTTTTACAGATATTCTCTGTCTGCAATACTGCCTATTAAGGCAAATAAATACTGTAATGCTTCCCATTGTTTGAGGAAGGGAGAGTAAAAACTGCAGCAGCTTGCCTTTTAGTGGAGAGGAGGGGTTCTGCTAGAGATGGAATAATTTAGCAGCTGTGAATCCCAGGCTCAAGGCTAAAACTTGTTCAAGGCCTCCCAACAAGTTCTTCTTGCATTCTCGCTAGCTCTGTTTGCCTGCCTCAGTTTTGTACCTTTAAATGTAGTATGTGGATGGATTTTTGGTACAATTACAAATACCATAATCCAGCGGTTCCTAGTAAGTAAGCATTCTTATCCCCGTATTGCAGATGGGGAAGACTGAGGCTGAGAAGGATGCCTGAGGCCATCTTATGAGCTCATGGCAGAGGTAAGATTTGTACCAGGGGTAGTTCTTATTTTGCAGCTTAGTGGTCAGTAGGCCACACCATCGCTCTAAGCCTACTACTATTGCTTCCTTAGCTGTTGGTATCTCCAATTCCCATAATACCCCAGCAGCAAATTTCTTCCCGATCCCGCTCTAGCTCAGTTTTCCCATTGGTTGGCACCAGCCTTTGATGTAGCAGTGCATTGCTGTGGAAATGTCTTCTGTGGAGAAGGAGAGTTGCGCTCACGTGAAGTCCCTTTGCAAGTGGAACTCTCTCCCTATGCATGGAAGGACACCCATTCACAGCAGAAGGTTTGGTGCATCCAGTATATTTCAGCAAAGTCAAATGATGGAAGCTGAATGTCAGTACCTGAAGCTGAATTTTCTTCTGTACCTGATGTTGAGAGACCCATGAGACTGGCTGCTCTAGGCAAGCTGATTTATTAACTTGAATGTGTAACACCAGGAGAATAAAACAGCTTTATATTTCATAACATTTAAGGCTGAATACTTTGCCTGTTCTACCCTCTGATTTTCACACAGCTTTTATCAAACACACTTGCCTTTCTAAACAGGAATTTACATGCGGTCTGGTGTAACTGTTCTGGTATGGAAATCGGTTTTACTCCCCCCAAAAATGTTGTAGGACAGGACAGTTTTTTCTTCTTAAAGTTTGAGAAGTAATGTATGTGTATTAGTCTTGAGTTGCAATCCTTCTACCTGGAGTAACCCAACCCCCCAAACGCTGTAGGGCTACCGTAAAAGGGATTTTTATTTGTAAAAGGGATTTCTGTTTGCTCTGTAAAAGGGATTTCTGTTTGTATTCCAGGACTCAACTTGCCTATTATGTCAGTTCTTTAATGATTTCATTACACTGGTGCGAAAAGTAGTGTTTGGAATATACTGTACTCTGGAGTACAAGAGTCATATAAGTGCCAAAAACTGACATCCTGATAAATCAAGCCTCTGGTAATTTGAGGCAATTAAAACATTCCATGGAACTTATCTATACTGCCAGGGCTGTTAACCTTAGCATCCGGTCCATGTGCTAGCTCCACAAAATAAATTTTGCCTCACCTGGACATAGTGGCATACTTCCCTTCCTGTTCTGAATTACTGCATAGTCTTGCATAGAGATACACGTCCTAATGTCTTGGTTCCAAAATGGCTCAGTTTATTATGCCATCTGTATTCTGGAATTGTAAGCCTGGAAATCACAAAAAGCTGCAATTCTATGTACATTTTCCTGGTGCTTTCTAGCATGTAAGCTCAGTTGAACACCATCTTTGAGACCCGGGGAGGCTGCATGCAGCTTCTCTGGCTCTCAGAAGACTCTCTGGGGGCCACCCTCCTTCCCCTCTGGGGCATGCTTTAAAAAAAAGCTGAGGAGGAGGAGGGCAGACCCCAGAGCAGAGTGGTTATGGAGGGATGCGACTGAGGGCAAGAGGGGGCGATTTTGCTGCCCCTCCCTGCTTGGCGCCTGGGGGAATTTGCCCCCCCCGACCTTCCCTAGGTACTCCACTGGTAAAATGAGGCCTTAAGTCAGTAATGGTCATTCTTCTTGGTGTCATGTCTACTCGGAAGAAAGTCTCTTTGACTTCAGTGGAACTGACTCTCAAGTAAGCGTAGGTATTATTTCATCAAAGTGTTCATGCTGCATCTAGGGGGAAACTGGACATAAGTGAAACTTGTTGCTGAGGTGTTGCCATCTGGGAACACTCATCTTTGAAAGGTTGTTTCTTTACCTGATAGTTATAGAACTGGAGAAATTTTAAGTACTTATCAGTGAAAAATATAAAAAGTACAAACATGCTGACTAAATGAAAAACCTTGAATGGGTAAAGCTTAGACCCATTGAGAATCGGCTGGTGTTCAGGAACTTAATGTTGATGGCTTTAGCGATCTGTATAGCTCTATAACTGTCCCCATGACTAACAAACCCAGAATAAAGTATGCAAAATAAGAGAAATTATACAAACTTCTTCAGTTTTCTTGTCTTGAATATGGTTCAATGAGTAGCTTCACAGACTTTAGATCGCCTCGGTGCAATGTGTGTGTTGTACCCACAGCCTTGATTATCACCATTGATGGGAGAAGGTATATACATGGAGTAGAAAGAGTGGTTTCTGAAAAGGCTTGGGCAGTGGTTCTCAAACTTTTTACAGGCCCTAGAGCTGCTGCCTGATTTATAAATGCCAAGAGGTGTGGCTATAGCGGTGATTGGGCAGCAGTGCTTCCCGCCCCTGTAGCAACTTGTTTAATCCTTGATGTGCACAGCCTAATCTGTCAAGTTCACAATAAGTTCCTGAACACCAGTCTGTCAGTTTCACAAATCACCAAAAAATGAATCATGACCCACTGGTGGGTCCTGCACCCACAGTTTGAAAACTAGTAGCGTGCTTAAAAAAAAAATTCATTTCAGCAGAGACTAGTTGCATCTCTTACATGTGAATAAAAATATAATCCAAGTTTCTCTTTTGTCCTTCTGATAAGTATTCCATCATTGCCACATGTTGTATGTATGTCATGTTGATGACTTCAGGCTTAGAAAGCTTCATCACCTTATATGATGCTCCAGCACTTCAGCCCTTGACATTTTACAGAGAAAATCAGTCTTGCTGATTAACAATATACCACACATTTAGACTGCTGTAGCTAAACATCTGGATGAGATTATTTGGTTTGAAAAGAAGTAGGGGGGACTGGGGCAGTGATTTATAGAATGTTTCTTTGGCTGTAAATCCCAGCTGTAATTGGGACTTCTCGGTCCTTAATTGTTTGCAGCAAAGAGTGAAACTCAATGGTTCCCAATTCATGGTAAGGTCCAGAAACCCGGCCGGTGGGGAGCAGGCTAAGGCTTGTTGCTAGGATACCCTTGCCTTTGTTTTGGTCCCAGCTCAATCCTGTATTTAAGGCCATGTATACATTTCTCTGCATTGTTAATGTAATTTGTTCAGGCAGTAAACCGCCAAGTGCAGTTGAAGGAATCTGATATTCAGAAACACCAGAGGCCAGGTTTTTGTGGGCAGGTTGTGGTTTGAGGCCTAGAAAAGGATGAAAGATTGAGGTGAGCTATTTTGATGGTGTGCTGTATGTACTAGCACGATTTCTTGTTTTGGCCTTGGAAGGATTTTGGTTCCTTCCAAAATCAATGGCGTGCTTTGGGAGCTGTAATGCCACTTTAAGCATTAGAAGAGGAATTCTCTTTACTTTCTATATAAAAATGGATAGAAAGTTAAGAGAGTTTTTTCTTCATGGCCTTTGTAGTCACATGGAACAGATTTCTGGGCATATGCAGAGCTGCCCTTGGAATCTTCCAGAATGTTTTCAACCATTCTGTCCCTGCTGTTGGACCTCCACTCATTATTCTTAGCCAACACTATAGAGGCCAAGGAAGCTACCAGTGGTTACTATGTCTGTGCCACCTGTGGAAACCACCACAGTTAAGTTGCATACATTTTCCATCATGATATCAATCCACGTTTTTGTCCTATTAGTGGCCCAGGTTATAGTTTCATTATCTGTAACTGGGATATTGACAATAACATGATTGATGTTCATGGTTTATAGAAGTTCACAAATTTGCTGATCCTCTTAGCTGGGATGGAGCAGAAGAATACTCTTTTGGTTCCTCCTTTATCACTGGATGGGAGAGGTTTTTTCTTAAGGAAGGTTTTGGCTATTGCGATATCACGAGACCATGAAGTCTCACTGGATGTATGATGCTGGCATAAATATTGCTCACCAGAATCCTGTGAAGGGAAATGATGGAGAACTTCCCTTCTGCCTGTGCTGTCTGTGAAATCGTTAATTTCACAGAAATCTACAGGCGCTCCTCTTTTGAGGGGAGCGGATGAGGATTAATGTAGCCTGTGGAATCTGAAGGGGGAAAAGGATGTGTGCTCTGAAATGGGGTGGGTGAGCATAGGAAATGAAGGGAAAATAAAATGTCAGATTCCTCGAGCTTTAATTTGAGGTTAAAATCTACTTCCTAATTAATTGGTTAGAGTGATAAAAGGGTTTAGAACTTTAGCCTATTGAAGAAACTGCAAAACAACTGTTGTGCCAGTTGCTCTGGAATACTTGGTTGAAAAAGGATATGGGTGGCTTTTCCACCAGCATTAAACTAACACTTAGCAAGCACCTTCTGCCAAGTATTTTACACTTTAAGAGACCCTTACTTCACCTTCTTTCAGAATTGTCAACAAAGCACCTTCATTGAGGTTTTACAGTATGTATGTACTGTTGTTTAGGGAGTCAAAGCAATTAAATTTAGACTTGGATGCTGTTGGATTAAAAGCTCTTTAATTGGTTGACAATGAGTGGCTGATGTGCTTCCTTACTGCTCTGTTTGTGTGACCTGGGATCCCTTGGGAGTAAGAGGAACTCTGTGGTGCTTAGTGGAGGTGAAAAAGAGCTGTTGATGTATCAGACTTAAGACAATATCTCTACAGTAAAATACACAATATTTGTGTAAAAGTTGGGCTGCCTTTTGTTCTTGGAACTCAGTGTGGACCCAGCAGTGCATCCAATCTCCTTTGTCAAAGTAACTGCTACCATATTTCTAAAATGGTGATTCAACAGAAACTGGTACATTAATTTACCAGTATAATTAACTATTGAATTCATGATAGTGGATTTTCTTGTATCTCTTAGTGGACCTGAGTGTCATCGATGGTATCTTAGTTAGCCTATGTAGGTTTGGAATTGGAAAGCATTGTTTATATAGTAGTTGTGCTCTGGTCTTGCTAGTAGAAAATGGTGGTGGAAGAGTACTGCTTTCTCCAGTGGGAACTTTCCTGTGTTTTGTCTGGTTCAATTTGTCTCACAAGCTTTCTAATGTGATTCTGTTAGGATTGGGGTGTGTTGTCATCAGTATGCCAATGACATTCAGTTCTGTTTCTCTCTCCAACACCAGGAATGATAGGATAGCTGCCTCTGTAAATGATTGCCTGCGCTCAGTGCTGAATTGGTGAGGACGAACAAACTAAAGTTCACGTCAGGCAAGATCCTGTCATCAGGATCTGAATTATATTCTGGGCAGTCTGTGCTGCCCCTCAAGGATAAGATTTGCTGTTGGGAGCATGTCCTGGATTTGGTGTTAGTTCTGTGTACGCAGTTGTTTGCTGTGCACAGGAACAGGAGCACTTTTTACCAAATTTGTTTTGTATGCCAGCTGCTGTTTTTCCAGGAGAGAGACTCTGCCTACTATCATACATGTACTAGTAACCGCTTGGCTTGATTTCTGTAATGTGCTTTACATGACTCTGCCCTTGTAGTTGTTTTGGACACTTTCTTTCATCCAGCATGCTGTGCACATTTGTCTAGTGTTAGGGGCACATGGTGCTTATTTTCTGTCAACTTCACTGGTTGCTGGATGTTTGTGGGGTCAAATTCAAGGGACTGGTTTAAAGTCTAGACTGAGGCCAGGGTATTGGAGAATACATTCTTGGTCTGTATATTCCTCTATGTAGAGTTATGATCTGCAGTAAAGACGTTGCCTGAGCACCATTTGCGGGAAGATTAACCTGTACCAGAAAGAGCTTTATGTGGAATTCCCTCCTCGGGAAAAATTTGCCACACCAGCTCTGTGGTAATATTTTTTCCTTAATCTGCCAAGATTTTTGGGAACTGGAACTGTCTCTGTTTTAATATGAAACTGAAATGCTGTTAGTGATAAGGCAGGATTTGACAAATCTGCTCTGGCTCTATAGACCAGCCCGGAAATTTAGGAGCCAGGTGAATTTTTCAGCTTTCTGGGTCTTATGTGTTAATGCTGCCCCAAAAGATCTTGTATATCACCAGTGAAAAGCATAAGTTAGATTAATAATTAAACAATCATTAAAAATATATTTCCAAGCCCAGTGGTGGTAGGAAAATGCAGGTGTCAGTGCGCAACATTTGTGTATATAGCATAGCAAAAAAGCCAGCACCCAGACATTCCTAAGCACCACAGTGAAAATTATAGGCACATGAAAAATGGGTGCTCATTTTTGTTGAGCGCTGTGTTGACGTTTTCTATAGTGTAATATTTCACATACTCATACAGTAAGACCTAGGAGATAATAGCGTGTGTGTGTTTTAGTGTGTATGTATATAAAGATACATATTTCAGCATGGGTTTCCTATAAGTTAGTTTAGGCTGGAAAGTGGCTTAAAATATCTAAACATACTTTTGCTTTCTCAGGTTTTCAGGAAATAAAACTTTCTTCCAGAATCTTACACTTTGCTGTGCAGTGAGCCCCATGATATGCTGAATTTAAGCAGTTTTGGCCATTGATGGTACTTGGTGAGAATATAGGGTGGGCTGCTGTAGAAGTGGGTAACATGCGTGTAACATGTCTTATCAGAACAATAACAGCAAATTGGTCCCCTTGTCACCAGCCTGTTCTGGCATTTATCCTGTGGGCTGTGTTGGGGACACGGCCACCACTGCCTCAAGTTCTCCAAGGCCAGTTCTGTTCAGTGCTAATTCTCTGTTTTAATTGACTCCATTAAACTTTCCCATCTAATGTGTTGTGCTCCCAAGACCAGGCCTGCCGAGCTTTGAGTAGTAGCTCGATTGTGCGTAAGTGGCTGTGAAGAGCCCTCTGTGCACTGTATGAATAGGCCACATATCCATGGAAACCAGAGCAGGCTGGCTGGTTGACCTTTGACCCACTTGTTGCCACCATCCTGTTCAACCCTGGTATGCCTGGATTTGCAGCTCCACTGTTCTGTCTCTTCCCTTTTCCCATGGGGGTGAGAGGCCCTGTTGCCTTTCAGAGGCTTCCTGAGGCTCTGCCTGAGCATACTGCAGGATCAGTTTGTCCTGTCCCTATAACTTCCTTTCCCTGCATGTTTTTTTTTAGTTTTTCTCCGCACAGGTTCTTTCGACAGTTACCAATTCTCTCGCCATGTTCCCGCCCTACCACCCAAATTGCCATTTCCAAGCCTTTATCTGTCATACAGGACACTTCCCAGCACATAATTAGATGCAATAAGACTAAATGCAAGACTTAATATAATAATGTTGATAACCGATAGGAATAGAGGCATATTGTGAGAACTTTGGAAAGTTTTGTGTTTTTAGGAGGTATAGTAACTTTTGGGATGGGTGGGAACCACCATTTGAAGCAAGTACAAATACCAATCTTTACTGTTGTATGCAAGGACAAGCAGAAAAACAATCTTCTAGGAACTGGGGTTTGCCTCTTGGTAACCAAAATCCAGCAGTAGAAGTGTTCTCGTTTTCTTGGGAGTCTAAATATGAACAACCACAGAAGCCCAAGGGTTCCAACCGTTTGTGGCTGCTAAGGAATGCAAGTGACTCTGTGGTTCATGCCATGGAATCTTGCGTTCCCTGAGACATAACCCAATTTGGAAAAGTTCTTCTTTTGTTGTTATGTTTTTGGAATTCACAGATCTAAAACATTTTCATTCCTACGGTTAAATAGTCCCAAGACAGTGTGTCCTGCTGGAACTCTTGCAGCTGTTAGGATGCAGACCTGTGATCTGTCATGCGTCATCAACAAACTAACTACAATCCAAGCTTTAGCTTGTAGCCCTCAAGAAGCAAATATGCTCTGTTAAATTAGGTCCGGAGGAGGCCTTTTGTCTTTACACCACCCACTCTAAACACTTTTATTTAATTGTTAAGGGTGGGGGTGAAACCTGGTGACCCAGCAGTTAATGCTGTAGCAATGTAAACTGACAAAGGGAAGCGCCTAGTAGTGTCTGTGTGTCCAGGACATATTTTGGACTTGTTGTGTAAACAAAATTGCTTAATTTGTTAAGCTGTTGAGTTTCTAATCACTTCTTTGTCCCTCGGGTGGCAGTGCAAGTTCATAGAAATTTGGCTGCAAAATTATTGCAGTCCTTTTGGAGAGCATAACTGATTGTTTCACAAGAATAAAATGCACAGTCAATGCCTCTTGCCAGTTTTAATAATACTTTTAAGACTGCAGATGCCCTTTGTTGGTGGTGTTTGGGAGAATCCGAGGCAGAAGATTTAAAAGCACTTTATTTTGAAATTATTGCACAGAAAAACTTTTAATAGTGCAATCCTGTGTAGGCTTACTCAGGCGTAAGCATAACAGAACTTACTCCCAGATATATTTAGAATTGCATCCCAAATCCTCAAAAAAATCTGAGTCCCAGGTACCTCATACATGTATCTCACTGAATTTTTTTTCAGATGGGACCCTGCTTCAAGGTGTCTTGCTTGTCAAAAGTTAGATTTACATCTGTCAGGGCCTTGGTACCTCTTTTGCGGAAGCCAAAAACTGTTCTTTTATTTTGTTTTTAAACTTGTTTATGCTTTTGGAATCTGGCATTCCTCCTACTGTTTGTTGATTCTACTGGGTTTGGTGTATGATTCATCACACCAAAAACCAATTAATAAACAATTCTGTTCCTTACAATGTATACAAAAAATTGCATCTATTGAAGAGCATGCCTTGTTGTGCTAACAGTCAACAAATACCTTCCAGTTCAATTGAAGAAGATGGCAATGTTTTTGTGTTCTAGGGAATCGTTAATTAAACCTTTGCTTTTCCTCATGGTAATGAATGGCAAGAATTCACTTAAATCCGGAAAGTGAAAAAAGGTGCTAGAGTGGAGTGGGCTACGTTTCTTGCCTTTGTGGCTGTAGCCTTAGTCTGTTCCTGCAAAGTCCCATCCTAGGTTCTACTTGGTCACAGTAAAATGTGGAAGGATATTGGACAACAGATGGGAAGTACTGGCGCTTATAGATATAAACAGCTGGTGTAGTGGTAGACTGTTGACCTGGAATGGGGAGACCCAGGCTCCAGACCCCACTCAACTGTGAAATCATTGGGTGGCCATGGAACCAATTTCTTTGTTTAAGTGTACTCTATCTCATAGGGCTTTACACAGGAGAACTTGTATGCTAGTCTCAGTTCTTTGGAGAGAGGACACGAGAGAATCTGAAAGCTTGCACACTACTCTGCTATATTTTAATCGATTGTATCAACTCTTCTTTGTGTGTGTCTTTCTAACACCCCCCCCCATTGCTTGCTGCAGGCCTCTCCTCCCAGAGAAGATTGCCATGCAGTGACTATTGCAGTCCTGGGCGAGCTGAGGCCTGTTGTCTGTACCCCATTGTTCAAGCCTAGAATTGCAGGGCCACTGGATTGTTGTTTGAATTGGTGGATGTTAATCCCCAGCTGAGGAGAAGCTATTTGGCAAATGGCAGGTTAATGTGCAGACAGCAGGGTGCATTGTACTGTGTGTGTGGCGCAACAGCATGTGGCAGAGAAATGGTTAAAATCTTTTCATTCCCCCCTCTTGTGGAGAGAGGGAGGGGAGGGAAGGTAACAAGCAACTAGGGCTTGTTCTAATCTCTCTGGAATGTAACCATTTTGCAACTTTTATAGCTTCAATATGCCATTAACTCACTTTTTTTCTTTTTTGCACATGGCTGTACAGTGAATTTCTGTGTGAGACACACTGTATTTGAGAGGGGGCTGTTCACTTTTCTACACTGCCCCTGTACCATTAGCTGGGTCCCCTTCCTTGTATATTTTCAGAGTGTTTCCCCACCCCCACATGCTGTCTTCTAAATTGTTTAAAATAAGGAGCCTTTATGCAACCTTCATAGAGGCACCAGCCCCCATTCGCCAGCAGCTTCTCTGCTTACAAAATGGATTAGAAAGCCCCCTTTGTGACCAAGAGTGTTGAGTAGAAGGGTGGAGCATAAAGTAAGCCAGCTGGAAAATGACAACACACAGGACTTTTAATTGGTTAGAACTTTCAGCACGTCCTCTGTGGGTATTTTGGTTTCATGGCTTCTTGGCTCTTGCCAGTGCTTCATAGAAAGCTGACTCACCGAATGGAGTAGTACTTGCTGTCCCAGCAGTTATGGGTGTTGTGAGTGTCTTTTTGAAATGACTCTGCAGTAAAGGACAAATGAACTCACACCAGCACTCAGTGTTTGGGAACTGATTGGAGCTGTACAGCAGCCAGATCCAGGGACTTCCCCAATCTAACCAGCCGCTTTGATCTTGGGGCTTGGAGAGCAGATCAAAGGCAGTCATTTAGGAAACTACTTCTACTGTACTCAGAGCCCAGAGTGTACTGTAGGTCACTGCTCTAGCTAGTTGGGGGTCATGGGGCCAGCTGCATACCAAACATACTCCATGTACAGATGACAGCCTTGGCTCCCTGCCTTCTCTGCAATTGGCTGTTGTAGAAGCCTTGAAGACTAAGATCTGATTACAGATCCTCAGTCCAGTTCTGCATAAAGGGAAAGAATTCGCCACTGGTTGCAAGGATCTCATGGCAACACCTTCTATTCTCATTATATTGTTTTCTGCTCCAGTGTCTGAAATTTATTTTTCAAATTTTACATATTATAAGATACTTCCCCCCCCCGAAATGTGCACTCAGTGAAAGTAGGTAGGAACTGTGGAAGTGCTCTGAACTGCTGACCTAACAGTTTGTGTGAAGGGAGGCAGCTGCAGGATTTGTGCATGATTTGAAACACAGCAGGCTGAGACTTTTTTTGCTTATCTCCAGGTACAGGGAATTGTTATAGGAATACACTAACATTATATTTTAGTAATAATAATCCTGCTTTCTACAGTTTATGCTACTCAGAGAATTACTGGAAAAACATGGCTCAGGGATCTGGCTAGGAGCAAATGGGCCAAAAGCATAAGTGATACAGACAATATCTTACTGTTGTCCTTTGCCAGTGAACAGTGGAAATAATCCATGTGTACTTGAGTAACTTCTAGAGTTTCATTTGGGAGAGAGTGCACAGAGTTTTAAAAGTATATTCATAAAGAATTGGGGGGGCAGTTTTAGTAGAGTGTCACTTCATGATTGCACAGGAAGGATCTAGCTTGTATAAATCATATGTAGTGAGCGAATTAGGTGAGCACAGAACATACATAGAATGGTGGAGGCTAACTGCCTGAGCTTGCAAACCAATCCTTTCAAATTTCAAGCTGATGCCATTTACCTATGAGTGGGACATATTTAATGTGGTAGCTTGCATTGTATTTTTCCTCCCAAGTAGACTATGTGTAGACCTTTTAAAAAGAAATGGGTCCTTAAACATTTGCCAGAGACCTTTCTGTCTCAGGAAATGTTCCCTTTGGCTCATAGGTGGTAGCTGTTGCCGCTACAGTTGTCTCTTCTCTCAGGGCAAGGGCCCTTGCTATATTTTTCATTCATTTTTGCCCTGGGGTTGTTAGTTTTGGCTATATTCTGCTTTGAGCTTGGAAGCTGAATTTTATTGCTGAAATGTAAAAGGCCAAAGGGAAACAGTTCTGCATTGTGGGCAAGGCTGGTCTGTCACAGTGGACTGTTTGTATGTTTTATAAGAATGAGATAAGCTCTCTTCCTGTCCCATGTCAAATGTACACAAATCCTGCTTCCTTTGTCCAAAGGTGCTCTGTATATTGGTCACATTCCAATTTTTTCTTCTCAACCTGTGGGGAGGGGAAAATCCAGAATCTTTCATATTTCAAAGTTTTCCTCTTGGCAATAGTGCTACATTTTAGACTGTTTGCTTCACTCCTGAGGAGAGATCTGAATGTGGCCTGTATCTGGTTTCGGAGGTTAGCAAATAAACCTGCCTTCTATAGGAGCTCAATATTGCTGTGAAGGTGTTAACTATATCTTTGCTCTCTGAAAGCACAGAGCTGTCTTTGTTCCCTACAACTTTTAGAAAGGCTCAATATGCACCTCTTTTTGTAAGTTTTATTCTGTTGTGAGAACAGGACGTTTTAACATACGTTATGCCTCATATGATCAACTGTTGTAGTTATCGTAACGTTGTGAGTTAGCAGTGCTACAGGATTTTTTTACACTCAGACACTATGTCATTCATTAGGGCCTCAACAAATGCATGCCCAAAGAAGATTCATAGACTATTATATGTTACAACTTCAATTTGGGCTGGAAGTAGATGGTGTTCGTTCTATGGATCTGCTGCAAAGAGTGACCACTTTGTCCTCACTTTGTCCCATAACACATAGGAACACTCTCCCTGTGATATGTCAGAGACCACATTGTGAGTTTTCACCCAGTCCACCCTATGTTGTTGGATGAAGTCATCATGTTATGGGGGGGGAGTACTCAATGTGGGGGGTACTTTAGAAGCTCCATGGTATGTATTGCATGTTCTGATCTTGGATTATTTCAGATGTGTTTTTTGGAGATATTTTTTTCCAAAATTTTCTTGATTAAAATATTTTACATTCTCATTCAAAGTTCTCATTTTTATTACATTTTATTTGTTTTTATTCAAATGTTTTAACCCCCCAAAAGCACAAAAGAAAAAAGAAAAAACCCACACCACCACCCCATGTCCTGTGCTGATTCAAGATGTAAAGACTTGACTTGCCCCCTCAGGAGAGAGTGTTCTTCTTTCCTCCCTCAGCCACTTGGTCTTCTCTACCTATTGTAGGTTAGTCCATGAGGCCTTTGTTCACCCTTCTAGTAAGTTTCCACTTCCAGGCTGGTTACATCATTGCGACTCGATCTTTTCCTGCCTTTGTCCCAATATATGTTTCAGCCCTCAGCAGAGTGAAACCAGATGGATCATTAGCCTTTCCTCTGAACGGTTATGCCTCCCTCATCATAATCCAGAAAGGGGTGTCTGTGTATGTGTGGGAGTTCTTGCATGAAGACAGAACTGATTTTACCCAGCCACTGGGAATTGGGATTGCCTCCTTTGGCAACTCAAGTTTTTGAGGTGGCACTGTAGAGAACTGCAGAGGTCACGTGCATAGAGGGACGTGCAGAGATGTAGTAATATTTCCAAGTGTTCTCAGCAAGATTTTGCTGTAAATGCAGTCCAGGTTGGTGCTTCATAGGTTAAGCAATACAACAAGAATTGGTGAAATATATTTAAAATAAGATTTGCAGGGGGTACAGAGTAGGATGTTTTCCTCAGTGACAAGAGATGGCATTTTTCTGGACTATGGTGCTTATTTCTGGTCTAAAGTATGTGTCTCAAAGAGGAAATGACCCATTAAAATTAAAATGTTAAGCCCTAGCCATCCAGGTGTGTGTTCCAGGCTTGTCTGAAAAGACCTGGTCTTAAACAGATGCCTCAGCATCATTATTTAACAGGACACATCTGGGATGCCCTCCTGAAGCAGTAGTTTCTCCTGAATTAAAAACACTAGAGGTTGCATTTAAAACCATTTTTAAAAATGCAGCGTTGTGTTTAAGATGTCTCTGGGGAGATTAGTGACATGTAGAAAAACAACTTTTGTGCACACATACAGATTTCTAATGTCAACCTTAGTCTTTTGTCCTTGGAAAGGAATTTGTTTCTAGTCTCAAAAGGTTTGCTATGACTAACTTACATGACTCTGTTGCACATATAGCTATAGTGTATCTACACTGATGTTGCAACCAAAGTAGTTGACTGGCTTTTATCCCTTATCCTTTGATCAGATGATTCTAAACTTTGACCCTCCAGACCTTCACTAATTTTCTAGGCAATCTGCCCAGGACTGGGGAATTTTATTGTTTTCTCATGCTGTCAACTGAAAATGTAGTTTTATTAAAGAGTTGCTGCCTTTCATCCACAACACGCTTTGCATGAAACATGCTGGAAACTGTCAAGAGCAAGCATGGTGTGCGCGCTTTTGACAAGGATGGTTATTCGGCTCTTGCGTTTAATTTTTCATTTTCCCCATAGTACCCCACAGTCTTTGAAAAATCTTTCCACTGTGGTGAGGAGGATATTATGCAGTGACACATGGATGGATGACATTTCAAGAAGTTTGAACATGTTAGACAAACTCAGTTCTTCCTCTTTTCCTGCATGGGTGGGGAAGATACAAACTTTTATCTAGAACTCATGTTGAATGTGCTAATTTGTAATGTTTTTAAGCATTGATTATATGTTTAGTGCTCTGAATGTTCATAATTTTTAATTGATTTATTTTACTCTTTTTATTTTATTTTACTATATAGACCGCTTTGTGAACTACTCTTGTTGAGTACTATTTTCTGAACGATTTTCTCAAGTATTTGTAGATAGGTATTTTCAATAATAATAATAATAATAATAATAATAATAATAATAATAATAATAA
>JAJKFI010000062.1:5159402-5234263 GCA_029204185.1 Lerista edwardsae
AATAATAATAATAATAATAATAATAATAATAATAATAATAATAATAATAATAATAATAATAATAATTCTAAAACATTGGGATAACTTGCATGTGCAGCTAAAGTACTGTCTGTAAAAAGATCAAGTGATTGAACAAATATTTTAGAACTTTTACTTTGAATGGGGGAGGTAGGGGAAATGCAGCCCTTTTGATGAAGCAGAACCAGTTTTACTTCTCGTGTATGCATTTGTGATTGTCAGCCTAAGTTAAAATACTGGGCTCCTCAAGATTGAATCTGTTCAGAATACCTATTGGAACAGATCAGCAGCATTTCCCACCTGAAATAGATAGTTGGAATATATGTTGGAGGAAATGTGAAGGTTTGTTTTAAGTTGAAGGGTTAATCTTCCATTTAAATTATTGGTTGTTCTGCCTCTAGATAGAGCATGCTGGGATTTCCTTCCAGCTGTTTTACATCATGAAGATTTGTGTGTTGGGGAAATTCCATTGCACAGCTGCAACTCATCCACTCCACATTCCCAAACCTCCAGCATTTCACAGGACACACTGCATTCAGTTACATGGCATGAAATGGTTTTATTCCTCCACTAAAAATACAATACAAGGTATCTCTTATTTTGGGTGCTGTGGATGCAAGCAATGTCCAGCAGTGCAGGCCAATCTAAATTTCTGTAATGTTGACATTTGGAAAAGAGAGATTAAGGTAGCATTTAATTCCATGTTAAGACTGCATTTAAAACTTGTCCAAATTTATTTTTGTCCCATGCTTGTGAAGACGGAATATCTGTTTAAAACAATTAAACAGTTAATTAAAATTAACAGTTGGCATATTGTTTTAAATACTGTAGCTTGTTGTGCTGGAAAAAAATTATATCAACAATACCTTCCTGAAAATATTTATTTCCTGAGCTATATTCACTCAGCTGAACTTCCGTGTGAGCTTGGGTGTGCACAAGAAGATCGCTGTGTAAATGCCGTAACTTGGAACATGCTGGGCTGCTCTGGAGCTACAATCATCGCTTGAAATATCCAAGCAAAGTTTGGGCTGTACTTTCTGGAGAGCCAGTGCCAAGATGGGGCAGTACTTGAAGATTGAGATTACAGGCGCACACACAGGCATGCGCGTGCACACACATACAGAGAAGTACAGGCATGCCCCAGTATCCACTAATTCATGGTTTTATCATCTTTATCTTCTTTTAGTACCTGCAAGTCAAGTGGCCACTGCTTGATGTACCAGCTGGAGCAACACTGAAGGATGCAAGATCTCCCTCTCCTGCACACTTAGTAAGTGACTTTGACTTGGTTTTGTTTTAATCTTTCAGATTAGTCATCTGAAAATTTGTATGGGTGGGTATTGGGTTAGTAATCCATACTTCCCTCACAGCATTATTGGAAAGACACCAAGAAGACAATACATGTCAAGTGTTTTGAATACTTAAAAGTGTTATAAATGCTAAGCATTAGAAATGCTATTCATTTATTAAGCAGAAATTACATGTTTATACAGCATTTTAGGTGTGCAAAATGCTTCCTATGTCTGTATTCCTATGTATTATCTTGATGTAATTCTTACAAGAGCCCTGTGAGGAGAATAAATGATACTATACCCATATTGTAGGTGGGGAGTTGAATCTGAGTGATTTGCCTTATAGCAGTGGTGAAATTTGAATCCAGGAAGTCTGATGTGCAGCTCTGACACTAAGGAAAGAAAGAGGGCATCAGTCAAAACTTTTGTCTCTGGAAAGTGAGGGAAGAATCTTTGATTTCTTTATGGTTGTATTGGCCTCTGACTGGCTTTGCAGTATTACACGCTCCTAGTTTTTTCCATCCCTGATTTGGTCTCATTGTGTCCACCAGCAAAAAAATGAGCACAGAAGAAATTGAGGGTTTTTCCATAGGTGCAGTTTATCACTGGCCGAAACTGCATTGTGTGGGTTGCTAGTGCATTTTCATTCCATAGTCTGCTCCTTTAATTGCTGCTGAATGTGAAACAAAATCCCTTGACTTTGCTCCCTCTGGGACACTGAAAAGAAAACCACACCTTCTACACATGGGGACAACCTTTTTGCGTTAGCTTTTCCCCTGCTGTGTCAGCAAAGGATTTGCTTGTCTGCTAACTTCCTAGGTAATCCTGTTAGTGGATTTAATCTTATAGAAAAAATCTTTTTGTCTGCTTCATTTTACTAAAAAAACCCTGAAATTGCACAGATCCATGCTGAAGATTTGCACTATCACACAAGAAACTACCATGAGCAACAAGTGGATAGACAACAATATCTATATGGAGGCTTCTTTAAATTGTGTTCAAATGAGATTCATTCATTTTCTTTACTGTGGTAAATGGGCATACTGAATTGTTTTCAAAGATGTACTACTTTGACCATACCAGTGCAGATTTCAGGGCCAACTTTGGCTTTGACTTCATTTCTGCACATGTTGCAGCAGCAGCAGCAGCAGCATAGATAAATCTTTTGTGACACAAACGTTCAGCTTTGACATTGCTCATCATCAGGACCCATGACCTTCTTGTGGCAGAATGAGTCTTCAGTTCTATATTAAATTCTTAATCGCGAGTTTAGCCGAATGCATGGGTTATGTCAATGTTATGCTAGGTTATTGAGGCACAAAAGAGCTAGCATTCCTGTTGGATTAATTGTTAGGGACACTATAATGACAACATAATGCAGAGAAACAAGTTAGACTCCTCCCCAGCATCACATTTTTATGAGGTTAAAGAAAGTAAGCAGGTATTTTACCCAGCAGGTAATGAATCTGTGGAACTGCATGCCGCAGGAGGTGGTGATGGTGTCTGGCCTAGGTGCCTTGAAAAGGGGACTGGACATTTTTCCAGTGGAAAAGTACATTGCAGGCTACAGGCTGTGATGGGTAGTGCATCCTCTTGGTTTTAGAAGTAGTTAGCTTTGAATGCCAGATGTGGGGGACTGGCAACAAGATGCAAGTATCTTGTTGTCTTGTGTGCTCCCTGAAGTTTCTGGTGGGCCTTTGGCCTGATCCAACAGGGCCATTCTTCTGTTCTAAAGTAATCTTGCCAGTTGGGCTGCAATCCTATGAACATTTATCTGGGAATTAGTTCCGTTGAAAACTGTGAGACTTATTTTTGAGTAGACGTGCTTTGGATTGTACTGTAATTTTCTCAGAAACTATTTAATCGCTTCCAGTAGGTTTTAAGGGAGAGGTGTTCCCTTAGACTCCTATAAATTGCAAGCAGTCTGGTAAACATACTCCCAGGCAGCTTTCTAGATTCCAGCGGGGAGCCTCCCTCTCTAGCCTCTCCAAAAATAGGTAGCTAGGCAGAGTTCAGGTAGTTTAAAGGGGTGGCATATTTTGTTTATAGAGTGACTGGTAAGACACTTAATTTTAAGGTGCTGAGACCTGGAAAGTCCCCTTCTTTTCAGTGCTCTGTGTTCCTCTCATTCAGGCAATGGTTGTTGCTATTCTTCTGCTTTACCTGACAGGCTTGTGCCCTGCCTGCATAACTTCTGCTTTTCCCCCCTGTGCTGGGGGTTTGAAATTCTGGTAACAGATTGTTCACAGCCCTCCCCAGATTTTTTGGTCGTGTCCGCTTCCATTTCCTTCTATCAGACGTTTCTTATCTGAATCCTTTCTGGAGCCTGCCGTCTCACAACTGACATTCCCAACTGTGTTATAACTTGTTATAAAGTGACTATCTTTTCGCTTGCCTCAAGTGTATACTATTTTATCCTTGAACCTTGTTTCTTGTGCAATTTTGCATCCATATTTACCTAACAAATAGGGTATACTACAGTAATAGCACGTTACTTCAGAGAAGAAAACATGGCCAATTTTGTGACACCAGTATTTTTATGTTGCTTGTTAGGCATGTCCTGTCCTCAGAAAAAGGTTTTACAGGAAGCTAGTAACTAAAATATTAGCTATCTTCTATCATATTCTAAAATAGTTTAGTTTTGCTGAAAGTGCTACAGTTAAAGTTATGATTATTTGCAGTTGTATATGTCTTGTTGGACATCCTCCTGTGAAGTGGTTTCAGGTTCTCATTTTGGATCTAGTTCCTAGGTTGTACAGAATGAGAGGACATTCACTAGAGCAGGTCGGGACTGCTTAGGAAAGTTGCAGACAAGTCCAAGAGGATGCCAGCGTGGTTAGTGAGCAGAGACAAGGGCATTATAAAAGGCAAGAAGGCTTCCTTTTAAAAAGTGCAAGTCTTGCCAAAGTGAGGAGAGCAAAAAGGAGCACAAACTGACAAAGCTCATGTAAGTTGACAAGGAAACTGAACAAAGAATTTGAGGAGTCTTATTACTAAAAGCATGGACAAAGCAGTAAAAAGTTCTTGAAATACTCCAAAGGCAGGAAACCAACTATGGAGGAGGTAGGCAACAAGAAGGGTGAAAAAAGATTGCTAGAAGGAGAGTGGACACATAGAGAAACCAAATTAGTTACATATGTCTTCACTGTAAAAGATGTTGGACATATATCCATGCCTTGCTCACTGCTTTTTGGAGGGAGGGGGCATAGGAAGAATTGAGCAAAATAGATATGACAAGCTCTAGGGCTAATTGACAAGTGCAACAGGAAAGAAGTCTAGGCTTAGAGGGGATACACCTGAGTCTTTTGAAAGAACTCATATGTGAAGTTGCTGATATCCTGATCATATGCAGCATCCCTAAAATTAGCCACTCAAACAGAGTAGAAAATTTTAAAATGCAGATAAATCCTTTGCTTTTTTGCTTCTAGTCGAACAAAGTTCCGGTTGTGCAGCATGCACATCATATGCACCCGCTCACGCCACTCATCACGTACAGTAATGACCACTTTTCTCCAGGTTCACCACCCTCCCACCTCTCTCCAGAGATTGACCCAAAGACAGGTGAGCTTTGGGGGCATTGCCAGAAAGATGTAACTAGTGAGATACACATTTCTTTTATTATTATTTTCCTGTATAAACATTCACAGACGCGGCAAGGTGCTCTTCCCTGCTCTGTGGGATTGCATGCCATGACTCCAGCCGTTTGAGCAATTCAGGCATGAGCAGTGATGTCATCACTGGCTGCCTGGGAAGCTACAAAGGCCACGAAGGGCTGGCCAGACCACTGATGGGAGAGGAGGAAGCCTTTAGAGGCTGGCTGGCTTAAAAGGGGAAAGATGGAGCTGGGTTGGCCAAACAAGACTGAGGAGGAGATGGAACAAAAGTGAGGAAAGGTGGTAGCAGAAAGGAAGGATGTGGAAACTGGGGAGGGAAGACGTCAAAGGGGAAAGAGACAAGAGGAGGCAAGGTATCACAAAGGGGATAGGTAAGGGAGAAAAAGTTCAGGAGGCAATAGTGTAAAGAAACATGGTCTTTGGGGAAAAGGAAGATTGATGGGGAAAAGAAGGCTCAAGACCAAGGAAAAAAAAGAGCTCAGGGAAGTTAAGAATTGAACATTGGATTAGGGGTGCACTAGGACTGTTAACATCAGTTGGCTTTTCTCCGTTGCTAGGAATCCCTCGACCACCTCACCCTTCAGAGCTGTCTCCTTATTACCCATTATCTCCTGGTGCCATTGGCCAAATTCCTCACCCCTTGGGATGGCTCGTACCACAGTAAGGCTCACCACCCTAAATGTTCTCCTTGTTCTTCCTCTTTGAGTGTACGGAGATACTTTGATACGATAGAAAGGATTTTTAGACTTTATATGTGTTGCATGTGAAATAAGCCTGCTATAATTCATTCTTAGGTTTTTATTAGTTGTATTTTTAAATTGTATGCCACCTGGAGCATAAGAAAGGTGGAAAACAAATATAGTTTCAGGACACACGAGCAATTTTTGAGCAACACAGAGCAATACTTACAGAGCAATACTAACTCCCCCCCTTTGGGCTGACACAAGCCACTTGCATCAGCCCTGCAGTGCCGCGTGTGTGCCATAAAACACGTGTGCACCAGGGCAAAAATTGCTGAGCTGACACAGGCTGCTGTGTCGGCCCAGTGTCGCTGCCACAATCAAGGGGTAAGTTCGTCCAGCGCAAGGTCACTTCTGGGTGGGGGGGGGAAGGTAGGAGGGAGGGCAGTATGGGTTGGGGGGAGGGCATTCCTGTGGGCAGGGCAGCCCAGGGAGGGGGTGGAGCCGGAATGTGATAGTTAAGCCTCATCCAAACCCCTGTCCCTGGGCTGCACAACCCCAATTTGGGCCACCGCTGCCATGTTCTCAGACTCACGCCTGTTAACAGCAGATGCAGATCTGATCAAGCCCCATCAGGGTGGTTGGCGCACACCCCGGGATAAGGGGTCAGAGGTGCCCTTGCCCCATGGAGGCTCCAGCCTGCTCCCAACCGATGTTGTATACAGCGCAGGCCAAGTGGCCTGCCTGTTCCAGCGCAGATTAGGATTACGCCCTTATACGTATAGGTATTTGGAATAAGGAATAGTTGTATCATGGAGCTGTGACCAGAAATTGCATAGGAGTACCTACTTTGCTTTTCCTGAACATTTTAGGCAAGGACAGCCTGTGTATTCCATTCCTCCAGGTGGCTTCAGACATCCGTACCCTGCCTTGGCCATGAACGCATCAATGTCCAGGTGGGTACAAATACAAGACTAAAGCCTAGTTCTCACCAAGGTGAAGCTGTGTCAGGGTGTATCACTTCAGGCTGCAGGAGAAGGTTCATGTGATGTAATTCTCTGTGAAAAAAAATACTCCGGCACATTTTTTTTTTTTAAAAAAAGGCCGGGGCGGGGAAATTGGTACATGAGCTTTTGGAAAGTAAAGCGTAAGGGAAATGACTGCATGAGTATTGATGCAATGAGTGCCGTGTGTCGAGCCTGACATTGAGCAAGGTACCCGTCTCCAGCATCTATTTTTAATTGTCCTCCAGCTTGATGTCCAGCAGGTTTTCTCCTCACATGGTTCCTCCTCCGGCTCATGGACTTCATCCCTCAGGAATTCCACACCCCACCATTGTCTCGCCCATCGTCAAACAGGAGCCCACGCAGCCCAGCCTGAGTCCCGAAGGGAGCTCGTAAGTACTAGGCTGGCCAGGGTGCTGCCTGGATGTTTTGTTTGGTGGGGAAACGTAATGGGGAAAGGGTTGCTATCACGGTAATTTAATTATTTCCCCCAATGTATTTACTGTTAATTTGAATTTATACCCCTGTCCCATAAGCTCGTTACACATTGTGTGATGTAAAAATGTAAAGTGATCCAGTTTATGAAATTGGCATTTCTGAGCTATATCGGCAACTTGTCTCAGAAAGGTTAATTTCTTCCCCCCTCCTCTTCTCAGCCCCAGTTATTGATACTGAAGATGTTGACTAAGTTTCAGTTAGCATAGCACAAGGTAACACCAGCTGGGGTGATGCAGTTAAGTTGGATTCTGGTTCCCAGGATATCACTCTTCACTTTTCATTCCACTCACCATTTTTGCCAGTGCTTCTTTCCTGTATATTACAGGGCAGATCAGTGGCTCGCTTCATAGCATAGCCATATGTAATGGTGGTTAAAATATATAATGAGCAGTCTATTCGCAAGCTGAGTACAAGTTACTCTTGCCAGGGGAGGGAGGGGCAATGTGTATGCTTGAAGCAACTGGCCTCCCTGCTGAGCCCCAGCTTCAGCACTATTGTGGTCTCACCATGTGAATATAGTTGTCATGCACACAATGAGAGCTTCTAAAATTTAGAGATATGGGATGGAGAATTTGCAACAGAGATGCTGTTTTCAGTGAGAGGAATGCGTATCCTCAGCAAAGCGTTGTTGCTGTGTTTCTATGGCCTAGCCATCTGACCGGTTTTTAAAAAGTGGTCATTAAAAAGAATCATTCTTCACTCTGTGCATCTTGTTCTCTGTTGCCTGCACACTTCGTTGGTAGGAGAAAACCTGTGGTTAAAAAGGACTATGGGACTGTAATAAAAGGTATGACTATTCCAGAAAAACACCTGTCATTGTCAAGAAGGAAGAGGAGAAGAAACCCCATATAAAGAAACCGCTGAACGCATTCATGTTGTACATGAAGGAGATGCGGGCCAAGGTGGTGGCAGAGTGTACGCTCAAGGAAAGTGCAGCTATCAACCAGATCCTTGGAAGAAGGGTACAAACAAATCATTGGCTTCTTCATCCCTACCCTTTCCCCAGCACTTGGCTACATGCAAAGTTTTTTCTATACAAGTATCTATGCAATAGAGATATACAATACTAGTAGCTGTGAAACTTCTAGCACCTTTTTGCTGAGGTACTATGCTAGCATGGAGTGTTCCAGCTTCTCAAGAGTGTAAAAGTCTCAGTATTTTGAAGTCTGTTTTTGAATTCTGGAAAACTTGACACAGTCTTGTTATGTCTTAAAGGGAGAGGGGTGGTGGTGTCTCAACTTCATCAGTCTTCATTGTCTTTTCCCGCATTTCAGTGGCATTCATTGTCCCGCGAGGAGCAAGCTAAGTACTATGAATTAGCCCGGAAAGAGCGACAGCTTCATTCTCAGCTCTACCCTACCTGGTCTGCGAGAGATAACTATGTAAGTTATAAAGGTGTATATTCTGTGTACAGTAAATCCAAACTTTGGCTTGTGAGATTCTCTCTAATCTCATTTGCTTCTGTAGAGAGATAAACTAGCTATGGTTGTACCTTTTTGTTTTTCTTGCCTCCTCTCAGGAGGTCAGTTGCCTTCTAAAGAGCCCCTTTATTTTCTTTATTTAAATGCTTCCTGGACACTCCTCATTGTCATCAACACATGCTAAATGTAATAAAGGGTAAGAGATTGCTGTGTGATAAGACTGTTGATCAATATTTCTAATCGGTGTGTCTAACCAATTCACATGTGTGCCCTACTCCAATTACTTCCTTATTGCTTCTTTGCTCATGATTGTAAGTTCAAGTCTGAGATTGTCATTGCAATTGTTGTTTCTGCAAACTCTTTCTGCAAGCAAGGGGTTCTCTGACCTCTTTATTTCCCCAATTTTAATCATGATTAATTTCTCTTGGGTTTTTTTTATTTGGAAATATAGCTAGTGCAGCATGATAGAGAGGGATCTCAGATTTGTTGGACTCCCTGGCTTTTAGTCCTGACTGACCAGAATTTTTGCTGAGTCCCCTCAGATTGCAGGAACTGAGGACTCTGTGATTGCTATGACAATTATGGAACTATTTCAGAATGTCTAGAATCCTATGTGTGTTGTAGATCAGATGCTTGACTTGGTTTTTCAAGTCAGGGGTGTTTTCAAGTCAGGGTTATCAGTAGGGGTGTTTTTGTTGTTGTTGAAAATGCATAAAAAACACTGCCTTTTGGGGGTTAAAATATCTGAATAAAAACACAAAACACCATATTTTGGTGTTGAATATATTTTCCAGAAATTAAAATAAATTACAAAAATAACACCATTTTCAAACACCCCTAAGTATCAGTAATGGCATTGTAATGACCAAATCCTTATCTGGTGAGGTCTTTTGATAGTTCCTGACATGGAGCAGATGGAGGACCAATTCTTCTGTTCTACCCCAGCACCTGATGATTTTCAGGGCCCTGGGTAACTTCTCACTGGTATGTCTGGTTCTCCTGTTGACTCCTTGGTTGATTTCAAAAATATGGAGATACTTCTGGCTGTCCACCCAATCAGCAATGGGCCTTTGTCCCTCCCCAAACAGCTTGAGGGTGCTGATAGATTCAGCATGCTGGTGTATGCACAGATGATATTCATCACTCAGCCTTCCACCAAATTTGGATGGTACACCAGCTGTGCTCTTTCTTGAAGAAAGACAATCTGCCATAGTTACCCCTACTTCGATAATATCCAGACTGGATTACTGTCGTGTATGGTGGTGGTGGAGAGGCTACCTTTTGAAAAATGCTTTGGAAACTTCAGCCAACCTTCTCTGTATATCCCTGTCTTCTGAGAATGTGTGGTGACATTCAAACCATGGAATTCTCTTCCTAGACATATTCTGTATTACTCTTAAAGCACCCACCTGACAAAGTCCATCTTATGCTTTTAAAAGGTACTGAAGGTACATTTATTGGTTTTTAGTTGGTGTTTTAATCTGCTGATTTAATGCTTTTATTCTTGTGCTTTTATTGTTTTATATTTTTGTATTGACTGCTTGTCAATTGCCTTGTGGGTATTTATGCTGATAGGTGAGGCATAAATTTAAGATTCAAAAACCAGGTGTGGGGAGGGTATGGGATATGTGTGTTATGTGTGAAATAGAAACTTAATTCCTGAATCAGGAGCAATAGAATTCAGATGGACTTGTGGAGGCCTGCTTTTGTGCTTTCTGTTGGAGGATGCTTTTTGTCATTGAAACAGGCCTGTTTCCTGAACAAATAGCTGTTTTTCATAGGGTATGGTGTTTTTAAGAGTGCGCAGGCATTAGCATGGAAAGACGCATAACAGAGGCTATCATTACATCATCATGTTGACCTAGAAAATGTGACGCCTATTCAACTATGTCTCACAAAAGTAGCCTATAAGAGGGTTTCTTGGGCACTGTTATAACTGAAAGAAGCACCATGATGATTGCATGTAAATATTGTAATGGCATATTATTGCTTTCCGCCATCTTCCATATTGTAGGGTAAGCTGTCCAGCTGGAATTGTTCAACTTGGCACTGTCCTATTAGCTATCTCTTTGCAGTCTTTCTCTATATCCCTACAAGTTTCTCCTAACCAAGCCTACAACTTGTGCTGAAGATGATTTGTTATATTTTTACGTGCATAGTTGCCTTTCCTTATGATTTGCTTTTTATGGCTGTATGCCTTTCAGGGTAAGAAGAAGAAGAGAAAAAGAGAGAAACAACCTCAGCAACAAATTCAGGAAACAGGGAGTAAGTACTGGTTCGTTATCCTTCTGTCGTCTGATTCCAGGTCATTGTGGGTGAAATGGCATGAATTTTTTTCCACCTTGTGAATGGAAACAGCCAGGTCAGAATTCCTAATGTTTCATCTGCCTGTATTCTCTCATATCTAAAATTGGAAGTAAGGTTATTATCCAGCTTTCTCCCCAAACAATGATAGCAAAATTCTAATGAGAATTATTACAGAGAACCAAATTTTAAGGGAAATGTAGATGCTAGCAATTCCAAGTTCCTTGGAGTTCTTCAAAGATTTCAGGATCCATGTTTTTGAAAATGTTGGCTAGTTTTAGCTTTCATGAGATCAGAAGCTGCCCAGAACTAAAGAAGCTGCTCATAGAATTACAAAGCTGCTTAAAATCTTCGAAGTATGGTGTCTTGAAGGAGATGATCTTCTGGAGGATTTTTCATCTTGGCAGAAGGGTGCTTTGAGAAGGTTGCTCTGTTGCAAAGAAACTGCTGTGATGTGGTTTTGTCTCTGTGTGTGACGTTAACTCTCAAATGTAAGAAATAGAACTTTTTAGCCAGTTGTTTGGCTAGCTTACTACCTACTATTAAAGCCGCCTACTAGGCGCTTCTGTCTGCTGTGCCAACTGACATTTCTTACTTGATGCAGTAGGTATTACCAGCCTAAGATCTGGGTTGGCTGAATAATCTGTGAAGCTCATGGGATACCTTTGGCAGGTTACTAACTCTCTACGTAACATGACTTCATGGAATTACTATGAAGAGGAAATGGATTAAAGATTGTTTTTTTTCGTGGTCTCTAAACATTTGCACTCATAGAAGATCTGCACTTACTCAGAGGAGTATTCGGAAATTTTTGGAGCTTAGAAGAGCATTCTAACCCCACTTTCCACATGAATCATGTGGAACGTTTGTGCCACATGCACACCTTCTAAAACTGCTGCACTCATGTTGTTAAATTATCTAATTCAACCATAAATGACTGGTGTCTTTTGACCCAGTGAGGCATGCAAAGTCTTTCCCACATTGCTCAAAATCCACAAGGCAAGCTTGCTGTGCATTTGCACCAAAAGCCTCTCTTTGGTAATGGAGAAACACGTAGTACCCTGTGCAGTTCTGAACCTATAGCTAGGATTTGAAAGAAATCAACTAGTAAAACATTTGTATCTTTTTCTGTCATCAGATTCTGTGGTCGCGAAGAGTAAAAAGCCATGTGTGCAGTACCTGCCAGCTGAGAAATCTTGCGACAGCCCTGCATCCTCGCATGGCAGTATGTTGGATTCTCCTGCCACTCCCTCCACCGCCTTGGCATCGCCTGCAGCTCCTGCTGCCACCCATTCTGAGCAGGCTCAGCCCCTTTCCCTGACCACCAAGCCTGAAGCCAGGGCTCAGCTATCTCTTCACTCCGCTTCTTTCCTGTCCAGCAAAGCCGCCTCCTCTTCCTCTAGCTTGACTAGCCAATCAGCACTCCTCTCCAGACCCCTCCCATTCACCTCCATGCCCCCCACCGCTCTCCTGACCACGCCTCCTTCCTTTGCCACCATTCCTTCTCCCCAGGCTGCCTTGGCTATGTTGCAGGCCCAGCCGCTCTCCTTGGTAACCAAGCCAGCTGAATGAGGACGACTCCAGACCTGCCTCCCTGCTGAAGCCGCAATTGAGATTACAAAGCAGACAAGCCACTTATTGGTCAATATTTGACCCTTTCTGAACTCTTCCATAAAGGTGACTCTTGAGGAAGAAGGTGCTCTACTCTCGGAGTTTTCAGTAGTCTGTCTAAAGACCATTTTTAATTTTTTTAAAAAAATAAAAGCAAAACAAAAAAATTCACTTTTTTTTTTTACAAAAACCCTGAACAAGATGAAAACAAAAGAAGGCAAGGCAAGTCTTTTGTTCCTCTCAGTGCCCCCTGTGGGCACGTGGACTTGTACAGATGAATCATCTCTCAATGGTGTTTGCATGTTTTGTTTATATTGCTAACCTTTTTGCTATTCCTCATTCCCCTGGCCAGGCAGAATTTTCAATTTATACTACAGCCAGCCTGCAATCCCATCGTTTTGTAAGAGACTTCCGAAGTTACCAGATCACAGAATGCCACAGAAATATAGTGCCTCGCTTGACACATTCAGATCTGCCCAGCCCTGGGGAAGCCCAGATACTTTTCCTGTACTCTGATCATCCAGATAAACAGCAGGACAATCCATCCTCACATAATTCTTTTGTGTAACAGGAAGAAGGGGAAAGGGCTTTGGGGAATCGCCTGTTACTTTTAACGAAGGAAAATAAATCTGCATCTTAATTTCCTGTGTGAGAATGTTCAATGAAGTAGTGAAATTAACTCACAATAATCCTTAACTTTCACTTCCTGTGCATCAGTCTTCAGGTACCTTTCATTCCTTTCCTCCCAGAGACCACTGATCCATCCCGTCCTCTCTTTGGTCTGTTACTGTTTTTTCTCTTCAGATTCTGAGGAAAGTGAGCTTACTTGTACTTGGCTTTGTGTAGTATTTTGTAAGAGCCGCCTGGACTGAAGAGCTGCAAAACGGGGCAGCTTCTCATGTTACAATTCTACACTGTGCCTTCTATGCAGAAAAAGTGTGTCAGTCGTTCACTGTGATTAATACATATGGATTTTCCTACTTCATGTAGTAAATGGGTAACGCTGAAATGCCTGAGCCAAGGTTAGAAAAAACATAGGTGTTGAAACCGCCAACACTCGCCACTTTTAAGTGAACACCTTGATGCTTTGTCTGGTGGATCTAATGAGAAAATGTGCCGATCACTGCAGTTGCCACTCTAGATATTTTTTCCCCCAAGCTGCATCTTGGTACCTTCTATTGAGAACTTTGGCCGCCAAGCTTTGCAGCTGCGTGACTTGTGATTCTCTCTCTGCACCAAGAAATAAGTCTTGAAAGCTGTTTATGCTTTGAGAGCACAAACTAATGAGACTATCCAGATCAGGATTTTTTTTAAAAGTTGGGAAAAAACTGGCAGTCATTAAGAGTTAAGTTATACTGGAGGGGGGGAAGAGACAACCAGAGCACCCTTGCATGTTGGGGCTTGTAATTTATTGCATCAGAAGTGTTCCGATGGAGAACACCTGAAAAGAAGCAGAATAACCATGTATATCAGTAACTTGATCTGCAGTAACAGAAGCAAGACAAGTCCAGCGGCAAAGAGACTCTTGGAATCCTCCACAGCGTCTGAGGGTGCAGCTTCAAAAAGAAACTGAACCCTTGGCAAGATGAGGATCCAGCGCACACAACTAAATTCTTTCCTTTTTTGAAATCTGTCAGCCTTCGGGGTTTCCCCCCCCCCACAGAAAATGTGATTCTAGGGATCCAAGTTGTTAACAGCTCTGCAATGGCCTTCCTCCCCCTGCCCCCCCCGCCCCCGAGGAGCTAATGTTGAATTTTGCAAACAACAAAAAACAAGTCTTGTCTCAAGAACACATCAGATATTTGGCAAGGAGCACCTGGGTCATGTGCAACCTCGCTCTGAGAACCCTAAGAGCAGTCTGCAGACAAGCAGCCTCTTGAATCGGATTTCATGGAAAATTAAGGGCATGAAGCAACCTGTCAGAATAATTAAAGTCTGACCCAGGGCCAGACAGCTTCAAACAGATGTTGGGCTTCAGCAGGAGAATATTTCTTTGTTTTGCACTGCATTTTCCCATACAGAAAAGAACATCTGTTAGGATGCTTTTGCAGAGCCCCTGTGTGCTGCTGGGTTTGGATTCCGCCCTAGCTAAAGGGATGCGACTGGCAAGGCGGTCTCATGGCCTCTCTGTGCCCAGGGCCGTGTTGTCTGCTTCCTCTTCTTCTGGAGTGTCTGGCCTGGCATGAGGTTGTTAAGCATCTCTGTTCCTACACCCTCGGCAATGCTGTGTGGCCAACGGGATAGCTGCATTCGTCCTCTCTTGAGAAGCTTGTGCTGCTGAGGGCAGCCAGTCACAATGCACTTTTAACTAGCATGTCTTCGTGAGAAGAAGAGCCTGAGGAAATCTGATTTCCAGTTGAGCAGAGCAACTAATTTTCTTACTTACCACTGTGAGCATAGGTGGCTTCAAGGAGGTATAATCAGATGCACATTCACAAAGCCTCAGTCCAAATGTTGTACCCATCCTGTCTCCCATCAATGGTCTTGGGATGTACTAGACTGGGGTGGCCAAACTTGCTTAGCATAAAAGCTACATACGATAAACCTCAACAGCAAGAGTGAAGTTTGAGAGCTGCAATGTTTAAGAAGCATTTACGATCTTAAAACATAAACATTACATTTTATTCCATTGGGCTCTCAGTTTATATACCTGGTAAATATAACAATTGAAAATGTTTTGGGATGCAAAAAGGAGCTCAGCCAACATACTTTTGAGAGCTACATGTATGTCAAAGGGCTGCATATGGCTCATGAGTACCCCTGTACAGTATTAGACAGACATGGAGCTGTGTACGCCTTGTGGGACACGCATACCCTCCCCAGGTTGCCACAAGCATCTACAGCCTCCCAGGCTACTCAGGATAATAGGCTCCGGTAATATGATCCAGCTGGCCTAGAAAGCCTTAGACTTGCATAGCTGACTGTGTCACCTAGAAAAACATTGTATTCGTGATTATGCAAAATGATCTGAAAGTTATCTAGTGCTTGATCTGTAGTGGCATTTTGACTGAACAGATGAAAAACAGGTACACATGTTTTAATGTGCTAATGTACACCATACCACAGTAATAAGCAGCCAAACTGCTAGTTTCCTGAAAATGCCGTGTGCAATCTCCATTCCTGAACCACTCTGGGGTATGCCTATGTTTTCCGCTTTTCTCCAATGATACACTATTAGTAGCTTGTGCAAGTCAAATGGTGAATTGCATCTGCGAATAGTCTGCCTTCTCTCCCCCAAATCTGTGCTCCTTTGGGAAGGGGGTGGTTTACACTCAAACCTACAACACCAAAATTGGTCCCTTGCTGCATGGTGTCTTAAGTGCTATTGCTGGCAAAGGCTGTTTGGACAAACATTTCACAATTTCTTCCTATCTGGGGCTTTGTTATCTCTTCCTGGCTGCCATCCTCTTATACAGATACCTTTTCAGACTTGTTTCCCTCTGCCCTTTTAAAGATTGTATAAGTCAGCAACGTTATGGAATGGCTTGCAAATCTGGCTGGGATCAAGTCTGCAAAATTAAAAAAGGGGGGGGGAAAGGCCCACTATCGCGAAAACATTGTTCAAATGTCCTTTTAGTTTATTGAAGGTTCAAACAAACAAAACTATATGTCATCACATAGGAGGAGAATCTCATTGCCAAATATGTTGGGGCCAATCCTGTCCAACTTTCCGGTGCTGATGCAGCCCCAGTGTTATGGAACCAACATTCCTTTCCTTTTAGGAGGCCTCTGAGACTGTATCCCCACTGCAGGATGCAGCACACGCCCTTTGGCACAGCTGCATCAGCACCGGGAGTATCAGGCCCTCAGAATCAAGCTGCCATATTTGGGGCATCACTCTTAGAGCATATCTCATCTTGCTTAAGGCCATTGATACTAAATTGAAAGTTCTGGTGCCCCAGGTTTTGCTCTTGTCCAATGGTTGTGTTTGCTCTTTACGCATGTGCTGAATGCAATCTTTGTGCATCTTCTGAAGCCACTCAATTTCATGTCGTGCTGACAGTGCGTCCCCATGTCTGGCTTGTGCCAGTCTGGCAGCCACCACAAGATGCTGCCCCATCTAATCGTTCTGATACGGGGCGTAATTCAACAACATGGTTAACCGTTCATTCCATTTTCCCTCCCTACTTGTATTGAGTACCAATCCGGAATAATATTTAGCTCTTGAAGCATATCTGTGAAATTCCTTGGAAAATGTCTTTTCATGGAATGAGAGAACTATCTTTCCCACTAGCAATTTTTATAAAGCTTCCATGAGGAGTTCTGCTATGAGGCAGTCCCTTGTTTTTTGAAATCTTTTCTCAACAGGCAAAAGTGAATAAGCAGTCCAAACAAAGGGAATTCCCTTTTTTCTGTTTTCCTGTTTTAGTCGTCTGGAAACATACAGAAGAGAGTGTATTTAAAAAGTGACAGTTAAAGTCATTTTTCAGAGTTATGGAAATCGCACTCCAATCGTATCCGTATTACACTTTTTGCCAACAAGTTGAAACGGGTTCAAGATTTTCACGATAAAGCCCCAGACAGAGCATTCATTGGGAAGAGCAGCTGTAGGGCTTAACTGCAGCCCTGCTGGGCATAGTCGGCTGACAAGTTCCAGAGACTTTATCCAACTGGGAGTGTTGAGTCTCCAAAAAAAAAAAAAAAAAAAGATTAGGATCTACCTAAATCTCTCACTGTTCCTTTGGAGACCTCTAGCAGTGGAAATGTCTTACTGCTGAGATATTAACAGCAAACCTGACCTTTCCGTGTCCAAGATGGTATTGGAACGACCCAATTTCATGAAGTCCAACTTTTTGATTTGCAAATAGCCCCTGTGCATATGATCCTTCAGGTGATTTCCCATTTAATTCATTTGCCTGTAAGGGTTTCCAAGCCAAGCAGAATTCATTACTCGGGTGAAATTTGGCAAAGCACGACACTGTCGTCGTTTTTCACAAAAAGGGAGGGGGAAAAGCCAGGGCTCTGATGTCACAGCTCAGAAAGTGAATTTTTTAGCCTGGTCCAATGCACAGGAGCCTGTCTCACCCGCAGCAACAGAGAGCAAAGTCTGAAAACAGGTAGCAACTGTGGTCACTATGTATAAAAAATAGTTCCTTGCAAGGTGTCCTCCATCAAAATTCTAGGTGTTGGTTTGATCTTGCAGAGCCAAAACATATCACTTGCTGCTCCAGCCATTTTTTCTGTACTCCTTGCTTGTGGAATATCTGTTGCAGCCTGGCGTGTGCTTTGATGCTTGGTATTTGTATTCGTAATTGGCGTTGTGCATGCGCAACCCTTTGAACCAGATGTTGTATGCTGTTTTCTTCCTCATTCTGCATGAGCTTGTGCTGCAACTGGATACAGGGTATTAGGTTGGTTTTGATGCTAAAAGGGTTTGAGGACCACTGGCACGCAGCAAGTGCTCAGATGTGTTCACCACTGGTGAACAAGGGTGGTGAGCAAGGGTGGAACTTGCAAAGTTGATCCTTAAAATGAGAATGGGATCTTACAACCACATCCCTAACCTCATAATAAAATGTTGGAAGATACGCATACAACTGTCTGCCTCCCTCACTTATCTACTTCTAAAAATGGTTTAAAAGCATCCATCAGATTTAATGTTCCTCGGAGGTAATGTATGTTTCCTGTTGTCAGTGTTACCACTGTTGACATTCTGGAGTCTCTCCTTGGCCTCTTTGTTGTTGCTTAGCTTTGGTACCCTGTCACAAATGAGACCTGGAGCATCAATGTGGCAATACTGGGAAACGAACCACTAAGCAGTGATATTAAGAAATGAAACAGTAAACCTTGAGCATACCCCCAGCAACTGTGCAGACATAACAGCAGGGAGAGGTAGGGCTCAAGTTACCTTTCCTCTGAGTTTCCTCTGGGAGACCGATAATCTCCGTCTGGGTCATCCAAAGGGGCATGGGGCAACATGATGGTTTATTACTCTTCTCTTTCACTCTCACCAACCTCAGCCTTTTCTTTCTTTCTTTTCCTTTTTAAAATAATGAGCTCCGTAGTCGGCTCCTAAAATGATGGTGTTTGCTGTTTGGGGTTCTACTGGGCATCTCATTAAGAGCTTGTGGTGGGGGAAACACTTTTTCCCCAAGACCTGATTAGGAAGCGCTCTTGTGTGTGGGTCGCATCTGGGTTCCCTGTGCTTGGCTTTGTGCATCTTTTGGCAGCCTGGCTCGCATAACGAAGTGTGCACGGTCCATGCTGGAGAAGCATCCTCCCACCTTTCCCCCTCCGATGCCGCTCTCCAAATCATCAAATGTCTTTGCTAAGTGAAAGGCCTAATGAGGTCCCCGGGGGCCACTGCAGAGAGAGGACTGATTAGGGACGCGGGCACAAACTCATTGAATGGCACAAGGCGAAGTGAAGGCTTCCTTCCCCCCCCACCTTTTATGCCAGACCAAGGGGAGGAACACCAGATGTCCCCCTTCCCAGATCCGCACATCGGGGTGAAGCAAGAGCTTCTCCCAGCCTTCAGCTTGCCTGCCCAAGCAGCTGGTGCAGAGGCAGAGGCTACGCTTAATACATTTTAATTAGCACCATTAAACTCCCCAATTTGCTAATTGTTTCTCCTTTTGATCTTCTATTCTGACCAAATTAACCCTCAAGGGAAAAGGAATCTACGTGTGCGCTTTACAGACTTCCAAGTTGGAGAGGACCTCATTATCCGTCCTGAGTGGGCCCTGCTGGCAGAGATGGCTTGTTGCATACTCGACCCAAGCAGTCGCTGGGGGCTGTGATTGTTCTGGAGAGGGGCCAGCGATGCATCTTTCAGGTGGGCCTTGCGTTGCCCTGGTGGGTTTGCAGTATGGCTGGATTAGTGATGAGAAATGCTGAAATGGACGGGCTTGAGTCTCTAGGGTGAGTGAGTGAGTGAGTGAGTGTGTGTGTGTGTGTGTGTGTGTGTGGGAGGGCAGTTCAATTATTAAGGAGGGCTGTAACTTGGTGGTAGAGCACACGCTTTGTTAACAGAAGACGCACCATTATGATTCACTAGAAAAAGAATTCACCTTGTGTAGCAGTTGTGGAACTGTAAATTGACCCCTTATATCATTTATCCTTGAACAAAATGGGATGTTTTACAAGCAGCAACTACCTACAATTTCCTTGTGATGCACCTCTTATTTAGAACATGTGAATGTACATATATTCAACATAGCCTCTGCTTGCTTTTTGAGCTTCATTTCTCTTCCAGCCTTTTCACTTCAACTGAGTGCATGAACTTCCGGCGGTTGTTGCCTTCCAGAATGCTTTGGTATGAGCAGAGCAAGCCTATTTGAATTGGTCCTGCAGGAGGAACCAATTAATTTAGCTCCCCTGGGCAGAAATGGATAGTGAGAGCATCCAATTGTAGTCGCATGACTGTGGGCAGTTGCAGGGGGAGGAGGAGAAATCTGCAAGAGGATGTGGGATAGCTAGTTCCTAGCACATAGTGTAGTTAGGGAGGAGAAAAGGGGGTGGCCGAAACCAGGACAGCTTGTTTCTTTAAGGAATGGATGGAAACATTAAGGGAGCAGCTTGGTGCAGAATAGAACTTACATGGGAGTTGGATTGGCAAATGTTAGTCCTGTGATTTTTAGATACCTGTGAATAATGCCTACTGAGCTCCTGCATTTGGGTAGCAAGTGGGGGTGGAGAATGGGACGGAACTAATAATGTGGTGTTGCAATGAACAATCAAGATATTCAGCTGTATGATTAAGCAACACTATGAATATTTATTTTTACTTACTTGCAAAGTGTATATCCTGCCTTTCCGGGCTGAAGCGAATGCCCACGGCAGCTTGCAAAGCTCCATAATAAAATGTACACTGTATCACAACAAAAAGTTAAAACATGAACAACACCAACACACATCATCAGAGCTCAAGTGTGGTTTACAGAGCAAAAGAAAGGAACAGATTCTCCCCTGCTCCCCAAAAGGCTCCCAATCTTCAGACAAGGGCATGGAAGAGACAGACAGACAGCAAGCAGCCACTGGAAGGGATATTGCTGGGATGAATGGGGACGGGCTCTCCCTCTGTGACATACAAGAGAAGCGCAGCCTCAGAAATTCCAATCTTACCCAAGTTAGCAGGGGCAATTTCCAGTTACCTACTGTGCTGCCACAGCTGCAGGACAGCCTAAGACTTGCATCAACACAATCCCCTCCTCCTAGAGAACTTGTGGCTGTCTGGTTTTCCTGTTTGTTTTACGAGGGCCTGGTGAGAGGGAATTGTTGGCCAGCAGTTTGACTGTTGGGGGGTGATTATAAGCAAGGCCACTTTCTGCTTCTGGGTTGTTTCCTGGGAAGGCAGCCCCTGGTCTCATTTTAAGATTCTCCTGCACAATGTTCGTCTGGTCAATGGGCAGCCCAATCCTGACCCCAGCAGTGCCCAGGGTTCCAGTGGCACCGCAAATGATAACTGCTGGATCCTGAAGGGACCAGCATTAGTCAGGCAGAAGTAACACTTCCAGCTAGTAACACAGGAAAGTGTGCAGAGTATTGCTGTCTTAGGGCCCAATACTATCCAGCTTCCCAGCACTGATGTAGCAGTACCAACAGGCTGTGTGTTGCATCCTGCAGTGGGGGACAGTTCCCTTACCTTGGGGTTCCATTGCAGCTGCATCAGCACTGGCAAACCGGATGGGATTGGGCCCTTAATAATGTTGGTCTGCAGTTCTATATACACTTACTTGGGAGTAAGTTCCATTAAACTCACTTCAGAGTAGGCATGTCAAAACATATGTCCATATTCTTGGGTAGATTTTATTGCAACACATAGGGAAGAACCACTCTGCTCAATCAAAGTGTCAGTGAGTCACTTCCAGCATCCTGGATGACTCCTCATCAGGCAGAGAAAGTGAACAAACACTCAGCAGCATCAAATTAGCTTCCTCTGGGTGGCCAAGATCTTTTCTGCAAGGCAAACTCACCTGTTCTGTCTGAAGTCTCGGTATGCCGGGAGCTTGTTCAGCAATGTTCACTAGCTGTTCATAATTTCTGGGCGAATTCATTAGGCTCAGCTGCAAAAACTGCCAGGTCTCTACATTTTGATTCCATATGAAGAAACACACACACATATATTTTAAAAAAAACCCAGTTAATTTGAGCATGCAAGAGTAGTTGCATTTGTGGCTATGATCATATGGGGGCACAGTCCCAGAAAATCTTGAAAAAAGCAAACATAGCAATGAAACAGTTTGGCCACGATGTAACATTCCCACCCAGGCTTCTGTTCTCTGCAGGATAATACTATCACGTTTTCAGTTTTCATAATCTGTGCTTTCCAGAAATCAACTCAAAGATCATGGGGAATTTCAGAGAGCTGGCCAATAGGCTGTCATGTTCTCTGCAAAAATCTGCTGCTGCAGTAACGTAATGATATGGTGATAAGTGATATTGTTCTTTGCTCTGAAAGCTATGTATGACCAGCAGTGATTTAATTTTGTAGAAGGCAAATGCCCTGGCTCCAGCTATCAGTTCCAAACTCTTCAGCCTTAAGACTCTTGAGGTCTTCCTGGGAGGCAACTTATTAACTGAGACATCATGCCAAACCATAGTTAAGGAATGGCACTGTATAAATGATCATTTCTGACTGCAGTAAGATCTTCTATCAAAGCATAATGCACCTAGGCACCCCAATCCTTGAAACTTGCCAGGGAGTGGAACGACAGGCCAGTTATGTAAGGAAGAGCCAAGTGGGTGGAATCCAAGAATGATTAAAATAATGGAGCCTATTAAATTGTTATATCAAACAAAGCCTCAGAAGACTTACTTGGTTTCATCTTAGTAAGACGATGCTCGTATTTAATGCCTCTTCATCTGTTCTGTGGCTGAAAAGAGCATTGGGAAGCAGAACTGTAACCAAAGATGGGGAAATGCCCAACTCAAATGAACTCTCATTTCTTTTACTATTCCGGTTTGAAAAGCCATGTAATCTGAACTGTCCCTCTCCTCTGAGCTGGCCTTGTAATCCGATCAGGCAGCTCAGATAGTTTGATTTTATTTTTTTGCTCCAAAGGCTATTGCGTGAGAAAGGGCGGTTGGGGAAGAAACCCCTCTGAATGCAAGTTCTGAAAGCTCACCATGTGTAAACACTATTTTGAGGATGCGAATAAAAGATACGATGTCACCTTCTCTGCTTTTGAGCACAGCTCAAACAACATGTGAGACCACAAGAGGGTGCTACATGATTAGTATTTTAGCTCAGTAGCTTTCTAGAGAGTACCAGTGACAGTTGCTACACTTCCGGGTGTTTAGGAACCATTGAGCTGAAATATTTATGTGTGCCTTAAATGACTGCATTAGAGTTACGTTTCTCCTAAAAAGTAGTAGCTCTTTTATTGCCTGTGCATTCCCATGCTTATGCTCCCACAGTACTAGATGGATGCATTAAAGCAGTGGTTCTCAAACTTCAAAGTAGATCTCTTGCAGCAGCTATCAATGTCAGTAGGCCATCTTAAAACAAGCAATCATTTTTTTATATTAATATATATGAAAACAAACGAATATATTTTATTGCTGGCTCCTGTTGTGTTAACCACATTCTGAAAGGTATATGCTGAAGGTGACAAAATTACTGTTTTACTGAAAAATCCACCCTAATTGGAAACACCTTTGCATCCCATATTTGGAATGATAACCTTCAGCCACGGGCTGGTTTAATTTATAATTTTAAATACTGTAAAAGTTTTAGTCTGGTTAGAGGAGATCCCCCATAAAAACCAATGGAATCCAGATCATTTTGTCACGAAGGCCCTCTAGTGGAGACATTTCAATGCTCGTGCATAGCCTAGTCTGAAATTGAATGCAACTTTCCTGGCTCTTCTGCATTAGGTTCCCCCCCCTCCTTATCTCTGTGGTCTGACTTTCTATTCAGAGGGCTTTTAACACAGAGATGACAAAGCCTAGAGCGGCCATCATTTTGGGGCTTTCCCATAGAAATCCGAAGGAACTGGAGGAATGTGTCCCATTGCCTGGATAGGAATCTTTGGAGTTTATGGTGGCAGCTGCAAAAAGAGGAAGTTTCCTTCCTTTTGTCCTCACAACAACCCTGCGAGGTAGGCGAGGCCAAGCGAGAGTGGCTGGCCCAAGAAGGTTAGATGACAGGAGAGGACATGCCTTAAGAAGAGATAGCAGCCGAATGAGGCCAGGGGGCGGGCTTAGCAGCCATGTTGTTCTACTCAAAACAATCCTTATTCCAAGCATTTCAGATTGCTTTTCTGGTACTGTTTAGGACTGAATAGTTTACTCCTGAAATAAAAACTTACCAAAATAACAACGTGTGATCGTGGAGAAACATTATTGGTAACCTGATTATGATTTAATATGCACTTACAAGGTTTAATTCCGCATAATTATATTACTGAACACACCGGACAAAATGCTACTTGCTGTCTATTTTAATATAACTCAGATTGCACTGTTTTCACAGACTTATTTTTTGAAATCTACACAAGCAAAAATAAAACGGCCATGCCCCATAAAAAAATGTCTGTTAATGTTCAGAATTTCATAAGTATTACAGTAGGAAAATTACATTAAAATCTCTTCATAACACAAGTAGTTGTCAATATGAGAGTAATTCTTTTTTACTTCTAGGCTATTAAGAGTATTTTTTAAAACTTCTACACTCACCCCCCACCCCTAAAACAAATTCTGTTAATGTTCAGAATTTTGAAAATATTACCGTAGAAAATGGAAGGCGGGAAAAAAAGTGTAAACGGGAAGGGGGGAAAAAGGAGGGGGGAAATATATTTTTCTCTCTCCTTCTAGACCATTAACAGTGGGTGTCAGAAAATGGTGAATAAGACTGCTAGGAACAAGAAGGAATTACACAGCTTCAAAAAAATGCACTCACTTTTTCAATTAACGGTCGTTTTATTGAACCGATGTAATGTGAATACATGAATCTCCGTGGAAATTAAATCCCATTTTTCGTACAGCGATTCGCACACCCATATTCAGAACACGCAGGCACGCTTTAAGACGTTGAGATTAACTTTTACACGCGTGCCGGGAGATTTTTATTCGTGAATTCGCGGCAATCCTCCTCCTTGGCGGCAATGATCTGCGTCAGCCATATTATTATACCCATGGCTTCAAGATACTGATGTCATGTCCTCTCCTGTCATCTAACCTTCTGGGCTGGCCCAAGCACGCCCAGGAAGCTTCATGGCTGAGCAGGGACTTGATCTTCCAGGTCTGATGCCGCCAGAACCAAGGCACCATCCTGGCTCGCTCACGGCCATAAGGCGGCTTCCTATGGGCAGCCCACTTAGGGATGGTGGACAAGGAGCTACAAACCCCGGAGCCGGATTATCCGCCTCTCCCGAAAGTGGAGGCTGTGCCTCTCTAGCATTCCCCCCTAACTCTATGGTGTTTTCTGAGCCGCGTTTGTTCCGTCGGCGTCCCTCTCAGTGACGTCACCGCGCGGTGTCGCGAGAGCTGCCGCAGGCGTTGCCAGTCGCCGGAAGTGGAGGGCAGAGCGGGGGCGGGGCGTCATTGCCCCGCGGCTTTCCCCTTTCGCCGGCGATTCGCCGGAAACGGAAGGAACTCTTCGGACGGCATGGCGGCGATGTGGCTGCGCTTCCTCCTCCTGGTCTGTCTGGTGGCGTTGAGTGTCCCTGCGCTGGCCCCTGAGTCGTTGCTGTTGCAGTCAGGTGAGTGTGAAGCTTCTAGCGGGGAAGAATCGAGACTTCCCGCCGGCCCCTCCCCCTCCGTCCCTCTGGTCACTCTGCACATGCTCACATGTCGTCTTTCTTGTGTCACTTCATTTGGGGAGCGCTAGAGCTGAGCCCTCGCTCGGGCGCTGGTGAAGGAGCCCTCAGGAAGGAGCGGGTCGGTCACATTAGCAGGAAAAAGAGAAAGAAGTTGCACCTCTTGCTCAGCTTCTGCTGCGGGACTGACATATTGACTCTTGCTTGGGGTCTAGAAAACGCAGGTGATCGGCGGCTGCTATTATTAAGGGTGAAGGTGGAATACCGCTTATCAGGACATCCAAAATCCAGACAATTCCAAAGTCCAGACATTTTTGTCCAGACCTTGTTTTCTGTAATGCAAACACTAGAAGGTCTTGTGCATGTTCCCACGTACAGTGCAGGTACAAGCTGTAAGTTCTAGTCCCTGCTCTGCTGTGTGCACCTGTATAGACATTGAAAACCAGCAGGCGGTGACTTTCCTGTTGAGGTGGGGAAAATGTTAAGTTTTGCAAGAGCCTGAGCTGTGTAATGTAGCTCCACCCCCCTCACCTCCAGAGCCATTTGTAGTCTGGAGACCTGCTACAAGGAGAGGGACCACTTTACACAGGAGTTAAGGTTCTTGCAAAACCAAATGATTTCCCCCTCCCCCGAATGCCATGGGGCACCCTTATGGGTGCAAAAGGAAACATTATATTTATGGAATTATTCTGAAATTCAGACAATTCTGAGGCAACACAGAAGCTTTTCAAGGGTGAGAAAGGTCTGAAATTGGAGAAAATTAGCGATTTTTACTAGTTGCATTCTGGGCACTGTGATGTGTGTGTGTTTTGAAGAAAAAAAACCCACCAAAATATAGTTCCCAAAACTGGAAAAAATAGCCAAAGCGTCATACCTGTAAATAGTTGGAAACAGGAGGCCTGAGTACATGGTTTGTGTATGATCAGTGCTTAGCAGAATTATGCAGTTAGGTTTGTGTGCAGGAAGAGAATGCCTTTGGTAGCATTGTTACAATCTGTGAAGTGATCTTCTGGTTCTTAATGAAAGCTTCTCTAAACCTTATTCAAGATGCTTCAGGAAGTGTTGCAAGAGAATCAAAAGGCACCTTGAGGAAGGACTCCACCAGTGATAACACAGCTGTGAAGAAGAATGACAGTCCTGAAACACAAGTCTTGGGGAATGACCCCGCTGACGATCATAATGGAGACCCAGACACCCCGCCAAAAAACCTCGTTGCCGATCCTGAGGGCAACCAAGATGCCCCGTCGAAGAGCCTCGTTGCCAGCTCCCAGGGCAACCCAGGCTCCAATCCAAAGAGCCCCTCAGCTGCTGAGGACGCTGACCATGGCGCCCCGCTCAAGAACTCCCCTGCCGATCATGAAGGCACCTCAGGCGCCTCACAAAAGAACCCCACTGCAGTTCTTAGGGACCCAGATACCCTGCCAGAAAACCCAGCTGCCGATCAGGAGGTCAACCCAGGCACCCCACCGAAGAGCCCACCTGCCAACCCCAAGGTCAACTCAGGTGGCCCGCCGAAGAACTCCATTGCTGAGCACGAGGTCAAGCCAGGTGGCCCGCCGAAGAGTCCAGCTGCCAATCACAAGGTCAACCCAGGTGGCCCGCCGAAGAGCTCCGCTGCTGATCGTGAGATCGACCAAGGCGGCCCGCCGAAGGGCCCACCTGCCGACCCCGAGGTCAACCCAGGCAGCCCGCCGAAGAGCCCCAAGGCCGACCCCGAGGTCAACCCAGACGGCCCGCCGAAGAGCCCACCTGCCAATCAGGACGTCAACCCAGACGGCCCGCCGAAGAGCCCACCTGCCGATCAGGAGGTCAACCCAGACGTCCCCCCGAAGAGCCTCTCTGCCGATCATGAGCCCAACCCAGACGCCCCCCCGAAGAGCCTCTCTGCCGATCATGAGCCCAACCCAGACGCCCCCCCGAAGAGCCTCTCTGCCGATCATGAGCCCAACCCAGGCGCCCCCCCGAAGAGCCCCCCTGCAGGTCATGAGGATGCCCCATCGAAGGACCTCCCTGCCGACACAAAAAAGCCCACTAGTGATAATGAGGACAACCCAGGTGCCTCGGAGAAGGATGCTTCTGCAGATGAAGCTAAGCCTGATTCCCCCCTGAGTAACGAGTCTGAGAACAGCCATTTCTTTGCCTATTTGGTGACAACTGCTATTGTTGTTGCGGCCTTATACATTGCTTACCACAATAAACGGAAGGTGAGTGTTGAAGGGGGAGTTTGTAACTCAGTGGGAGTAATGTTTACTTTGCCTGCTGAAGGTCCCAAGTTCAGTCTCTGGCAGCTCTCGGTATTGCACATGATAACAGTGCAGTCCTATGCCTGTCAGCTTGGAAGTATCCCCATTGTTTTCAGTGGGGCATACTCCCAGGAAAGTGTCTGGCATTGCAGCCCAATTTCTGCCAGATGTGTCAGCACTAGAAAGTTGGATAGGATTGTGACGGGGAAGGACAACCTTAAATCAGAATGATAGTGGTGGTATTGTAGATGCTCTACTTGAAGTCAGGATGCATTCCCCTTGTAGAAAACCAATATATTCAGTGACAGGCTGGTTACATTACATAAGACTGGCTTAAGGGTGGTGCTTGTGTTTATGGATTTTAACTCCTATTCTTGTGCAGTTATCTCCTTTTTAATCCATTTTTTGGCACCAAACTGAAGGTTTTGTTCTTTTAGGCCTTTTGTTGCCTGCCATTCATTCTCATTCTCTCTCTCTCTCTCCCCTTCTCCTCCCACCACCCCTAATTTAGTTTATTTTTATCTTCTCCCGTCTGGAATTGTTTGGCTGCAGGTCATTTTTTGTAGGTATCGCTGTGTGTCCCCATGTGTGTGAGCCACCTTGAGTCAGAAATGAGGACTACAATGCGTCAACATAAAGACTAATCAATATTCTCTTTTGCCTTTCAAAGATAATTGCCTTTGCCCTGGAAGGAAAAAGATCAAAGTTACCCCGCAGACCCAAATCCAGTGACTATCAAAGGCTGGATCAAAAGGTAAGCTCCAGTGGTACTGTGGCTTCTCAATAACTACTCTGTTTAGTTTCATTCATTCATTCAACCCACACCTTGAATTTCACTTGCAAACAAACTGGCAATTGATACCACTATACCATTATAACATGGCATAATAACACATCTCTAATAACACATCCCTGCTGTGGAATTCAAGGTGTGGGTTATGACCTTGAAAGTCTGGAATGGCTTGGGACCGGATTACCCAAAGGTCTGTGTCCCCAAACTCTGTTGGGGTACCCTTTTGTATGACCCACACTCATCTGTGATAAAATCAAAAGGGGCCCATGTTGTTTTTATAGTGCTTGTGTTTTGTTTTTAATCCTTCATTGTATCTTGAAATATGCAGTTGGCCACTGCAGCTCTCTCTGATAATGAGGCAGGATATAAATCCTTTGAACAGAAACAATGTCCCCTTTCCTGGTAGGCTTGCTCTTCCATTTCTGTGGAAACAGACTGGTCTTTGCCAACTGATTTAAATCTCCCTTTTCTCTGCAGATTTGAGGCACACGCAGAAATCCCAATGCAGTGCTAGGTGTGGAATAAGGACTCCTCTTGAAAATGAGCACAAGGAATTGTGGGAAGGGTGGGGAGTGATCCTGCCTTCCATCAATACAGCCCAATAAAGCCATTCTGCTGTCCTCAAGAGGAAGAAGGAATAGAAGTGCTTTTATCTGTGAACACACCCTTTGGTTGTGCTCATGCCTCTCTTGCAGAGTTTTCAGAGGTTTGTGCCCCCACTCACTTACTTGAAGTTGGACTGTTTCTTTCCCAAACTGTGACATTGTAATTCGATAAGGGATGGTACTTTTTAATTGTCTGTGCCCAGATGCTGTGATTGCTCGCCTTCTGCTGTACCGATTCAAAGCGCTTTGTTGAGGAGGGGCCTTGCCTGTCAAAGGAGCAGGTAGATCGGGTAGATTGATTGATCTCCTAAAATCCTGGCATTGTCTTGTAATCAGCATGGGAGGTGGGTGGTTTGTGGTTGGTTTGGTGAAGGCTGGCAGCCACTGTCCGTGGTGCTGAAGCTCCCTTGGTACCCCATTGCACTAACTGCATTGTATCTTGCTGGGCAGGGTTGGGAGATGAAGGTTCAGCATTTGCCCACCTTCCTACTGATGTGAAAAAGGTGGTGTTGCCACGCATCACTTGCTCTTCTAACTCGTGCTTCGATCTGCTATGCCATCCATTCCTGATTTGTGAGATTTATGAGATGATGCAGGGTCTGCTGGTGTGCACAAATTGGTTTCGGGATGTTTTAATCCTCTTCTCTCCCTATTCCCCATTCTGCTCAGTATCAAGCTTATTAGAGAAGGAATGTTGTCCGACTAGAGTGCCATATCCCCATTACCAATGTTTCACGAGTGTGGCCTTGGCGCAGGGGCTGTTCCAATCTGCCACAGACTGCAAAGATTCCTAGGGACTTGCCAGGGATAAACTGCTTATAAATTCTTGCCTTTCAGCATCATCCGCGTTCCATTCTAGTCTCACGTTTGATCCCAGGAGTTTTCCAAGAGTAATTGCTTTTGCATGCATCTTAAACACTTCAGTTCACTTTAAAGCCCTGAATGGAGGGCATCACTTCTAGAGTGTAAAGAGCACTTGTGTAGAAATTGATTGTGGTGTTGCACTGTTGTGCATTGCATAAAATGATAGTTTTGTGTCTTGTTCTGTTTGTTTTTAATTCTGTGGCAGCACTGTCATTTTATTTCCCCAAACCAGTGAATATAGGATAAGTGTCTTGATAATTCCACAGAGGAGCCTTTTCTCCTAGTGGGTCAAATTAGTTTTGCCTGTTTGTGGTGGCCTTTTGCACATACCAGCCTTCCTTTTAGGCATACTTCCTTTCTATTTGTGATGAAAGCAGAAAAGGTGGATTGGAAATGAAGATCCACCTTAACATTCCTCTGCTCCAATCAAAATTTGTGTAATCTTTAGGACTTGCGCACCTTTTAAGCCTCTCCAGCTGCTAGCGACTCCCTTATGTGGGGCCTTTCTGCAGTTCCTTTCAGCAGCTTCTGCCTGCAGAAAGGGACCAAAGCCTGATTTTCTAAGACTTGGGCTACTGCATGCAGCAGAAAGAGTTGTGAAATGCGCTACACCATGTTCAGATTGTTAAGTGGACCTCTATATGGAGTACTGCCTGCAAATAGAAAGCCAGCATGTCAGGGAGACAGAGTCTATCCCATTTCTTTGCCTGCTGTGCAGGCTTTAATTTGCAGGGAGTTGTTTCCTAACAGAGGAAAGCATTTAAAACCCCGATTTTTGTTTTGCTTTGTTTTTGCTCCCTCCGGTGCCTGAAAGGGTGCACTCCATTCTACTACTTCAGCATTCAGTCTGCAAATGCAATCTGGACCTGAGTAGTTTCTGTAGCTGAGTTAATTCTTGTCCCTGGAAACCCACACGAACCAACTGGCGTATGCATAGTCCTAGCCGAAAATCAGAGATTGCAGGAGGCCTGTTCTCTTGGCTATTCCCACACCAGTAAATGACCCACTGTTTGCAGTCAGTCCAACTGTTCCACTTATTCCAGCAAAAAAGCTCTTATGTGGCTGGAGTGCAACAGAATTGAAGGCTTTTAATTCTGGTGGGCAAATTGCTTGACGTACAATCTGTGTGGTGTCTCTTTAATTCTCTCATCATAAGAAATCTGTGGGAATGCTTTTTTTTAAAAATAAAGTTCTTAATATATTTTGTGGTATTCTGACTTCTGGCAAGAAGTGAACATTTCACAAGGGTCAAAGTTCCCTTGGTTTTCTCTGTTGTGTTCACACTTTTTAACCCAAACCCTCCAGTGAGTGGAGTTCTGTGGCTGGTTAACTTTCTTTGCAAATGTTTCTGGTCTTCCCCTAAGCTTCCATCCCTGTTTAAATTCACAGGTTTGTGTGTGTGTGTGTGTGTGTGTGTGTGTGTGTGTGTGAGCGAGCGAGCTGGCAGCTTTCGAATCAGGCACTTAAAAAGTTGAGACTTGTTTTCAGTCTCTTTATAATTTTCTTTAGTCCTGTCTGATAAAACTGAATAAATGGATACACCAAATCTTCTTTTGACCTTGACTCATTACAGCAACTTTGAAATGACCTCAAACTGAGATAGAGAGATTGTTGTGGGACAAGCCGGGTTTGCAATAAAATGTTGTACTGTGCATGTTTTTCTGGGAGTGACTTGTGTTGCATTCTAGGTGGGTTGCTTCTTTTTTTTGCATCAGGCTTAGGTTGCTAGGGCTGGGTGGGAATTTAACAATGGAACTGCCTGTCTCGAGCCTCTCTCTATTCCTAGCCTACTACTTTCCCCTCTTTATTCCCTTTATTTTTCTCTTTATCTGTTTTCAGTTTTGTCGAGTCTTGGATGTTTTTTTAATCTCTATTTGTTTCATAGCTTGCCCAATCCAGCTGTGTTTTTGTCTTTTCCTCTAACTAAAACATTAGCAGAATCATTTCTTCTTTCCCCTTGCCCCCGTTTCCAGTTATGTCAGCAGTTCATTGGGCAAGAAGGGAGAGTTGCAATGGACTCTGATGCTGTCCTAGGAATTAAACTCTGAAACCAAGGAATTCAGAGACTTTCCAGATCCTGTACAAGTAACTCCTGCTAACTGGGCAAGAGGCACCTAATGGGCCCATTTGGCCCAAACTAGTCGAAAGGACCTGCCTCTTGGTTGGCACGGCAAGGGGTCCATACACTAGCTTGAGGTGGCAGAGAGGGCTATATTACTTTGGACTGCGCCTAATGCTGATTAACAATCCTCGGATCCACTGAAATATTTGGGATCTGCAAAATGACAGTGAGCAAAGAATTCCCCTCTTCTCAAATCTTGTGCCCACGTCCTCTTTCCTGTCCACATAGCCAGTTTCTCTTTTAAACAGTGTGTGCTTTAGAGCCCATTTTCACTTTTCAGCAGAGATCCCATGCCCTTTTTATCAACTGGCTCCAATCCAAGGCAAACAAGACCAGCTGCAGGTTGCTCAGATTAGCTGGAGCCTATTAGCAAAGCTCAGACAGGCTTTGGCTTGGGTGCCAAGGCCGTGATGCACGAGCTGAGCAGTAAAGAGTTAACTCTGGGAGAGAGCCCCTTGCCTGTGGGTGCAGAGGGTGCATTGCTGAATCTTCATTGGTGGAAAATTGGGGGAGGAGGAGGAAACACCAGTGGTGCTTCCCAGCTGCTTTTCTGTTTGCCTGCTAAAGAGAAGCAGGAACCTGATGCTGTTTATGGGAACGTAAAATAACCAAACGTATCCTGGAGTAATAGAGGGATTCCAGTCATTAAAATGTGGAGCAAAATTGAACCCTTGAGTATAGGATGTCCATGGGCATCCATGGGGACAGGTTCCAGCTACCAGTGCAGGTAGCAACGGACCCCATGTGAAGAGGATAAGTACAAAACCTGCAGTTACAGGGGGATGCTTGTTTTTCCAGTGTGGGCCCTGGTTGAATCGGGAGGCTTCAGATCAGGGGCCTCCAAACTTTTGAGTAAGAGGGCCACATTGTGTGATAGGTAGATGATCCCTTATCAGGACATCTGAAATCCAGACTATTCTGAAATGCAGACCTATTTGTCCAAGACTGTTTTTTAAACAGTCTATAGAAAGAAGGTCTTGTGCTCATGCAAACGCAAGTTCATTGTGCGATGCAAAATGACATTATGTTTAAATTATACAAATAAGTGGTGCAATGCAATTGCCCAGCAGTTCCTTATTCCCGGCATTTCTAACGCCAGGCTGGACCCAAAAGTCTTTTGGGGATGGGAATGATCAAATATCCTTTTTGGAGGTTAGCAGCCTTCCACCTTCACAACCCACCTGTAACTAGCAAGCTACATTGTCCTTTCTAACAGCAACAAAGCTTACTGCGGGGCCTTGAGACATCTCCGTCACTCAAGGAAGGAAGGAAGTGCATCTTGCACTCATGCACAAGGAAGGAACGAGGCAAGGGGTAGAGGTCAAGATAGCTGCCTTCTGTGCAGTTGGGGGAGGAGAGGAGAGTGCCATTTGCACCCCAAGTCAAATACAGCTGCAAATGTGGCTATTCTGAGTGTTTGCCCATCTCCTTAAGTCATAAGAACATAAGAAAAAGCCTTGCTGGATCAGGCCAAAGGCCCATCTAGTCCAGCTTCCTGTATCTCACAGTGGCCCACCAGATGCCTCAGGGAGCACACAAGACAACCAAATGCCTGCATCCTGTTGCCATTCCCTTGTATCTGTCATTCTGAGGTAAATTTCTGAGGTAAATAAAAGAGAATTTGCTATCCTGTCTATGAGGAGGGAGCTATAATAACTTGCAACCCAATCTGGGCCTTAACATAAGAAGAGCCCCACTGGATCAGGCCAAAGTCCCGTCTAGTCCAGTTTCCTGTATCTCACAGCAGCCCACCAGATGCCTCAGATGTACGCTCGTCTCTGAGTCCTCTCTTGCGCATGGTGCCTGCTTGCCGGGAGAACAGCAGGCTCGTGATCCAAGGCAGGTCTCCTTTGTGCGAAGGGGTACACCTCTTTCAGCATGGTCGTGACAAAACAGGGCATCTCTTTGCCACCGCCGTGTTGCCCTCTGGCTTCACGCATTGCCACGTTCCCGCTGATTCGGGTCATTAAGCGGGTGAGCTCGAGGTCACGTTCCTCTCCATTGAGAAGCTCCTGGAAGGCCCCAAGGAGCATGGATTCCCATTGATTGATGAAAGCCGCATAACCTGAGAATCCCAGGGGGAAAAAAGCATGTTAAGGGCCATGCTTTTAGTTTCTCGGAAAGTTCCTTTGGGAAGGTGGTACCTAGCATCTATTTCTCTGCAGGACCAACCCACAACCTTCCAGTGCAACCTTCCAGTGCACTTAGGCAAGAGCACAGAAGCTGCTAGGCCTCCTCCCAGGGGATAGAGTGGAAGAGGTGGTGGACCAGAATGTCTCCCACGCTCCAGCCCATCAGTCTCCCCCCTATTCTGCAACTGATCAATGAGGAACAACAGTTGCGCCTGTTCTGCCTGGCCTGCTGCAACCACTAAGCCTCTGGCTTTCCTTCTAGCCCTCTGGAAACATTAATCTGCAATTAATAATTAGATAATTGGCCACAGATCATGTAGTGTTCCTTCTTAGGCAGCAATCCTACGTATGCTAACTTGGGAGTAAGCTCCACTGAACTCAATCAACAGGATGTTGGAGTAAATGCGCATGCACAAGACTGGGCGTTAGCTTTACGTACCTGGAGAAGAGGCAAACATTACTGCAGTGTTTTCTGGGATGGAGAGATAGTGGGAGAAACTGTCGGCCTGTGGTTCAGCGCTGTCTGTCTCGACCCACACGCCCCGATCAATTTGTTCTCCGCGACAGGCCTAGAAGCATGTTATTAAGAATAATAAATCTGGCATCTCATCCTTTCTCCAGCACACACAGTTCTTCCTCCTTCCCCTTGATCCTTACACCAATGCTATGAAGTAGGTTAGGCAGAGAGATGGTGTCTGGCCACAAGGGACACCCACAAGGGACATCGTAAAATGTCTGGACCACTCTCGGAGTTGGAGAGGTCAGCACACAAATGTGTGCCATCCTCCCTGTCTCTGAGAGTGGTCCAAACGCTCTTTATGGTGGCCCTTGTGCCGGCCAAACTTTACTGGCCTCACTCCAGATTAGGATTGCGCCCTCAATTTCACAGCGAGAGGGAATGGACTGAACCTGGCTCTTCTTGGCCAAAGCCCAGCACGCTAACCACTACACCACACCGCTCTAGCAAACACAAAAGCCCTCCCATGGCTATTTACTTGTTTCCAACATCAGGTGACTTGCTATTCTCTGGAGCCAATGCCAAAGCAAACCTATTGGGATTCCAGGTCCTTTGGGTATGTGTGTTTGCCATCTCTGTTGCTGGGAGACCCAAATCCCTGGACTTGGATTTCCTTTTGTTAGGTAAGAAGTGCATGTGTTTTGAATAAACTAGTGTTTGACACATTCGATGACTGTGTCGAGGTGTGTCCACTAAATGCTCAAATTCCAGAAGGGTAGCCCTGGGGAGAGCGCCTGTAGCTCAATGCTAGATCACATACGTCACACCTAGGAAGTACGAGGATTTCTTTCACCTTGTTATCTCCAGGTAAGGAAAAGATCTTCCTTCTCGGGAGCTGCTGCCAGTCAGTGCTGACAATCCTGAGCTAAATCGCCCAATGGTTTGACTCAGAATGGCAGCTTTTTATGTTAGCCCCCCCCCTCCCACAAAAAAAATCCAGTCTCCCTTGTTAACTACTCTTTGCACATTAAAGTTATATAATCTCATCACCTCTGGCTGTTACCTGAATGAAGAAGATTTTAGGCTTTCCAGCCAGCTTGTGACACCTTGGGGGTGATACCGCCTGGAAAATCTGGGTCAGCGGAACCGGCTGGCCTTCACAGTCAAAGATGACCCCTTCCTCTCCGTGACTGGATAGGATGCTTACAAAATAGTCTCCATGATCAGCGTCACATTCTGGAAAAGGGAGGCAAGAGGCTCATCAGCTACCAGGTTCCTATATTACAGAGTGGGCCACCAGATGCCTCAGGGTGCATGGAAGGCACACCTGCACCCTATTGCCACTCCTTGCATCTGGCATTCAGAGGTAGCCTAAAATAAGGAGATTGCACATACCCATTACAGCTTGTAACCTGTGATGGAATTTTCTTCCAGAAACCTGTCCATTCCCTTTTAGACCACAATCCTTACCTGGAGTTAGGCCAGCGAAGTTTGGCTGGCACAAGGGCCACTGTAAAGTATGTTTGGACGACTCTCGGAGTCAGGGAGGATAGCGCACTTCTGTGTGCTGGCCTCTCTGACTCCGAGAGTGGTCTAAACATACTTTACAGTGTCCCTTGTGCCAGTCAAACTTTGCTGGCCTAACTGTGCCGGCCTAACTCCAGCTTAGGATTTTGTCCCTAAAGGCATCCAGCCCAGAAGCCGTCACTGTCCTGTGGCAAGGAGTTCCACAGATAAATTACCTGCACTGCTATGTCCACCCATCCCCTAAAGAGAGAACTGCACGAAGGCAGAGCCCAGCACATACCTCTCTCATAAACGTCTTCTATTTCCTTCGCTGTCAAGTCAGAGCATAACTGCACCTCGTAATTGCAGTCAGACAACGTCCTACAGAGCCTCCTGGCCTCTCTCTCGGCCCCCGGCCTTGGCGAGAGCCTCTGGGATGTGCTCCCATAGAAGTAGGAATTGACAATGAGAAGAGCGCGGCTCTTTTTCGGGCGCGACATGCTGGCAACGTCTCCGCCGTCTCCGGGCGGAGTTGAACGCTGAGCTTTTAAAGGCTGCTGATACATGCTACATGCAATCTTTGTCCTGCTGATCTGCTGTGACTCAGAAAGAGGTGGGGCATGTCCTGGTTGATTAGGGGACAGGTATGAGACAGAGTTCCGGTTATACGCTCCCAATTGCATTCATCAAGAAAATGATACTCTTGACACACAGGGCAGGTTCACACATTTTACATAAATACACTCTAAAAACCACCACTTGCCTCCTCTCCCTCTTCTGCAGACTTGGCCTCTGCCTTTTCCAAATCAGAGGAGGCCTGGAGGAGATACATGAGGAAAGGTAAGCAGGGTGTGTATTGTGACCCCCTCCCATTGCCAATCCGCCACTGCCCACCAATCTGCTGCCTGAGGCGGCTGCTTCAGTAGGCCTCATCAGTGGGCCGGATTGTGGACAAGAACCTTACACATGTGCTCCAATTCTTTGAGCAGTCCCAGGAGTGCTGTAGCACCCATCTTCTGGCTTGCTTTGGAGGAAAGATGGCTTATGCCTTATGGTGTATCTGTTGGATATTGGCTTTAGTTACAAATATCCGGTATTAACCCGGTATGTATCCACCTTTGCTACTCGGGTAGACCTGGGCTCCAGCGAAGGTGGATACATACTGGGTTAATACCCAAATATCCTTTGGTTGGAATTATTCCAAGGATAAGCCAGAGCTCACTTACAGAGCTCCGGCTTGGCACGTATGTACAAAGTTCCAGGTTGAAATCGACATCTCGAAGGAGATCTCTTTTCTGATCTCATCGGAAAGATCTCTAGGCAGCTAATGCCGGTTAGTTAGAGGGTGCTAAGGGGGCTAGAGGGTGCTTTTTTTTTTAAAGGGCACATGGATTTTTTTAAGCGCACATGTTGGTGGTTTCCGGTCTACCATAGGGGTATAAAGTCTATCATAAATTTTATTTGTGTCTCCAAGATTCTACAGACCTTGGCTGTGAACCTGGGACCATGCAAAAAAAAAAAATGTCTCCAATTGGGCTCCCCTGCTCCCAAGGCCAACTCTGAGCAAGGGGGCATCCCTGCAATAGTCCCTTCCTTTTTCTTGCTGGGAAATGACCGGGCAGACGAGAAAGTGAAGCGAAACAAAGTGAGGTTATAAAACTCTGTAGGAGAGACGATAATGATAAGTCAAACATCCGGTTCACTCCCCACATGGCCAGTTATGACTTATGCAAAGTCGAACCAGCAGGTGTTATGTGCAGAGCTTGGGCTGCTGTGGATGAGGTCAAGGGCATAGCTAAATAAGTCCCGGGGGGTGCAATTGCACTGGGCTGCAAGCTTGAGGGGGGCAACAAGCTGAGCTTGTCACTTGTGGTCAAAATGGTGAAAACCTTGGTATGCAAGGTTGGTAATAGTAGCATTGCGTCACATACCATTCAATGCAGAATTTAATGCAGAATGCAATGAAACAAATCAGAGGGTAATAGCTTCCTTCTATCAAAAGTCATGGCCAAAAAGATAAGAAAATGAAAAGACAACTGTGATGTCACTTCCTGCTGTGATGTCATTTCCGAAGCATCCTTTTGCCCTCTGCATTGGGCTACACTTTCATTAGCTACGCCAGTGGATCAGGCCATAGCTAACTGGAAATGCAAAAAAATAAAAAAAGGTGATCCAGGGTGATTTAGATCTCCTGTGCGTTTCAATAGCAGATCCTTTAAAGGCAGTCAGCGTGAGCTTTTGCTATCAGGTTAACACAGATGAAAACTTGTTTGCCCCAGAGGAAACAAACAATCTTTGAAACGCATTTTTATTCATTTGTAACTGTACACCTGGAGGGGGCACACGCTGAGGGATTCGCCCCAAGGGGTTAACCGGACGCTGACGTCACTGGACGCCTGTTCGAGCCAAACGGGAACAGCTGGGCACACGTGCAGCCAAGCCTCGCTTCCCCGCCATGGACGTTGCCTGCGAATGATTCCGCGCGATGGTTTCACAAACGGAGGCGTGAACCGTGCCCTTCTGTTTGTTGAGCCATACGGTAGGCCGCCTGGGGCGCCCCTGGGGAAAGGCGGGAGGAAGATGCTTTAAAGACAACGTTTACAAACAACAACAAGCGCCCACCAATGAGGATGAACAGTATCCGGAGCTTGAAGGTGGACGAGGGATAAGGAGATCCCGCTCCGATTCAAGGTTACTTTTGGTAAGTACTGCACGGTACAGTCTTGCCATGATCCGGTTCTAAACCGTAGCAAACGCGTTGCGTCGATTCCTCCTGCTGCCACCCGGGGGCAGGCGTGCGATGCGTGGCTCCGCCTTGCCGGAGGCGGCGCGGAGACTTTGGCAAGCCGGGCTGGAAGCGGTTTTTGCGAGCATCAGGCGCTCGCTGCACGGCCCGTGTGTGCCTAAATGCGCACAGCTGGGGCTACTGCTTCACTGGGGCTACTGTGGGACGCACAGCCCGCTACAAGGGGTGATTCCTCCGCGTAGCTTTCCCAGGCGCGCATCTGTTGTGGAGCGCTCTTCCCTTTCAGAGCCATTCGTGGCTCGGGGAGCAAAGCCTCCCAGCCGAGAATGGCTCTATAACTAGTCTGAAGGCAATGAAGGAAGGGCCGCGTTACACCGGAGCCCAGGCTCCTGCAAGACTTAGCGTTTTGCCTTCCCCTCCCAGGAACACCACCGGGATGTTGCTACGAAGGATGTTTATATCCCGCTTTTCAGCAAAAAAAAAGTTCAGAACACAGTTCACACAGCAAAATCCATCCTTTCTTTCCCCAAAGCTCTCGCAGTCTAAAAAAAAAAATGCAGAAGAGACGTCACTGGTGTGTGTGTGTTGAAAAAGGACAGTTGCTCCCCACCATACAAGACTTTAAAAGGGGCCCCTTTGCACAGTCAACAGGGGGTAAGATTAACCATGGTTTGCATTGATTATTTCATAGGAGCCTTGCCTTGCTGGCCCGATAGATTCCTCCGGCACTGTCTATAGGGCAGACGGGGAGGTTAGCTGAGCCTGCCCCCTGCTGGAATCTTATCCTCCCCGTCCTAGGCATGCTTATCTGGGATCAGTGCAAGCTCAGTGGGGTTGACTTGGAGCTCGGGCTGCCTGCCTTTGCACCCCCATTTCACGGAACACGAGTTTGCTAACGGGGCGCAGCACTCAAACACGCGGGTCGGTTCCTGCGCGCCTGCAGCCGAGTTAAGCGGCACGTTCAGGCTGCTGGCGACCGACCAGAACTACAACTCCCAGCGCGCCATGGCCCGCGCATGCGCTTCTCTGTGTGTGGGTGTTGCAGTGTACGGGGGGGCACTTTAGCAACAGAACAGAGATTGGAGGAAAAAAAAACGGAGGGGGCAAAATTTTCGTTGCTCGGTCCGGCTTGTCGGCGATGACGCCTCCTTGGGTGCGTTACCTGGATTGCGGGGGAGGGGGGAAGGGAGAGGAGGGGACGGGCAGTGGGGCAGCAGGGGGGCGTGACGTGTGAATGCGTGCCTACACGTGTATTACCTAGAGGCGCTCAAGGGGCAGAAGGGGGCGTGCGTGCATGCATGCAACTGCCAGTTGCAAAGACCCTGGGGCCACAGGAGCGAGAAGCTCTGTCGTGGGGGTGGAGGAAAGCAAAGCAAAAGTGGGGCTCCTTTCTTGCGAGGGGGCACAGTGGGAGGGGCTCTGTGGCAGCCAAGAGGTGGGGACTCGAATTGGGCCCCTGTTGCTGGGGTTCAGGATGGCCTTGAGGTGGCCAACGTCTTTCCCCTGGAAGGCTCCTTGTTGCAGAGAGCATTGGTGCATATTTTATGCACTAGTGAAGAAGAGCCCTGCAGGATCAGTACAGTCCCAAAGCCCATCTAGTCCAGTGTCCTGTTTCCTGTAGCGGCTTCTGCGAAGCCCCCAGGCAGGAGGCGGGAAGCCCACCCTTGCTCTCCTGCATTCTGGGGTGGACTGCCCCCCCCCCCGGAATCTGGAGGGGGGCACCGACTCCTGCAAAGTGCCTGCTTCACAGTTGCATAACAGGCAGAATGCAGCAGGAGGCGGCACTTGCCTCTTTTCGGTCCTGGCTTTACTGAGAGGAGGAGAGTTGCCAGGACGCAGCCTGGAAAAATGTGCAGCGCCTCTTTAAATTCCCCATGGCCGCCGCTTCTCCCCCCTGAAGAAGCTGCCCCCTGCCCCCTTCTTTGCTTTTCTCCTGCTTGCTGTGCCGCACATCTTTTCCTTCCAGGGTGAAGGGTGGGAGCAGACGAGAAAAGTAGCCTCTGCCAGATCCCTTTGCTGCGGAGGATTTAAAGATCAGGTGTGGGTCTCTGGATCAGAAATGGACACCTGCTGATTCTGGCTTGGTTGGTGGCTGTTAAAAGCTCAGAGGACCCTGGCAGGAAATAAAAAAAGTTGGCAGCTTAAGATTGAGACAGATATAAATATATGATTCTCACTCGGCCTTCTCTGGAAGTCGGTCTTGAACGTGAGTGACAAGCGATACCTGGCAATGGATGGAAAGAGGATGGACTTGGAGAGAAAGGCTCAGATGGACCTCTGGCAGTTCAGCTGGGCAGTTTGTACGAACGAATGCAGACCTTGTTTTTAACAGCATCCGCAGGTTGCCAGCTTGCACCAGTAAGGCCCCTTCTGCAAGATTAGCAGCCCAGTCCGATGCAGATGTAGCTGGCTTTTTTGGTGCAAGAGCTTCCATGTACTATAAGCACGGGAGTCCAGAGTTCAAATATGAGCCAATGAAATTTTTGAACCAACTGGGTCCTGTTAGGCTGGGCCTGGACTCCTAGATCTGTCATGCAGGAAGGCAAGAAAGAACTGCTATTGACGGACATTTGCATAAGTGCTGTTTTGGATGCACACGTGCATAAGTTCCTCTCCCCCCCCCCCGGGTCATTCCGTGTCTAATCATCACACCTAAGGACATTTTTCTACCTCTCGTTCTTAGATTTTGACAAAACTTGTCATACTTCAAGACTATGTATAATAGAAGTGCACATTTTTTCATTTTTAAAATAACAGAGAAAATATTTTTTTCATAAAATATTTTATAAAAATCTAAGGAGGTCAATTGGAAGTGGTGTGATGATTTGACCCAGAATGACCGCCCAGCTGATCAGAAGTGACTGTCGTGGTCTTCCTTGAAATGCATCTGTTTGTGCAAGTGCTTTTCTGCTAGCAGTATGAGCGCCTCCTAGTGGCACTTCCTAGTATGGCAGATGGTCCTGGGTTGTCCTCAAAAGGTTTGTCTTTTCAGAGGCTACGAAACCGTGCGTTGTTTCGGAGCAGTGATCTTCGACCAGTGTGCTGCAGTGCATTGATGTGCCAGGAATGGTGCTCAGTTGTGCTGCAGGAGTTTGCAGGAGGATCATTTATTAGCAGGGCCGGTGGGGGGGATGTGAGCTCCCACCCCCCACCCCCATCAGCATGGTGTGCCTTGTTAATTGTCAAAAACCTGATGGTGTGCCTTGACAATTTTAGCGCATTGTAAGTGTGCCGGGAGATGAAAAAGATTTAAAATCGCTGTTTTAGAAAGATTGCCAGCCGTCTGCTAGAAAGGACACAAAGCAGTGATGTCATGCAGAGGGTACGCGAGTACCGGTTCCTAGGATTACGGCTGGCCCCGCCCATTCGCCCGCCTACTTGTCGACTCCGCCCCCTGTAATGTTTGAATTTCCTGCACGTTTGAGTTGCCTGCACGTTCTCAGAGCCAGGCAGGCAGTGAGCGGAGCCTTGTCTTGCCTTGTCACTGAAAAATGAGCTGCTCTGGGGTTTTGGAACTGTTGGGTCACTTTAACATGATGCCAGGCCTCCTTGACGTGTTCTGGGGGTGATGTGGAATACTGTTGCAACTGTTGGGTCAGTTTAAAATAATCTGAGGCCTCAAAAAGGGCTTTTTTCATGTCACTTCCGGCTTATGACGTCACTTCCGGTGGGCGGGTCCTGACACGTGCCAATCAAAAGTGAGTACCTGTTCTTAAATCATTTAGATGACACCACTGAAACAAAGGTCTCTTTTTCTCTCTCTGGAGCTCTGCGAGCATCTAGCCATGTTCCCTGCTAACTTCATAGAAACCTGAGTGCCTTTGGGACGTGGAGGTGCTAAGGCCTTCCCCAGTGACTCGTGATGTCATTGTTTCCATTAGGGTATGAACCGATGCAGCACCGACAACTGCCAGCACGAAGAGCAACATGTCTCCTTCGCTGCCTTCAAATCGGCACACGTGAGTCTCCCGGTTATTCCTCTTGAAGGGGTGGGAGCAGGTCCCCGGGTTCAGTGGCGTAAATCGGAGGAACAGTTCTGCCCTGAAACAGCAGAGAGCTCCTGCCAGTCTGGGTTGGCAGTCGTGGCCTTGCTGGTCCAATGGTCTGACTCGGTCGGTGGCAGCTTCCCATACTGAAACTGACATACCTGCATGCACTCCTAGCTGCCTCTGTAATAGTTTAGGGCGCAATCCTAACTTGGAGTTAGGCCGGCACAGTTAGGCCAGGAAACGTTGGCCGGCACAAGGGACACCGTAAAGTATCTTGGGACCACTCTCAGAGTCAGAGTTCATCACACAGACATGGGCTGTCCTCCCTGACTCTGAGAGTGGTCCAAACATACTAACTCCAGGTTAGGATTGTGCTCTTAGTTGCCTGCATGGAAATCTGCCCAGAGCAGCGGTGGGATCTGGGAATAAGGAAGCGGAACGCTGGGCGGGACTTACGCGTGATTGGCAGCCTGTCCGTTCCGTTCCGTGGCTGCCCTGGCCTCGGGGGGGGCTGCCCCTGATTGGCGCGCCCCACTGCTACTCGCCCAGGCACCCGGCGCGCCCCCACCCGTCCCCCCCGGCGAGCAGCCCCCCCCCTGAGGCCAGGGCAGCCGCAGAATGGAACGGATGGGCAGCCAATCATGCATAAGTCCCGCCCAACGCTCCACTTCCTTATTCCCAGATCCCATCACTGGCCCAGAGGGCATCTTCACCACCAAAGCAGCCTGTAAATTGAAGCTCATGGGCAACAGCATTGCCAAATAGTTTGTTTTTCAGCTTGAAGGTGCTCAAGCCTTGAGCCCTCCGCAGAAAGATTGCCATGGGCTTGAGTGCCGTTTTGCATCCTGATGTCTTGTCCCTCTTTTAGATTTCCGCCTTAAAGCAGAATGGGCTTCTTCAGTCCCTGTCGGCCACTGCCAATGGATGCAGAGAAGCAGGTAAGAAACCCTCATGGGTTCTGTCATTTTTTTTGGAGATGGTCCAATCCTAACACAGGTCCTGTGCTGCAATACAGCAGAGCCAGTGCGTCCTCCATTGCATCCTGCATGGGAATAGAGGCTGCTGGAGGGGAGCTGACATTTGTTCCCTTGTCCCTGGTAAAGCCCCAGCAGCCTCTGTAGGGCCTTACTCAGAGGTGGCTTACCTGCTGTCCTCGCGCCAACCTAACGCCAACCTGGGCTGGCACTCGTGTACCGTATACCAAGTTTGCAACAGCCCTGGGCCAACACAATCGACATGCGTCGGCCAAGAGGTGCCTTGGGATTGCACCCTAAATTGCATCAGGAAATGACCATGCAGTGTGACATGGAGTCATTTCCTGGTGCGGTTTAGAGAGAGAAAAATGTTGCCTGGGAGTAGCCAACTGGTGGGATCATGATTGGCATTTGAAGCAGATGCTGCCCACAAAAGTGCCAAGTATGGGAAGTTAGAGAGGGGAAAGCCCTGCTGCGGCCGCTCTCCTCGGCATCTCCTCTGTTCGCCCATGGTGATCAGGTGAATCCTGCCACCTGTGCTTTCAGGCATCTTCTGCAGTTTTCAGCGTGGCACTAAAGTCTTCCAGTGGGCAGTTTCGGCTCTTCTCATCCATCCCTCTCTTTCTCTGTTGCCAGATATTAGTGAAGCGGTGCTACGGGCCCGGGAAGAGTGGGAGACGGTGGAAAACATCCATCCAGGAGGTATGGAAACAACTGCAGTGATCTTTCCTTCCCAGTGTGTGGATCCCTTTCCCAGTGACGGATTGCCATTGAAGAAAACAGATCAAATAGCTGCAATAATGTCAGAGCCAAATATATTGTAAGTTAGGCAAGCAAAGTTCAGCCAGCACAAAGGACACCGTAAAGGATGGTTGGACCACTCTCAGAGTCAGAGGTCAGCACATAGACGTGCGCCCTCCTCCCTGACTCGGAGAGTGGTCCAAACGCATTTTACGGCGGCCCTTGTGCCGGCCAAACTCCAGGTTAGGATAGTGCCCTTAGAAATAAAGGAGCATCACCACTACCATTGCACTAGTCTTTCAGAAAGACTGTTTCATTGATAACTGAATTTTTTTAAAAAAAATGTGTATTCCTCTTATGGTAGTAAGCCATCTTGTATCAGCAATGGATGGAAAAGGTGCAGTGAAAGGGGCTTAACGAAATAATAAAACACCCTCTGTTTTGATTTATAGGCATTGTGGAAAAACCTCTGGGGCCCACCCCCTTGATCTCTTTCAACGAAGCACTGCAGTTTTTCCAAACAGCCGATCTTTCCAACTGCAGGGTATGTGAGTGCCAACTGGGATCGATGTAACAGTCATCCTGCCTTAAATATTTTAGGCAGTCGAAATGCTGCGTTGACAGGATCTGTTTGGACCACAAAGGGCTTCTTCGGTGAATCGCCTTTTTTTCTATTTCATGCAGACTGCAAGAGAACCAGAATTGCTGGAGTTGGTCACTTACATTGCATTAGCTCAGTGTTTCCCAACCTGGGGGTCATGACCCCCAAGTCAGAAATGTTCTTGGGCCGTTCCCTCTTAAGGCACCTTGGGGGGTTCTTACATTATAGGAGGGGGGGTTGCACTGGCCCCTGGCAAATCTTGGGAGGCCCACAGCCCCCTCTGCAAGCCTCCCCGATGAGGTACCTCCCTGTTTTGCATACCCAAAGCACTTCCTATTTGCACATGGACTAAAAACTCATAACTAGGGATTTCTTTTCAGTGATCAACACAGAACGCTAAATAATGAGAATTTCTATTGAAAGCGGTACGTAAAATGAAATTTAGATCAACATGTGAGAAAAACACCGCTTTCCCTTATTTTGGCGGAGTTTGACCCAAATTTAGATCAATTTCACAAAAATAACACCACTTGTTTGTTTTTGACACAGTTTTGAGGAATCCAGAAATAGTTTTCAGTAAGGGATCAGGAGGAGGAGTGGCAGAAACAGGAGGAAGCTTGCTTAAGCTTGCATGTTCAGTGCACGCTGGGGCGACTTTATTGAACTGCGGAAGTAGTAAGCAGCAGTTTCTTGACGCTCCAAGCAGCAACCAGAGTGCAGCTCAGGAATTTTTGAGCAGGTTATTTCGGGCTGGGGTTGTGTGTGCCAGTAATTGCTAGCCTTTATGGGGGCCGTTCACCCTTATTGATTGCGCTTTTTGTACAGTTTGCAATAAAAATTTGGATAAAAACACATGACACCGCAATGTGCTATTTGAATCAAGAAATTTTTTTGGGGGGGGGGGGGAAATCACTCCAAAAACCTCAGCCCCTACACATAACACTACAATGAAATCTGCAAAAAAAAAACCAAAAACGTTTTCACCCACCTCTGCTAATGTGTTTTTTTTCTCCTTGTTTCAGAAAAAGATTCAGCCCACAGTACGAAGAAGTGGTCTGGCTGCCATCACCCACTTCTTTTTCGGTCCTCCCCGTCTCCATCAGCAGCTGCAAAGTGAGAGGGACCTAGCCCTGGCCATCGCCCAGTGTGAGTGTAGCTTCCTGGGATGGAGGCAAGCCTGCTTCACCAGTCAGCCTCTTGATTGCGACCTGTTTTGGATCCTAGAGCATTAAGGGTTGGAAGGGATCCCGGGGGGCATCTAGTCCAACCCCCTTTCAGTGCTGCAGCATCCCTAAGAGGTGGCCATACAGCTTCTGCTTGAAAACCTTACTTTGCTCTTGTGTTCCTCAGGGGATGTTGTGAGGAGCTCCCTTTATATAGGATCTTTAGGCTCTTACATGGAAATAAATCCCATTGAACTCACGGGGGTTTACTTCTGTGTAATAGGATAGCATTATGGATAGAATTATGGTGTTGGAGAAGACTCTTGAGAGTCCCCTGGACTGCAAGGAGATCCAATCGGTCAATCCTACAGGAAGTCAAGCCTGATTGCTCCCTGGAAAGACAAATCCTGAAGCTGAAGCTCCAATACTTTGGCCACCTCATGAGAAGAGAGGACTCTTTAGAAAAGACCCTCATGCTGGGAAAGATGGAAGGCCAAAGGAGAAGGGGGCGGCAGAGGATGAGATGGTTAGATAGTGTCACCGAAGCGATGAACATGAGATTGGGTGAACTCCGGAAGCTAGTGGAGGACAGGGAGGCCTGGCGTGCTGTGGTCCATGGAGTCGCGAAGAGTCGGACACGACTTAGCGACTGAACAACAAATAGGATAGCGCCTAGGGTTGCACTCTTTGTCCATCAAGCCTGGTACTGTCTCCTGAGTAGACGCTGTTCTGAGCATCTTGGCAAGGGTTGTGGCTGAGACGTTCTCTGCTGCCTGATGGAAGATAGAACGGGGGGGGGCCTTCCCCATTTCTAGTGCTTGTACTACCAGTGGCCCCTGTGGCCATCCTCATGCATATCTGGGAGGTAACGGGCATTTCCTTGCACAGGTGGCTTGGACAATAACGAAAAGGTGCACATGAGAATCCTGCAGACGATCTACAAGAAATTGACGGGCTCTCGATTTGACTGTGCCCGCTACGGAGCCCATTGGGAAGAGCTGGGATTTCAAGGTAGGAAGGGGCAAATGGCCGAACAGGACTTGGCTCCTTGGAGTGCTTTCCTGGTAGTGAGGACTTCATTCATTCATTCATTCATTCATTCATTCATTCATTCATTCATTCATTCATTGGCCTTTGTATCTGCATTGCTTAAAATCAGTTGGAGAGAGTAGGAATGACCTGTACCATTTTTTCGCCTTCCTGTATAATCTCAGAGTACACCTTGCCCACAGCCCATCCTCTTTCTATCAGGTATGGGATTGGGCAGAGGATCAGTGCCACCTGGGCAGGGTGAGCTGAAGACCTCCTGGCACTGGAGGTGGCATGCCAAATTCTGCTCCCTCCTGGTGATGTGTCAGCCTTTGCTCCTTTGATTGGAAAAGGGGGAGAAGAAAGAAGTGGAAGTGTGGAGCATATGAGAATGGTGGGCTAGAGTGTCGGACGCTCTAACCCCTCACTTCCTCTTGCACTTCATTGCCCTTTTCCTACCCAGGGAGTGGGAGGAGCAGTGAAGGTGGGTGCCCCCACCAGTCTGCCACCTGAGGCGATTGCCTCAGTTGGCCTTGCAGTGTGCCAGCCCCAAATCTTGAGCTTCCTCCTTTCCAGCATTTCTGAATGGTGGGGAGCCAGGTTTGCAGAGTGGATGGGATTTATTCTTCAAAGCTCTGTGAAGGTATAGAGCTTTTCCACAAACATGGAGGCTGGAAAGAGATTCTTGATTCGTAATTTTGGGTTTTCTGTTGTGACACGGGGAAAGCAAGCATACCTCTTTCCTCTCTCGGAAGATTGTAGAGTTGCTTGCGACGGGCTCTCAAGTTTTGCCCTTGGAGGGAGAGACGCACCACTTCCCCTTTTGCAAATTGCCTCGGAAGCGTAAATTGATCCACACTCCGGTTCTCCTTGCATGCCACAGGCACTTTAATTAAGCATTGAGCAAGGGTAACTTTAAGCTGATGAGCCCTGAATATCTGTATCAGTGGGAACTGTTTTCACAGGCCAGCCTCCGCAAATGACCACTGTTTCTCAATAGGCCCGGTTTGCAAGGAGCTGCTTATGGTTTATGATTGAAGTCTTTGACCTAGGCGGGAGGGAGAGTTTTGCTCACCTTGTGTGAACGCAATCGACAAAATGCAAGCCAGAAAATTCCACTTGGCAATTCTGAGCCGCCAGCTTCTTGGAAGACAGTAGAATGTGGGTATGTAATGGGAGGAAGTATTGTACTGTGCACTTCTGAGAAATGGCATTTAAACTATCATTAGGACATATTCCTTTTAGGGCACAATCCTAACCCTGGAATTAGGCCGGCACAGTCAGGGCGGCAAAGTTTGGCCGGCACAAAGGTCAGCGTAAAGTGCGTTTGGACCGCTCTTGGAGTCAGGGAGGATGGCGCACGTCTGTATGCCAGCCTCTCTGACTCCGAGAGTGGTCCAAACATACTTGACGGTGGCCCTTGTGCTGACCAGACTTTGCTTTATTTACCTCATATTTACCTCAGAATTTTACCTCAGATTTTTACCTCAGAATGCCAGATACAAGGGAGTGGCATTTGAACCACTCTCGGAGTCAGGGAGGGTGGCCAAACATCCTTTACGGCATCCTTTATGCCGGCGAAACTTTGCTGGCTTAACTGTGCCGGCCTAACTCCAGGTTAGGATTGTGTTCTAAGTGTTGCTTTTGGGTGTTCAACCTGACAATTAACAGTCGTCTGCTGTAGTGTTCTCTCTGCAATAATTTACAAATACAACCTGTGCACTTATTAGCTCTGTTTATGCGTCGTTGCCTGTGTATGGTTTTTATTTTTTCCTCCTGAAGGAATGGATCCTGGCACAGATCTACGTGGGACTGGATTGCTGGGATTAATGCAAACGTTATATTTTGTAATGGATTCTCGGATACTGCCTATCGCTCGAGAGATTTTCAAGCTCTCCCATCATGAAGTTCAGGTTGGCTTCTCCCCTCCCCTCCCACCTATTTGGACCTGGTTCACTTGCATCAACTCCCAGACGTAGGGTTTTGATTTGGGAGTCTGTTTGTAAAGTGAAACGAGTCTTGGATCGGGTTAATGGGCGAATCAGAAAAAAAAAAAATCTTTTCTGACGTAGTTCTGATTCTGCTGCAGAATTTCCCTTTCTGCGTGATGTCGGTCAATATTACGCGTATCGTAATCCAGGTCCTCAGAGAAGAGCGCCTGTCAAGGTGAGTTTGCTGTGGGCATGTGCAGAAAAAACCGCTCCTGCGTCTTTGCTTCTAGGCACGGCGGCACCTCAAAGCAGTCCCTGGGCCTCCACTGGGCCTCTGGCGCTGAATCGTCACAGGAGGCCTCTGCAGGCCTCTGGAAACAACAGGAAGTCACTTTCAAGAACCCGGAAGTGAACCGGAAGTGACCTCTGTGGCTCGCGGAGGTCCAATGTGGCCTCCAATTGTGTCCGGAGGGCTCAACCCAGGACCCACCAGACACTGGGGTGTGACCCATCAAGTGGATTGCGGCCCACAGCTTGAGAAACTGTGCTTTAGAATTATCTAGAGTAGTGAGAAAATACTTAGTTTTCCTCCCCTTGAAATTGGCATTTGTCCTCTTTCAGTGTTCCACAGTCCCTTTAGAAATAAAAACAAGATCTAGATCAGCTTAATCAGTGACTGTACACAATGGCAATGTAAAGCCCTCGGGCGGGATTCCTCTCCATCTCTTCTCCTGTCCATCTTTGCATGTCAATAAGGCCCCTGTGAGAGGCAGGCAGCCCCGCAAGTAAACCAGCCTGTGCTTGTCTCATGCAGAGAGTGTAACCGGAGGCAGCAGGTCATAGCCGTGCTGAACGATTTGTACGTGGCAGTGTTTTTGCGCCTTTTTGGCATCTGGAAGACGCAACAGAAGACCATCTCCGACTCCGGGTTTGTTCTCAAAGGTAGGCTGGGTCTAGTGCTGTCGGTAGAAGGGAAAATCAAGCAATCTGCAGGTGCGGTCATTGTCGGGATGGGAGGTTATAGCTCAGCTGCCAAAGGTCTGCTTTGCATGGAGAAAAGCCCAGATTCACTCTCTGGCATCTCCAGGTAGGAGAACCTAGTCCAGAACCCTGGTGAGCCCTGGCCGTTCAGACCAGGTGAGCAAATGGTCCAGCCGTGTGCAGTTCATTCTAGGAGAGCTGATTGCAGTGGTTGGACACGTGTGTGTGTGTGTGTGTGTGTGTGTGTGTGTGTTTGTGTGGGGTCATCGTTGGGTTCACTGGGTCTTTTGACTTTGCCATGTTTTGTATTCTCCTCTCATTCAATGGCTTTAAACTCTGGCTTTGATCAGATTGAAACTCCAGGTTTACAGTAGCTGTGTACCTGTGCACATGGTTTGCATGCGTGGGAACAGTTTGCAACCACACCCTACTCAAAAGATGGATAGTTAGAGATTTCGACTTGCTTGAGCCAGGAAACCCCTCCAACAAAATGCACAGAGTAAAGTTTAGGTGCCGAGCAGGGTGCAATTTTTCAGCAAGCCAAGGAGTCAGTGCATCTGGTTGTCCTTGTTTTAGCCCAACCGCGAAGGCTTTTTCGGAGCGTGTTGATACAAGATGCCAGGCTTCCTTTTCTCTGCAGAGTTGGAGGCGTTTGCCAAAAGGAACCCAAAGCAGCTGCTGAGACATTTGGAGACGCACATGAATGGGAGAGCGACATCTGTGGCAGGAGGCGACAGCTCTCAGGCCCCCGTCGTCTCCTCGGAGGTCCTCGGGCCCAGCCTTAACTCCGCCCCCCTCGACAACGAGTTAAACTTTACTGGTGTTTGCGACCTGCCGGCTGAGACGGAGCAAGAGAGCTGATGGGCACCCGGAAGGACGGGAAAGTCCGCGTACAGGACGAACCGGCAGAACCGCTTGGTATGGAATTGTAGTGGCCCTGTGACCTGCAAGGAGCAGGTGTCTGAAGGACTGGGGTTCTTGAAACGCTGTTCAAGCAGAACGCGGGGCTTTGCAGTGGGTCGGAGCTGCTGGCGGGAGCCCTAAGGTGGGAGTCTGAGATAGAGAGCAAACAGCTTCAAATGGCTTCAGATCAAAAGCAAATTGCAGTGAGGCACTCTGGGTGGGATCCATTTGAACCCCCACCCCCACCCCTCACCCCGTGAGCATAGCCCTTGGCTGTGAACCTTGTTCTGCAGCCGAAGTGTACATTGAATTTGGGAACCCTCTTGCGCCCTGGGGGGGAGGGGGCGGCAGCGAAAACCATTCTCCAAGTTTCTCGGAGTTAAGACATCCTTGGTTTATTGGGCCTAAGAAACTCGTGCCAGCATCCAGAACTGCTAATTGTGGGCCTGGATTTTCTTGCGTTTTATTGGGCAAGACACAAAGTCGTGGAATCCTGTTGTATCTTCCACTGTTGGGAAGCGTGGGTTCTCGGCTCCCGCGTGCCTGCCGACGTATCACTTTGCAGGGATCGTCTTTGGGTGCTCGGTTTTTAAAAAAATAATAATCAGCAGGCGCCACTAGATGTGTAACCAACAATCGCAACCACCTGGCTTGTGTGCTGTCAAGGGGGTGGTAGCTGACAACCAGTTGTAACCACCCAGGCTTTCCTTGTGGTGGCTGGATTTGCAAGGGGTGGCAGGCTGTGGCCTTCGAGCACGTGGTCAACCTCACGTTGCTCCACCCTTCCCTGGAGCTTTGAGTGGCTGGCAGCACTGGGCCTGCCCTGTGAAATGTCGGCTCATTGCCCTGGTCATGTGGTTGCCTCGGCCAGCTCGAGTGCCGGATGTTGGCCCTTCCCCTTGTGTGGCACCTTGGCGTGCCAAAGGCCACCACTGCCTCTAGCAGTCCTTCTTCCAGTTCTCAGTTCCGGGATTCAAAAAGGAAGAGGGGAACGCAGCAGAAGACGAAGGGTGAAGGAGATGATCAGATATCCTTCTGCTCTCCCCTCCTCCGCACTTCCTTTTTGCTTCATTCCCCTCTTCCTCTCCTGATCCAGGAAGTGGAACAGCTGTGCAGGTAGATAATGGGCACCCCCTGCAGTCTGCTTCCTGAGGCGGTTTTCTCAGTTGGCCTTAGTGTGGGGCCAGCCCAGGCAGTACCTGCTGCCACGTGATAAGCTTCTTAAGCAGTTCCTGTGTGGTTCCCAGTGACTTGACTTCCACCCTGAGATAAACCTCGCTGGGATGTGCTGTCCGGTGTACTAGCTGTATATCAAGTGCTAGCCCTTGCTGTCAACGGGCTTTTCCATTAAACTTATTACAGCCTTCGAACCAGCAGTGCGAGTCTTGTTTTGTTCAATCTCGACTACAAAACTAGCCAAGACAGAATAAATATGCAAACATCCGTTTAAAAAAAAATTAACTTACAGATCAAAGGCTGGAACAACAACCAAAAAAAAAGCCATGGGAAAAGCCAAACAGATCCTGGGGGCAGGAGTTCCGAAGGCTAGATACTACTATGGAGAAGGCTCTCTCTGTCCTGAGCGGGGGGCTGACGATTCAGACATCCAAGCTGTCCTAATGTAAAGACAGCTATTTTGTCCAGCTATCTATAGCTATAAAAAAGGCGCCTGAGAGGGGACATGATTGAGACATACAAAATAATGCATGGAAGGGATAGAGTCGATAGAGGGATGTTCTTTTCCCTCTCTCAAAACAACAGAACCAGGGGGCATCTGCTAAAACTGAGGGTTGGGAGAGTTAAAACAGATAAAAGGAAGTACTTTTTTCCCAGCAGGTAGTTAATCTGTGGAACTCTTTGCCACAGGAGGTGGTGATGGCATCTGGTCTAGATGCCTTTAAGAGGGGATTGGACGGATTTCTGGAAGAAAAGTCCATCGTGGGCTATAGGCAATGATGGGTTGTAACCTCCTTACATTAGTAGTAGGCTACTTCAGAGTCCTGGGTGCAAGAGAGTGGCAACAGGATGCCTCCCTGGGGCACCTGGTGGGGCCGCTGTGAGATACAGGAAGCTGGACTAGATGGGCCTTTGGCCTGATCCAGCAGGGCTCTTCTTCCCGACCCCCACTATGCTATTTTTAAAGCAACAACAAAAACACACACTAGTCTCCCTTCTCACGTAACACACAAGAGTGGACGTACTAGGTTTCTTCCTAGCATCTGATTTTGCCAAGTCATTTCAGAAAACAATAATTTACATAGAATGTGTGGAACATTCTGGGAGGAGAAACTGGAAGCCGGACCTGCCACACTTGTCTGAGAGCCAGCTGCTGGGTATTGTAGTGTTATTCAGACTGTGGGTCCTGACCTGATGTCAAGTGGGCCGCAGAAAGCTGGGAGCAGCCATCTTGGAAACTGCAGGCCTTACTCTTGCTACATTCCTTTTGTGAGTGTTCACAGTTTGAATTCCCAAGTGAGTTTTTAAAAACTTTGTTTTTAATTCAGTGCTTTTCCATCCTATTTTGTCCTAACCTTCCTTTCTGTCAAGAGATGTTTCCTGGTCGTGCAGTTGCTGCAGTCCCAGAATGCCAGTTTGCATTCCCGGCGTGTCAGTTGATTACGCCACGCTGACGTGACTCCCTCCTTGATGATGTCACTTCCAGGTTAATGACATCACTTCCAGGTTAATGACATCACTTCCGGTGGGTCCCAACGCGGGTGCCAGTCTAAAAAGTGGGTCCCGAACCGCTCCGTGTTACTTGTGCACCCCCCTTTCAATGTTCCCCATAATATTTAAATATCATTTGGAGGCTGACGAACAGATTGTGTGACAACATTGCCTCCTTGCTGTGTGGACGGCACATTTCCTTCTGTCTCGTCGGAAACTGGTGCTGTTCAGAACCTTCCTTTGTATTGCGATGACTCCATTGGAACGGGGGGGGGGGGGAGGCACCACAAAATCTCATTATCGCGGAGGCCGTGGCACCAATGGGGCTGTGTTAACCGCAGCAGCCCAGAGTGGGAAGAGGAGATTCTGTCCCCAACTAGCGGTTTCCTCCTGGTCTCGATGAGCGAGTTTTTCCCCCTCTGACGCGAGTCTTGGCTCCCCCCCCAGCCCCCTCTCCGGCTTTGGAGGGGCCTGGCATCGGGATCAGAAGCGTCGTCGGTGTCGGTGTCTTGGAGCTAATGCATATTGATGAGGGAGGCTGAGCCCAGGCTCTGCTCAGCTCTCTGCAGAGAGGGGAGGCAGCCCGCCCAGAAGCTGGGAGTTGCGCTGTGCCTGGACAAGCAGGCAGGCAGTGGCTGGCTGATTCGCCTAACCCAGCGGTTTGTGCTTTCTCCCCCTTTCCATCACCCGGGCCCATTGCATGGGATGTTGAGCTGAGAGCGGATTTCCTGCCACACTCGGGTACGTATTTGTGGGTGCTGGTGTGTGTGGGGGGGAAGTGTTGGGGTGACGACTGGAGGTGGCTTGGCTCCCTTCTCTGTGGGCTCTGAGCTGCCCTGTCCTATTGTCTGCATCTCCTCGCATTCCGACATTGGCGTTGACTCCGCTGCCGGGGGACGGAGTCTTCCTGCTACTTGCGAAAGGAAAGGGGGGGGAGCGCATCGGTGCCTCTGTGTGCGTGACGGCTGCTTTGTGCGTGTCGGGCGGCGAAGGAGAAAACGGACCGGGGGAGGTGCTCTGGGTGCATTGTGCTTGGAAAGGGGAAATGCGTGCACATCTCTGCTTTTGTGTGCATCATGGGCTGTAGCGAGGAGCGGTGTGTATACAGGTGGCCGGGGTGCGCTAATGTGATGGAGGGTGACGGGTTGCAGCTGAAAGGGGTGGGGGAGGTGTTGCATGTGTGTTTGTGCAAGACAAAGAGGATTGCCTTTGGGGTGGGCTTATGGGGGGGCACGATGCAGGGGCAATGGGAGCTTCCTTTACAGGGGTAGAGGAATGCATGGTGGTCGGCTTTTTGATGGGGAAGGCGGTTTGGTGCGCAAGCAGGCAGGAGGCGCAGTTAATTTGCAGGCTTGCGGTGTGACAATCCTGCGTGGGAAACGGAGAGCTGTGTATGGAGGAAAGCTGTGGGAGCATTGGAAAGGACGCAAGGGTGCCTGCTGGAGGTTATTCCTCCCCTTGATGCCGCTGGAAAAGGGCAGGGGGTGAGCAGCCGGAAGAAGGTGGTGTGGTGTGGTGTGCGGGCACCGGAGGTGGCACATGCGAAGCGCTGCTGTTGTGTTTGGGATGCAGGCAGGGCTGCTTGCGTAGGGCACGTTGGGGCAGAGGAAGCTGTATAGGCCCGAAAAGCACTGGAGGGGTGGGGAAGCAAAGCTGTTCTAAGATCATCGACAGGAGAGAACTTTGCCCCTTCTTTTTTGGGCCGGCACATGAAACAAGGTGACCTCTTAGACGTGGCTGTCCTGTCCGAATTCCTGTGCTGTGCGACTACCTGGGGAGGCCCGGAGAGAGTGCCGATGGAGCACACCTGGCAAAGTTGGCCTGTTCCACCATCCACCCAAGCCTGGGTCCTGATGCCCCATGCTTGCAAAACGGTCCAGTGCATTTTGTGCAGGGGAGAGGCCTGCGTTGTGTAACGTTGGTACAGACTCAATGGACCCCATAACTAGGGGTGGGGTTTTTTAAAGTAAAAAACACAAAAACACCGCATTTGGGTGTGTTAAGCTGTCTTCCAGAAATTAAAATAGTCTTACTTCTCCAATTAGATAGAATACTGTGGTTGCATCTGCTGACACTACGGGCGCTATCCTAACCTGGAGTTAGGCCAGCAAAGTTTGCCTGGCACAAGGGCCACCATAAAGTGCATTTGGACCACTCTCGGAGTCAGGGAGGATGGCGCATGTCTGTGTGTTGGCCTCTCTGACTCTGAGAGTGTTCCAGACATACTTCACAGTGTCCCTTGTGCCGGCCAAACTTTGCTGGCCTAACTGTGCCAGATTCACTCCAGGTTAGGATTGTGCCCCATATCACCTATATTGCCTACCTACTACACTTTAAAAAGCATTTGAAATCGCTAAAAATGATCTTGGGATGAGAACTTAGAATACAGACATAACACCGCTTTCTTCCTTTCAAATCATGAAATCTGCAAACACACACCCGTTTTCAAGTACCCTTCCTATACTGTGCAAATGACATATTTCCCAGACTGTTGAAGTTATGAAAAGAGATGGAGGAAAACATCTGTTCCCACATCTGCACCAAATGTTGCTATTTACCAAGTACAGGTATGCCCCGGTATCCGCTGGGGTTTCGTTCCAGACCCCATCGTGGATACCTGAAACTGCGGCTACTAGGGATGCCTTTTTAAAGATAGGGGAGCATCAGTGGTTTTGCGGCAACAAGGTAAAAATAAGAGATTTGTTTAATAGACATCCCAGTATCCATGGTATCCGTGGGTAACTGAAACCATGGATACTGGGTCACGCCTGCACCCATCCTTAGTAATTAGTCATCCTTGTTGACCAATTGCATCGGTTGAGCGGAAAGCTTGAAAATAGGCAAAGGCAGCCAAGACATTTGCATTCCCAGGAAAATGTGGTTGTTTGTGGGCACCTGTGTGGATCCTGCCAAAGTGAGAGGCAAGGAGGTAACTGGTCCAGGGTGGTCCAAGACCTTCTGTGATGGAGCCCCAAATACTGCTCTCTTTACCCAATGGCTTGGCAGCTGCCATCTCCACCGCTCCTGCTACTCCTGAGTTTGCGAAGAAAGAGGGGAAATGGAGAGGAAAAGGAAGTGGGGAGGGGAGCATTGGAGGCACTTCCTTTCCTCCACACTTCCTTGTTTGCTCTTCCTGTTTTTTGAATCCTGGTAGTGGAGGAAGGCAGAGGAAACCCCTTCAGCCTCCTAGATGGAGGAGGAGGAGGAGCACCAGACTGGTGGAAGGTCATACACACATCCTCCCTTCTTTGACTTCCACCTTTCACCGCCTCTGTCACGGCGTGTTTCACCAAAGCGGTTGTGAGGCCGCATGTGAAGTGAAGCGGTGCGTCCGAAACTTTTGCCCGGGCTGAAGCCCAGAGTCCTCTTGGAATTGGAGGTCATTGCCCGCTCCTGGAGGGAGTCCTGGAGAATTCAAGCTGAAGGGCGAGGCAATGCGAGCTCCGAGGCTAGAAAGGTCAGTGGTGGCAGGGGGAGGTGTGGAGGAGGATGGGGTCGGCTTTGTATTTTCAAACCGGTTGGTTCCGTCGTGCTCTGGGGATGAATGAGGGTGGGAGGTGTGTGTGCGTGTGCTTGTTTTTTGGTTGGCCGGGGCTGTGCTCAAGAGTTCAAGAGCAGTAGAATAACAAGCCGTTCATGGTGAAGGGTGGTGAGTGAAGCATGGCGATGGTTGGAGCAGCAGCGGAGGGAGGGAAGGAGGGAGGGAACAGCTGGGGTGTTGCCAATTACGATGCAGGGGCCATTGCAGAACTCCTGCGGTAAATTTTGGCTGTCCAGATAGGATGGACTTTGCCCTGTCAAATGGACGTTGGACCAAGGCTCTTTCCACTTGAGTCACAATGAACTCTTTCACTGGTCGGTTTCCACCGCTTGTTCAGCTGTACGCTTTCTGGCCCTCCCTATTTACCATTGTTCCTTTTTGGAGACTTGTTCGGGGTAGGGTGATGAGTCTATTTGGGCCAAGCAAAAATGCGATCGGAGGCCATCCAGCCATGAGCTCTGGAGTTCTACGATTGCAAGTCGGGGCAGTTTGCGGTAAGAGCCCCCAACCAGGGATGGTGTCGTAGGTTGGCAAGTTTGGGCAATGGCCGAGAGCCCATGCGTCTTCAGCCCCATGCATCTTGGTGCCATCTTTGGTGGCCACCAGGGGCATTGTGGGGGTGGGGGACCAGGGTAGGGCTTGGTCTCCTGCAATTGGCGTTAGCCTCCTAAAACTCTAAAGAGGAGTGTGTAGGGTCTCCGAAGCTATATGAAGCTCTTCCCGGAGCTTTGACTTCCAACTTGATATGATATTGGAAATCCCTGGAGGCCCTTTTAAGAAATTAATCCTGGGGGTTCTTCAGTCACCTGGATTTTACGTTAGAAGTAGGCTACTTCAGAATGCCAGGTGCAAGGGCGTGCCATGCTTTGCCCAGGGCGCCATCAGCCCTGGGCTCTCCACTGCCACCCTGGGCTTGCCACTGGTGAGTAAGTGGTCCCTGCAGAGAGGGGTGGGGCCAGTGATGTCATTCAGGGGGAACGGACCAGAACGGGCGTTCTGGATCCTAACGGGCTCCATAGCTGGTTCCGGGTTCCCGACAAGTGCCAATCAGAAGTGAGTTCCTGTTCCTGAATCATTTGAATGACACCACTGGGTGGGGCCTCCTGCAACAGTGTCTTGCACTGGGCTCCACAGCTCCTAAACCTAGCCCTGCCCTGGAGGGTTCGCTGTATCCATCTGGGCGGCTTATCAATGGACCTTGAACATGGCCCTGAATGCTTTTGGTGATGATAATGCAGGCCCCCAGGGAACCCGAATGCCCAATCCAGGCCTGTCCAGGAAGTTCATGCAAGATGGACTGCACGCACCGGGAACCAAGGCTTCGTCCTCCAAATGGACTCAGCACGCAGAGAGGGTCCGTGAATGCACCCGGGTGACAGCTGCAGTTGTTTCTTTGTGCCGGAAAGGTTGTCACAGAAACAGATCGAGGCGCGGACGACTCCTTGCATTTGTAATGGCTGCTATGACAATGGCAGATTATTTAACCCAGGAGGAGAGTTGCTGGCGGCCGTCCATCAACCAGCAACGGGGCTAGCGGGAAACAGCCGGCACGAGCGGGCAGCTTCCTTTTTGATTGGTGTGCGGCCTGCGGGGGCCTTTGGCTGTGGCGGCAAACCTGTTATTGTAGCCTGCAACAACCTCCAAAGCGGTTCAGGTCGCGCTTTGCCAACTGGGCTTGTTCTAATTGAGAATCGTCAACGCGGCACATTGGAGTGGACGGCTTGGAAGCAAACCGAGCCGGGGGAGCGTTGTGTTGTTTCGGTGCAGTTGTGCTGCAGCATGGCTGCTTGTCCTGCATAGTCCCATTTCCCCGGCACCTCTGTATCGTGTGGCTGGGAAAATGCAGCGTGTCCCTTTGGTTAGTGAGTCCGTTGCAGTTGTCGGGGTGCTAGATGTTGTTGAGTTGCATGAATGGCATATGGCACCTCACTGGCAGTGTGGGCACCAGGGTACAGAGTGTCCTGGGGAAACCCCTGGATTGGACCTCACATGGTGCCCCATCTGCCCTTTTGTTGGCTCATTGGGCTCTGCACCAGTACTGAGGGCTTAGGGCAGTGGTTTCTAAGCTTTTTTGACTGGTGGTTCCGTTGACTTACTTACTAGCTCCCATTAGGGCTATAATCCTATACATCAGGGCCAGCTCTAGTAGCAGCAGGGCCCAATGTGGGGCATTCCTGTGGGCCCCCCAACCCTCCCTGTGGGGCCCCCACTCACCAAGAAGAGCTCTGTTTGTGCCATGTGCAAAGCATGGCATGTAGAAGTAGTTGGGTGGTAATATCATAACATCACTGCCAACTGCTTCCGGGTGGCCCATCTTGGGCTGTTCGGAGGCAGAGGCAGGTGGGAGAGACCAAGGTAAAGCTGCTCTGCTCACCCCACTGACTTACATAGAGATCCCAGCTGCAGCCACAGGCAATATGCTCACCCTGCAAGTGCGGGGCCCCCTGAAGCATGGGGCCCAATGGGACGACATTGGTCACATGGGCTTAAAGGCGGCCCTGCTATACATTGTATAGGGTGGCTAGTTGCACCTCTGTGTATTAAAACCCATGGAATGGCACTATGCTGCTGCAATTCCCTCCTTTATTGTCTGCTTCCTGTGTGCTTTTTTGAGCAGCTTTTTTGAGCAGCAGGAGCCAGGCAGTTCCGGGAAGGACAAATCCTCCCCATTTGCTGCTGCTGTGAAAATGCAGCGCTGTGCATTTGCTGGAAGTGTGGCTCCTGGGCGGTTACCTAGAGTAGCGTCTGCCTTCTGCAGGCAGCTGAGATGGCAGATGGCTCCGGTCCAATATTGCACTTAAGACTGCCGGGCCCCACACGTGTGGGCTAGCCTCCTACCGGTACGAGCTCAATGGAGTCCTTTTGCGTTTCAGAAGTTGCCCCTCGGCTGTTTGACAACCCCAAGATGGAAGCCCCCCTGGTCAGCTTGGATGAGGAGTTTGAGGATCTGAGGCCGTGCTACATTGAGGAGAAGGAAGAGAAGGCCCGCTATTTCTACGGCTCCTCCCCTCGACATCTGGAGGACCCCTCCCTTTCGGAGCTGGAGAACTTCTCCTCGGAGATCATCAGCTTCAAGTCCATGGAAGACTTGGTCAATGAATTTGACGAGAAGCTCAACGTCTGCTTTCGGAATTACAATGCCAAAACGGAGAACCTGGCGCCTGTGAAAAACCACTTCCAGATACAGGAAGAGGAGGAAAATCTGCAAGATGAAGAGTAAGTAGACGATAATTATTATTACTACTACTACTACAACTACTTGTTTTTTGCCAGCAGACACCTGGGTAGCGATAACACAATATTAGACTAAAATATAATATTACTGCCTGCTTTTTCTGTATATTTTACCGTATATTTTACGGTTAGGGTTTTGATTGTTTTTATGTATTTTAAAGAAATGTTGTCCGCCTTGAGTGCTCCTTGGGGAGAAAGGTGGTTCATTAAATAAATAAATAAATAAATAAAAAAAATAAAACAGTACCACTACCAGGGCCAGCCTTAGGGCAAAAGAGGCATGCCCCGGTATCTGCTGGCGTTCTGATCCAAAGACCTCCATGGATATCTGAAGTCGTGGATACTGGGGAAGCCTTTTTAACGATAAGGGAATGTCAGTGGTTTTGCCAGCACTTTGTAATTAGGGCAGAACCCCCCCCCTTGGTGTAGCGCCCGGGGCAGGTGCCCCTCAGGCTCCATCCAAGTAACCTTTGGTTGTGCCAAATGCCTCCTCTTTACCCACCAAGGTACCAGCCACACTCAAAGCTCCTTTTCTTCTTCCTCCTTTTTAAATTTTAAAAAGGAAGCTGGGGGGGACAGAGGAATAAGTGTGTAGGAGAGACAAGTGGTGGGGTAGACTGTCAGAGATGCTCTAGCACACCACTCTCCTCTCCTCTGCACTTTGCCTTCTGCTCTGCTCTGTTCTGCTCTTTACAAATCCAGGGAATGGGAGGAGGAGAAGGAGCTGGTGAAGATGGGCAGATGGCAAAAACCTCTTTCCAATCCGCCACCTGAAGCAGCTTTCTCAGTTGGCCTCATGGACTTGCCGGCCCGGAAGGCTCCTGTTCTAAGCAATGAGTGATCAAAACAGTATAGAAATTTTTCAGCTGGTTTCCTGTGTGATTAACATCATCCCTTTTCCTTGGTCCCTCAAGCTTGTGGGGACAAGGAACATGAAGCTCATGGTAAGGGTATATATTTTTTTCAGTGCCAACTGTCTGGTCTGCATGTATGATCCCTGATTTTTTTTGGTTTGCTTTTCCTCAAATCTGGGGATTTGAGTAAACATGGAGTAAACATAGGGGCTATAGCTCTGAGTAGGAGTAGAGCCTCTATTTCTCAAGGTGGGCTTGGGAAAATTCTGTGTCTTTCTCCTCCTTTCAGGTATATTCACAGAATCCCACCATTTAATTTCCATAATTTAAACGGCTCTGAATTGGCTCTGGGTTCTGTTTGTTGCAATCATCAAGGTGGGATTAAATGCAAAGCTCCCCCCGCCCCCAAGTCCATCAATACCTCAGAATGCCTTATGCAGGGGAGTAGCAATGAGATGCAGGTATCTACGGTAGTTGTCCTGTGTGCTCCCTGAGGCACCTGGTGGGCCACTGTGAGATACAGGAAGCTGGACTAGATGGGCCTTTGGCCTGATCCAGTGGGGCTCTTCTTACATTATTATAAAAAGGTAAAGGTTTCCCCACGACCGAATGGTCTAGTCGTGACCGACTGTAGGGGGCAGTGCTCATCTCCGTTTCAAAGCCTGTAGGGCCAGCGTTTTTGTCCGATCATGTGGCCAGCATGACTCTACGCCGTAGCGCACGGAACGCCGTTCCCTTCCCACCGAAGTGGTCCCTATTTATCTACTTGCATTTTCGGTGCTTTTGAACTGCTAGGTTGGCAGGAGCTGGGACAAGCAACGGGAGCTCACTCCGTCACGCAGTCTCAAACTCCCAACCTTGCGGTCGAAAGTCCAGCAACAGTGGATTAACTCGCTGTGCCACCATGTCCCTTACATTATTATAGATCACTTTTTTTAGAAGTTTCATAAAGCTAGGTGGGTCCTGATAGTGTCCTTTTAAAAAGTGGGTCCCAGTGCTAAAATGTTTGGGAACCACTGCGTTGGACTAGTCACTGTCTCTCAGCCTAAACGATCTATTGAGATAAAAATTGAGGGATGTGAACATAAGAAAAGCCTTGCTGGATGAGGCCAAGGGCCCATTTAGTCCAGTTTCCTGTATCTCATAGTGAAGAGCTTTATCTGCTTATTTGGAGGAAGGGTGGGGTAGAAGTACCATGAATAGTTATCATTTCGGCTTTCCAGTGCGTTCACACGCAGTGACATAAATGTGCCCCGTTTTCATATGTGGTGATCTATGTGTTGTGTTCATGCTTTTCCCTGCAGAGAGGTGCTTTCTATATCAGGTAAGCCTAAGGTTTTCACGCATCTCTGTGCTGGTTTGCAATGTGGATTTCAATCAGTCCTCCAGGAATTGAATCAGAATTCAGAGCACAGTCCCAACCTGGAGTTAGGCCAGCCAAGTTTGGCTGGCACAAGAGACACCATAAAGTATGTTCGGACCACTCTCGGAGTCAGAGAGGCCGGCGCACATACGCGCACCATCCTCCCTGACTCCAAGAGTGGTCCAAATGCGCTTTATGATGTCCCTTGTGCCAGCCAAACTTTGCTGGCCTAACTGTGCCGGCCAAACTCCAGGTTAGGATTGCACTCTGTTAGCTCAGCATGGAGGACCAATTTCTTGGACCACAGGGTTGCGAACGTCTTGTGATGCGGTGCGCGATGTTCATGTGGTCATAGGTGGCAGCTCATTGCTGAGGAGTGGAGACGTCTGTGTTGGCAGCGCAAGTAAATCCAGCATCTCTTTCACGGATGGAAGCATAACAGTTTCGCTTTGTCTTCCTCAGCAAGGACTAGATTTTTCACTCTCTTTGTTCTTTTTTTTTTTTGCTGCTGAATCTGTTGCTTCCCTGTTGGATTCTCTGCAGCTGCTGTATTTTTTTATTCTTGGTTTGTCCCCAGAAATGCAGTTTGTTTTTTGTCTTTTGTGAAAGAGGTGCATTGTTTCTTCTTGTACGGACGTGCCGAAGGGCGTACAGTAGAGCCCCACATTTTTCCAACCTTGGTTGTAGAAAATAGTGTTGGACTTTGTCATAGAGCCCTGGCTCCACTCTTCACAGAAATAAATAGCAAAACTCCCACTGATTTGGGCGGAGCAGGATGATGGCAGCCCATGTTGCCCCATGGTCCTTTATGTCAGGATTGCCCCATGTCAGAATTGCCCCGTGGTCCTTTAGGTCAAGAGTGCCCTATGGAAACCGGAAAACATCCTAAATGAAACTGATTAGCTGTTGAAATGAAACACATTGGCTGCTCAACTAAGCTGGGCCAACGCTAAACCTCCTGGCATCCGAGGTGGTGTGTTATTTACTGCCTCAGTTTACCCAGTGGTAAGCCAGCCACTGTCTCCACCATTCCTCCACTTGTTGCTCTCTGGTTTTGAAAAGGAAGGGGCGGGGAATGGAGCGGAAGTGGAGGAGAGAAGAGACACGGGCTAGAGTGTCTCTGATGCCCTATAGTTCTGCTCCTTCACTTCCTCTTCTGCCCCGTTCTTCTTTTTCAAATCCAGAGTGTGGGAGGTGGAAGAAACTGGGCACTGCCTGCCAACCACCAGCAACAAAAAAAGATACTATCTTCCCCATGCCGAGAGCCACTTTTAGCTCAAGTTTTTAAAATTGAAGGACTTTGGGGGGTAACTGGAAGATTAAAAATCCTCTTGTCCTTTTGATATTTTTTTTGATTTGATCCAGGCTGAGTGGCTGTAGAATTCAGTTTGAGCCAACCGCAGCACCAGGTTTGTCATGGAATATTGCAAGTTGTTTTGCTGCTGTTTGTGCCGGGGTCATTTGTGTGGACCAAACATGGCATCTTTGTCCTCGTTTTTTTTGGTCCTGGAACAATCTTCAGCTTGCTTGGATTGAGCTCTTTTGAGCTCGGCCTACTGTGAAAATCGGCCTGCGGTGAGGGACCCCCCCTTCCCCCCCGGTTGCCAAGGCAGCTTTCCCCTATTAACCACATCTTTTCTTTTTGCCAGGGTTTGGGATGCCCTTACAGACAATTACATCCCATCCATCACCGAGGACTGGCGGGACCCTAACATCGAAGCGCTAAATGGCAACGTCTCGGACACAGAGGTACAGACCCGATTGCGTTTCCCTCTGGGACCCTGATTGAGTCTTTCTCCCCTCTGTTCATTTGACGTCAGTGCCTGTGTTTGAAACATGGTGTGTGTGTGGGGGAGAGAGTAATTAAGCAGCTGCACGAACGCCGGGAGAACAAAAAGCACAACTGGCCGCCATTCCGTCACGCAGGGCTCATAAAACGTGAAAATGGTGCGCACTTGTTGGCTAGCTGCGGAACAGATTTGGCCAACGCTGTTTGGATTGAGGTCATTAGCCCTTGGTAGCGGAGTGGCAAGTGCAATTTGGGGGGGACGGACTGAGTTGAAACGGCCTGATGTGCGTATGTAAAGGGGCGCATTGTCATCGAGGCTGTTGTTTGCTCGGCGATTGACAGTGACGACGTTTGTACCGCCTTCTGGCCTGACACATTTGGGACAATAGCGTTGCCAGCTTCCTGAACAATAGCAACTGTGATGGCTGAAGAAATACCCATTGCAGGGCGCTGCAGGGAGTCGACCGAAACCCTTGTATTGTGCCTCTGGAGTTTTGTTGAAAGGCCAGAGGAAGGTTTATTTGAGGTCGTGAGATGTTCTCCTTTTGGCCTTCTACAAAGAAAAGAAGAGCAAGGTGGGGCAGGAGGAAGGAAGAGCAGGCTTTGCAGATGAGCCTGTCAGAATGAAGGTTCAGCGTTGTGATGGATCACTGCGTTCTGTGAAGTTGGAGAATTCTGAAATAAGGGACCCTGACGGTTGTCTGATTGGTAGGGGCGTAGCTAAAGAAGTGCAGGGGGCAGTGCAATTGTACCGGGCAACAAGTTTTAGGGGGGCACCAAGCTGAGCTTGACCCTAGTGGCCAAAATTATGAAAACCTTGATAAGGACGAAGAATACCATCGTGTAATCCACCATTTGATGCAGAATGTAATGCACAATGCAGTGAAACAAATCAGAGTGTAATATCTTCATTCTGTCCAAATCTATGGCCAGAACCCCCAAGAAAATGAAAATGCAACTGTGACATCACTTCCTGTTGTGACGTCACTTCCGGGGCATCATTTTGCCCTCTACACCGGGCTACACTTCCATTTGCTACGCCAGTGCTGATTGGCTAATACGTTTTCTTGAACGGAGGGCAAATGCCGTCCCTGCGTGCATGCAAGCGTTTGAAGAGGACGAGAGGCAGGATATTATCTCTTGGCCCACACTGATGTTTGAACAAAGGGCCGGCCTGCTCATAAGGTCCACTAAAGCTGTTGCCTCAGGTGCAAAATGGTCACCACTTGCCTCTGTTAGCCTGCCACTCTTCCTTCTCTTGGATTTTGAAAGGAAGACAGGAATGGGTTGCAGGGAATGTATGGTGGACAGTCGAGTAGAGGGCGCGGCGACTAATGTCCTCTTCCGCATTCTGCTTGCTCCCCAGACTCTTGGCCTTTGTAAATAGGGAAGGACCTCTCTGCGCCCCTTTGACCTTTCCTGGGAAGCAGGCACCGTGGGGGACGGACGGACGGTGTTTGCATGCCCATGCATGAATTGGGGTGGGTGTGGGGAATCAAGATGCCTCATTGGGAGCCCCACTGCAGAGTTAGCCCCTTCGCATCATCCCCACTTAAAGGGGGAATCTCTGCATCATTCCCACTTAAAGAAAAAAAAATTAAGAGAGGAATCTTTTAACTTTCCCTTTCCCCTCCACTCCCGCCAGCAACCCAGCAAAGAATACGGGCTCCGGCTTTGCAAGCTGACGAATGGTAAATGGCAGCTTTGTTTCTCTGCTCAGTCGACAATAACTTATTAGTCCTTAAATTATTAACGGGCTTTCTGGAGTGAGGAGCTAATTTAATCAGGCCGGGAAGCGCAAACGACAGCTGGCGGCGTGAGGCTGCCTTCAGAGGGCAGCGGAAGCTGTCGGCTGAGCCAGGATTTACGCACCTCCTGGTGGCGTATGCTGTTCTGAGAGACACACAGGAGTTTCAAAGGGACGCCATCTTGGCAGCTGTGGTTGTCCATTGGGGCAATTGTCAGAGCTTTGTGAATGCCACGGTACGCTCTTGACGGCTTCTGGTAGCTCCTCCTCCTCCTCCTCCCATTGCTTGGATTCTAAAAGGAAGAGGTGGACAGAGTGCAGAGGAAAGTGTGGAAGGAAAGAGAGTGGTGGGTAGAATGGCCGAGACACTCTAGGCCTCCACTCTCCTCTCCTCTACACTTCCTCTTCTGCTGTGCGATATTTTTTGAAGGAGACTGAGAAGGAAGAATATCAGGGCAGAGGCTTGGAGAAAAGGCTGAGGGAGGCACCAGGCAGGGTTAAAACACCCCATTTTGCTGCCTCTCTTCCCCTCCTCTGTATCGTTCACGGGAAGACTTTCAATGGGGAAGCTTCCCCCACTTCTGCATCTTCATGTGCAGAAAAGCTTTTCCTGATCCAGTTCTGAACATCAGTAAGAGCACAGGAGCCTTGCCAAGAAAAAAAGAAGTCCTGATTCTAATAAGGAAAATTAATGGCATTAGACAAGAAGCGGCAGGGAAAAATGTTTTGCATCGGAGTGCATTTAAGCACCAAGTCGAGCACAATGCACAGTGTTAATTTTTGCCACGCACATTTTTTCACGTCCAGTCTCAGTGGTGGGCAGTGGTGAAATGCAAGCCCGAGAGCATTGGTCTGGAGAAGCAATGGTGGTGGTAGGAAAGAAAGATAGGAGACTCCTGTTTGGCCAGTTCTTGCCGAGGGAAATGAAACGGATGCCGCCTTCCCGATCTCGTCTAGGGTGGTAGCTGCTCTCTGTGAATTAAGCCCATTGATTTTCTACTGCCATTACATATGACAGGCCATTACGATTTATTTAATGACCATAATTAATAATAATAATAATAATAATTAATTAATTAACCAGAACTAGAACCATCCTAGTTCAGCCTGATACATGGGCCCGAAATCGGGGACTTGGTTTTCATTAATCAAGTGGAAATCGTTCTTTTCAGGGCTTCTGTGGGGCTTGGCACCTGAGAAGTGATGAGGGACACGTTGTTCAGCTTATAACACTAGCCATCAGCATTTTCAGAGTTGTAACTCACCTTTAATCCTCACCTGTAATGTGGGATCTCCCCTGCTCTGGTTTCCCAAGCTCATGTTGGTTTTTTCCCTTTTAATTTCTCTCACATGCTCTCTCAACTGGCGTCTTTTAAAAACAAAATGTTGGGTCCTGCATGTAATGTGCACCGTTCAAAATCCCTTCTGTCCTACAGTGTGGAGGGCCGATCTGAAGCCCAAATTCAGATCAAGGGAATAGCAATGGAGTACAAGCACCTTGTCTCCTGGGCTCCCTGAGGCACCTGGCGGGCCACTGTGAGATGCAGGAAGCTGGACTAGATGGGCCCTTGGCCTGATCCAGCAGGGCTCTTCTTATGTTCTTGTGTTATGTTCAAATACCGCCTTCCCTGACTTGGTAGCATACCAGCTCTCTCTTCTGTTCCTCCTCCTCCTCCTCCTTCCCTGAACATGAAAAGGAAAAGGGGAATGGAGCAGAAGATGTTGTGGTGGGCTAGAGTGTCTCTGGCAGTCTAGTCTACCACTCTGTACTTTTGCTTTATTCCCACCTTTTTTGTTGAATCCAGGAAGCAGGAGGAGGCGGAGAATCAAACAGGCAGAGGCAGGTACCTGCCACCTTGAGGTGTCCACCTAGTTGGCCTTGTGAGCAGACTTTGCTCTGAATGCGAGTCCAAGTCATAAAAACATGAGAAAAGTCCTGCTGGATCAGGCCAGAGGCCATCTAGTCCAGCTTCCTGTATCTCACAGTAGCCCACCAGATACCTCAGGGAGCGCACAAGACAACAAGATGCCTGTGTCCTGTTGTCACTCCCTTGTATCTGGCATTCTGAGGTAAATTTCTGAGGTTAAATTCTGAGGTAAATGTGAAATAAATAAAACAGAATTTGCTATTCTGTCTGTGGGGAGGGAGCTATAATAACTTGCAACCCAATCTGGGCTTTTAGAACATAAGAAGAGTCAGGCCAAAGGTCCATGTAGCCCAACTTCCTATGTCTCCCAGCAGCCCACCAGATGCCTCAGGGAGCACACAAGACAACAAGATACTTGCATTTCATTGCCACTCCCCTGCATCTGGCATTCCGAGGCAGCCTACTTCTATGATAAGGAGGTTGCACCACCTATCCTGGCCTGTAGCCTGCGATGGACTTCTCCTCCAGATCTTACACTAGATCTCATTCCCTCCCTGCTACTGTTGACCTCAGTGATTTCCCATGCCATAAATAGTGTCCTTTTCTGCTGAAAGTAAAGCGTTTTTGTGTTGATTGTCCATACATCTTGTTCCTTTTCTTTTTACAATGCTCTTCGACCATCCCTTGTCACGCATTAATCAGGCGGTTATTGAAATATCAGTGTTGTACAGGCAAGATTGTAGCGGGCAGTGAGGTGGGTTTTGTTACTTAACGTGGTCTTGGGCAGAGATGTGTCAGTCTAGGACAAAGGTACGGTTTGAACACCTGAAGCCTGGCATGAGTGTAATTTCTGCAAGAGGTGCAGAAGGGAAGGACTGCCCAATCCATTTCCACTCCTGCTGTGTTTTGTGCAGCAGAATCTGTGAATTCCCCTCCAGCGAATGTATATCAATTAATCTCTCTGTAGGAAAAAAGCATGTATTATGTAATGCATGAAGCTCACAGCATGAGTGTAAATGGATGGATTGTGCTCTGTTGGGCTTGGCCCTGGAATATTTTAGCTGTTTCTGCAGTTTCTGTTGTGACATCACTTCTGGGGCATCATTTTGCCCCCTGCACTGGGCTACACTTTCATTAGCTATGTCGATGAGGATTATGTCTGGAGAGAGATGTGGGTTTAAACTCTCCAGGCTCAGCGCTAGTTAATGAAAATGAATGGTGCGTCCTCTCGCTTGTATTGATGGCCTTTGAGGACAAATCTTCCAGACTTGGCTTGTAAATAAGGGTTGGTCCACATGTCTAAAAAGGCTCTGCCACGTGAGGCTCTGCTGCCAGAATGCAAACTCATCAGTGCTGAGTGCTGAACTATGTGTAAAAACTCCCCGCATGCAGAAGACTAGCTCATCAAGATGAAAGATTCTCGGTCTTTCCACCATGTACTAATTTCTGTGTGCTGGATGGCTGATAAGAGCCTTTGAACGTGTGATAGCCGCACGCGTTCTGAAATGGTCCGATCCCTGGGGAGCTACATCAGGTGAATTTCTGGCTGTCTCTACAAGCTGAATGGGCTTTTTCTGATCTGCTAGGAGCATCATCTGAGGAGCGGACAAAATCTTCAACCGACAATGAATACCCCTCTCCATGATGTAATGCCTTCTTTCTACTCTGGCTTGAATTGTAGCCAGTGGCGCTCAGTGACCTTGAAAATAGCTGAATGGGCACAATTGCTCCTTTCCATAAGACTGGAAAAATCCTGCTGCCTCTAAGCTGAGAATGCTGGATAGGCACAGAAACCATGGACTTGGGAGATCAGCTTGGAATGAAATGCGTACTTGCTCTTGGGAATGATCAAAATTTGGGGAAAAGACATGGAGGGAGTAATTTATTAAAATACTTCTATCTCGCCAGTCTGTCCCCAAAGGGCTGCTCACAAGAGCTTAAGAATCGCACAACGAATGGCAAAAAGGAGAAAGAGGAAAATAACCAGCAGCACCAAAATATACAGTGCTGTTTTGTCTAGCATTGGTGCTGGGGCAGCTGTTATCTTTGCTTGCTGCACAAACCAGAAAACAGCTGAAATACAGGAGATCTGCGTTATCTGTGGGTTCGGGAACTATGTTATCCGCGAATCTGGCAACCGCATATTTCATCCGCGGGTGTCGAACTGGCCCGCTCTTCGAATGAATGCTTCAATAGCAGTACAGTTAGGCCAGCAAAGTTTGGCTGGCACAGGGGACACTGTAAAGCGCGTTTGGACCGCTCTGGGAGTCAGAGAGGCCAGCACACAGACATGCACCATCCTCCCTGACTCCGAGAGTGGTCCAAATGCGCTTTAAGGTGTCCCTTGTGCTGGCCAATCCTTGCTGGCCTAACTGGGCCGGCCTCACTCCAGGTTAGGATTGTGCTCTTAGTTGTATCTCTAGAAAGTTGGGGTCTCAAGAACGGGCCGTGCCCTTTCACAAATTCCACAGCCACACTCTCTCTTCCTGTGCCAGAGGGAGCATTGCACAGTCTCCACTGCCCGGAAGGAGAGATGTGAGCCATCTTGGCTGGTACAGCAATTCTGTCGGATAAACTGCTGGGTCCGGTGAAACGGTGAGACAGGCAAATATTGATCACTGGCTTCAGTAAATGTGGAAGGGTAGACTTCCTGGCATTTTGGCTTAAATGAAGAAGGCTGCAAATCTGGAGCAAGGAGCTCTTGGTAAGAGGATGGGATGCTGCTTGCTAAGAAGTTGTAGCATTAGAGAGCTGGAAGCATATTGGGCAACCTGCATGGATGATGTAGCTTTCCTTGCACCCCTAGGCTCTCTTGCAGCGACCGTTCTGGCAACGGACTTGCACCCAGCCTCACCATGAGAATTTGCTGTAATTCTAACCCACCTTAGGAAAGGTGGGGTGGGAATATTGAAATCACGACACACACTCCCGAGCACCACTTCCTGTGACTTCCTCTCCATGCGACAAGGTGCCCAAAACGCCACTAACAACCCTTACCTGGTACTGTGCTGGCCACTGCCTTCTCCTCCCTGAATTTGCCGTGAGCAGAGCAGAAGAGGAGATGTGGAAGGAGAGGCCAGTGGTGTTGACGCTCTAGCCTGCCGTTCTCCGCTGCTCCACACTTCCTTTTCTGCTCCATTGTTTTCCTTTACAGAACCAGGATGTGGGAAAAGGAGAGAGAGAGAGAATGAGTGACTGGACAGAGTCCTAATGGACAGCCTCCTATCCAGCCCCACAAAATCCACCTCAATAGGTTTCATAGAGGCTCTGCATGTTTCCTCCTTGTTCCAGAGCTCAGTTATAACTAGTTGCCTTTAGTGGCTCTCTAGGGGTCTCCCTGAGGCTTTGTTGTGCCGGACTCCCCTCTTTCCCCCCTTCCTCTCAACACTTCCTTCTCATAGATCCTTGGGGAGAAGAGAACGAGAACCATCAACGCATGCTGCATGCTTGGACTCTGGCGGGGGGGGGGGAGGCGCGCAATGTGTCTATTTGGATTTTGTGACACACTGTGGGTCATTTTCATTGCTTCTTTGAACTTCATTTTTTTAAAAAAGAAACAACATTTTATGACCTCTTACAGTAGAGGTCAATTTGGGACCAAACGACCAACAAAAAAGAGAATACAAAATGGAGGCGCGGAGCTGCTACTGAATCAGCATGCGGTTTGGGTTTTTTTCTCCCTTCAGATCCGCGAGAAGGAGGAGGAAGAGCTTAACGAGAAGAGTGAAAATGACTCTGGTATTAACGAGGAGCCTCTACTCACGGCCGATCAGGTACATGTCCCTCCCCTGGCCTTTCCTCTGTGGAAGTTCCAGACAGACTCTGTCCTTCCACTGTTCTTATGGGGCGTCCGGTGCTTTCATGAGGCCAGCTGAGGTGCCTGCCTCAGGTGGGTGTTTGGCAGAGCATGAGTGTCTCCGATCCTCCTCCCACCATCTACTCCCTGGATTGGAAAAGGGGAAACAGAGCAGAAGAGGACATGGAGCAAAGGGAACACTTGGGTGACTGAGAAGGCTGGGAACGGTTTCCTCTGCCGAAGGGACTTTGGGCAAAATCCAACAGCGCTGCTTCTCCAGAGCCGGGCCAGGCAGGCCCCTGCTTGATGCCCAGAGCTGCATGCAAAAGGGCTGTGTGTGGTTGTCTGAAAAGGAGGGAGATGTGATGGGGTGACAGAGGTATAGGGGGAATGCAGAGGGGCGTGGGGGTGCGGGAAAGATGGGGGAGCACGATGCAAAGGGGGGAGGTGAGGTGCAGGGAAGCCGGGTCGTTTAGACTAGCTGTTTTCAACCAGTGTGCTGTGAATTGGTCAGCAGTTGTGCTGCGGGAGTTTGCGGGAGGGTCATATATGGGTAGGGCGATTTGATGCTGTGAGCCCCTGACACCACCACCACCACCACCCCCGGCAGTGTGGTGTGCCTTGCCAATTTTAGCACCGCCGTAGCGTGCCGTAAGATGAAAAATGTTGAAAAGAGCTGGGTTAGATTTTGCATGATGCACTTGCAGAGGACTGCCAGCAGGCGTGTGGCTTGTCCCTACTTTTCCTTTCTCTGCCTTTTTTGAAATCTTGGAAGGCTGAGAGGAGCAGTGGTGGCAGTGGCCAGGCTACATAAAGGGACAGAGAAGGTGGAGGCCTGTGGAACTGCCCACCACAAGAAGTGGTTGCTTCACCTGCCTCATCAATGGCTAGTCGTGTTCTCCAGGAGTCCATGTTCACAGGATATTCATGCATGGAGCACAAGTGGTCTGTGCTGGCAGCCCTGGGGAGGTGTTTGGATTGACCTGTAGGACATTCGTCTCTCATAGTAGCCAAGTGGCATATTGGGCTGATGCATCTGCTTGTTTGAGGATCGGCGGGCAAAAGAACGCTGCGGAGAATGTACGTTGCCTTCTGAGTTTCTGCTAAGATGGTCCGTGTCTCTCAATGGACATGGTGCGTGTCTCTCAAGAAGCACCTAATCCATGAGATTTTGCACTACCTGGTGCATTGAACAACACAGTGTGAAAAATTTATAGGGAGGCGTCTTGCAGGACTGAATTCCATGCAGCATTTCTCGCGTAGAACCCAGAGCCCCTAGTTCGGTCAGATCATCTCCTTTGTATCTCCAGTTTCAGTCGTGCGTCAGTCATTAACGTCTGAGGCCTAGTCTTACCCTGAATGCCTCTGTGCTGCACCTGTGAATTTCTGGTGGTTTCCATGGCAATGATACCCAGTTCATTGAGCTGCCGCAGAGCCACAACATTCCAAGTGGTCTTTTCTGCAATGAGCACGTTCAGATATTTTTTTTTTAGGGGGTGTCTTTATTAAATAAAGATGGAGGCAGCCTCAAAAACCTACGTCACCGGAGACAGATCTGCCTCTTTCCTTTTAAGGTATTCCAGGAAGGATGCAAATCTTAACCTAGCAAGTGCAGTGGCAGGCTTTGTAATTTTGAAGATGGAACATGCTGAGGTGCAGGGAAAACTGGGAAGGGAAGGGAAAACTGCAAGGGAAAACTGGTGGAGGCTTTTGAGCACTTTGGGGAGCTGGGGAAGCAAAGATCACTGGCAGGAATGTAGTGGGATGGGAGAGCTGAGAAGCTGCCGATTCTTGATTGCGACATCGATCATTACCGTTGTCCCCACATTTTGATTCATTCATTCTGGACTTTGTTAATGCAGGCCAGCATTGTGTTTGCTCATTTTGCAGCTGTGTCACGTGGCTGGCTGGTCTTGGGGTACTTATAAAGAATTGCTGCTTAAAATAGACAACATAAACACTCAAATGCTGTGTTTCCCAAACAGTGGGTCGCGAGCTAATTTTTTGGTGGGTTGCAAAAAAAACAGTCCTTGAACTCTGTTTCTCAGGCGAGTCTTAACAAATGTCTACACACGTAAGGTCTCTAGCAGCCTTGGGAGCACAGGATTTTGATTATTAATTAATTGATTATTTGTCATTAATATACATAGTATTTTTTTTCTAGATCTTTTTGTCTAGTGGGTCACAATAGATTCCAATGACATAATGTCAGCAAGTTCCATGTTCTCCTATGTCCCGTATGTGTATGTGCTGTATAAGTGTGATAATGATTACAACTCCACAGGCCTTAATATGTATGTATTTTGCCCTGTTTCCTGGGAAGGGATAATGTGTACCAGTTGTGTACTAGAATGGTCATAGTACCGATTACAGCAGGGAGAACAGAACTTAGCCACGTGTGTACATAGTGACAAACCATGGTTTGTTATAGGAACTAGTCCAGCCAAATAAAATCAAGGCCTTGAGCTTGTGTCTACCCTGTGTGTGTGAGCAAAGTTAATCTGGAAAGTGTCTGGTTTTCCTTTGGGAAAAATAAAACACCCCACCATCCTTTATTTCATCCAAACTTAGGAAAAGTGGTTTTTTTTTCCTAACTGTTGTTGGTTAACATGCAGATGAAACCATGTAATGGTCAAACCGTGATTTCAGATGCTGGTTTGTTAACCACAATTGGAACAACCCATTGTTCTTTGAGCTGAGATGTAAAGGGCAACTTGTTTCAGTCACTTGTACATAGGGGAAGATAAGAGGGGAAGCTTAGCTTAGTGGACTGGGACAACCTGTCCATGAGATAACTGCCTTAGGCAACAGATTGTTGAAAGCATGGTTGCCTGAAACTCTCCTACTGAAAAAAAAAACCTGCCTTGTAAATTATATCTGCCTTGATGCAATCGTCTGCTAGTTACAACTCGCTTGAACTGGTGCTGTGAATTCCCACCACCACCACCCCAATTCTGACATTGGCTCTCTAGTTGTTGTGGTTGTCAGCTGTACCTCTTGAAATATTCCTGAATATTTTGCTTGCTGTCATCTAAGAACATAAGAACATAAGAAGAGCCATGCTGGATCAGGCCAAGGG
>JAJKFI010000062.1:5239263-5303096 GCA_029204185.1 Lerista edwardsae
GCATAGGATTGCAGCCTAAATTTGTATTTGCTGGATTAAAAAGGTGGTCTTGATTGATCAGGCAGCAGATTGAAGGTTTTTATTTTTTTAAGGGAACTTTGAACTTTTCTGTGCATATAGAAACTGAAATTGACAAGCATCCTCATGGAAGAGGCATTTCCCCTCCCCCCCGCCATACCTGAAAGAAAGGAGAATGTCTCTCTTAAAAAGATTCCTACTGGAACACTTGTAAATGTCATCTAAAAATTAAAGTGTTTTTTTTTCTTTAGAGCATTTTTTTCCTTCAAATGCAAATAGCTGCACATTTTAATCAACCGATTGACTAAAACTCATATTAGCTTTAACCAATTAACAGTTCTAAAAACACACATACAAAGCCTTAGCATTTATAATACTTTGCACCCATGTTACTGCTTTCTGCGAGCTTCACGTATTATCTTGGTCATCCTCACGACAATCATCATTGTATATTATCTCGGTCATCGTGACATCGTTTGCCCGCTTTACAAGACTGTTTGTTTCTTCCCCTTCTCCAAAGGCTTGGGGCACATGTCGGTCTCGGAGCTTTCAGACCTACTGGATCGAGTAGAAGTTGCTATCCGGGACTACTCGGAGGAGCTGGTGCAACAGCTGGCTCGCCGGGATGAGCTGGAGTTTGAGAAGGAGGTGAAGAACTCCTTCATCACAGTGCTGATGGAGGTCCAGAACAAGCAGAAAGAGCACAGAGAGCTGATGAAGAGGAGGAGGAAAGAGAAAGGGCTGAGCCTTCAAAGCAGCCGGATAGAAAGGGCAACCCAAATGCCTCTTAAGGTGGGCGAGAGAACCGGGCATTCCGTAAAGCAGTGTAAAAAGTTGACTTGGGAGTGGAGACACAACATTCTTTTCAGACGGCTGAGATTGGCAGTGTGCTTGTTCACTGCAGCAGTTGTGTTGTGTTGTTGTCGCAAGATCACGGCGGCAGTCGGGGAGCAGTGACTGCTGTATACAGTTCTAAAGCAAATTTGGATTACCGGCTATTTAGGGCTCAATTCTCACCTGTAGTTAGGCCAGCAAAGTTTGGCTGGCATAAGGGCCACTGCAAAACGCGTTCGGACCCCTCTTGGAGTCAGGGAGGATGACGCACCTCTGTGTGCTGGCCTCTCTGACTTCGAGAGTGACCTAAACATATTTTATGGTGTCCCTTGTGCTGGCTAAACTTTGCTTTATTTACCTCATATTTACCGCAGAATTTTACCTCAGAAATTTACCTCAGAATGCCAGATACAAGGGAGTGGCGTTTGGACCACTCTCGGAGTCAGGGAGGATGGCGCATGTCTGTATGCTGGCCTCTTTGACTCCGAGAGTGGTCCAAACATACTTGATGGTGTCTCTTGTGCTGGCCTAACCCTGCTGGCCTAACTCAGGTTAGGATCGCACCCTTATTTATTCCCCCCATTTTTATTCTGTCTTTCCTCCAAGGAGCTCAGGGCGGTGTACAATGGCTCCTTTCCTCCTTATGTCCTTGCGACAAACCTGTGAAGTAGGGGGGGGGTGACTGGCCCCAAGTCACCCCAGGAAGCTCATGACTGAGCGGGGATTGAACCTGGATCTTTCAGGTTCAGAGTCCAACTCCCAAACCACTACATCAGGGGCTGCCAAACTTTTTGGCTTGAGGGCTGCATCATATATAAAGGGATTGAAATGGTGGCCCTGGTATCTGTGGGGGGCTCTGGAACAGAACCCCAGCAGATACCAAGGTTGTACTATATTTATCCCCCCTGAGCAGGTTGCTGTGGGCCGTTCCCACCACCTGTCAAGGGCTGGATAAAAATCTTCTGGAGAACCCTTTGGCCCTTGGTCCAGGGTTTGGAAACTCCTGCACTACACCATCCTGACAATTATTAAACTGACCTTGCGCAATGGCATAGCCTGCTTTTTCTCATGTGTGCTTCTAAGGTAGCAAACTTGGAGGGGAAGAAGCTGAGCTGAGGTTAGTCAATTGTATGATTCAATATGCAAAGGAGTTGGGTTACAAGGGACAGGGAGGAGTAACCCTGTCTCTGGTATGGCTCCCAATTAAACCACTGGTGCAATATCGTATTATTACATGTACTTAGCCAATGGGCATAATATTGCTTGGCTCCAGGACTACACGTAGTTAGATCACCCTCTAGCAGGAACCAATTATTGCAAGTTGAGCTCGAGCATGGCGTGTTTTCTCTTCTGTGTAGCGGTTCAGCATGGAAGGAATCTCCAATATCCTGCAGACTGGTATCCGGCAGACTTTTGGGAACTCGGCAACTGACAAGCAGGTGAGTATAATAGCCTCTGAACTACATGTTGGCAAGTGCTTTTTGCCTGTAGATGTGCCCAGGGGTTAATGTAAATTTAGGAGCAAGGGCATTGGAGAAGGAAGATAGAGAGTGTGTGTGTGTGTGTGTGTGTGTGTGTGTGTGTGTGTGTGTGTGTAAAAGAGAGTGAGTGTGAACATGCATGTTTTAACCCTTCCCAATGCTGGTGATTTCCCCCCCCCCTCCAGTTTTTGGTCTCAAATTGGCTTTAGTGTGTTAATTCACACAACCAGTTTGTTTTATCTCTTTGGGAGCAAAGATGATAGTGGTGCCTGCCTCTTATTTCTGCACGTCTCTAAAGAAACAGGGGCAGTAATAACCACATTCCTTTCCCCCATTCCTCTCCAGTATTTGAACACAGTTATTCCATATGAGAAGAAAGGGGCACCTCCTTCGGTGGACGACTTACAGATGCTTACAAACAGTAAGTTCCGAGTAGTGCAGAATGGAGTTGGAACTATTGTTTCTTGTGAGCTGGACTCTGCCTCTCTCAATGCAGGCTGGCATTGTTGTGTTAACTTTTTCTGCAGCTGCGTCACACTGCTGCCTCAGGTTTGGCGTTCAGGTTTGGTCCTCGCCTCCCTCCCTACACCCACATTCAGCACACCTTGGATGTGAAAGAACCGGGTATGATCAGAGATCCTGACTTTTCTGGGGATTCCCAGATCATGCTGCACATTTTGGATGTGCACAGGCTTTTTCAGATGTTGAATGTATCTGCAGGGATGGTGCGGTGCGTAGGAGAACTGCTTGCCCCTTCTGTGTGTGTTCTTTATGACGTGTGAAGGAGGCCCTAATCTGGGCAAAATGGAGGGAGGGTCTCTCAAGTTAGAACTGTGGGCAATTCAACGGCTTTGTGTCAGTGTTATCGAATTGCGGTGCCTCCCTTTTTCTGCTGGCACGCAGCAGCAGCAGCAACAACAAGCGCCTGCCCTCAAAAACCCGCATCTTCTTAGTAGCTTCAAAGTGAATTTCATAAACATCCAGTGTTCGTCGGCAGCAAGATTTCGCCTCCAACTCTGACTGAACAATTTGTGGAACAAAAATTCAAAGGTTGAGATGTTGTGACAGGCCCCGGTGCATTCTGGGAGAATCATCAGTCTCCCTCTTTGGGTCTCCATAGCAACTGTGTTTTGAACTAACTGGAACAAATGCCAGCTTATTTCTCTTGGAAAGACTAGATTGCGATGAATGGCTGTTTTGTGCACACACAGAGTTTTCTCCAAGTGACAGTTTGTGTCTTGAGGCAAATCCCTGATAAAAAAGAAGTTACGGGGGATATATTTACAGGCTTGTTTTTGTATATTTTTTTTGCCTAATTAACTGGTGTGCAAAGCTGCCTCAGACTGTGATGCAAACATAAGATATATTTAGATGAGATCATTTACTGAGCTGGAAGAAATGTCCTTGAATAACATTCAAAGACCAGCCGACCCCACCAAACACAGGCCCTTGAATCTGTGGTATCCAAGTTCCTCCTAACAGAGCATGAAATAATGTGAACTAATGTCAGGCTTGCAGGCTTTCCATTCCCATTCCTTCCCCCCCCCAAGGTTTTGTTCTTTAAGGTTTGTTCATATGGCAGGGTATGGAGGAAACTGACCAGGACTTGAATCCCAGAAATAGGATGGCGAACTTCAGTGTGGCTCAAGCACCTATGCCTTGGACCACTAGAAGTAATAGATTTTTGGCAGATCTACATCTCCTATAGTCATTTTGAGACATACAAAATTATGCATGGAAGGGATAAAGTCGATAGAGGGATGTTCTTTTCCCTCTCTCAAAACACCAGAACCAGGGGGCATCCGCTAAAACTGAGGGTTGGGAGAGTTAAAACAGATAAAAGGGAGTACTTTTTTACCCAGCGGGTAGTTAATCTGTGGAACTCTTTGCCACAGGAGGTGGTGATGGCATCTGGTCTTGATGCCTTTAAGAGGGGATTGGACGGATTTCTGGAGGAAAGGTCCATCGTGGGCTATAGGCAATGATGGATTGTGCAACCTCCTTACAAAGGTGGTGGGCTACTTCAGAGTACCGGGTGCAAGGGAGTGGCCACAGGATGCAAGCATCTTGTTGTCTCATGCCTTCCTGGGGCACCTGGTGGGCCGCTGTGAGATATAGGAAGCTGGACTAGATGGGCCTTTGGCCTGATCCAGCAGGGCTCTTCTTATGTTCTTATGTCATATAATTTTATTTCATGATTATTTAAGTCATCTTTAGCTTGCTCTTTTGCTCTTTCACCAACAGGGAGCACCCTGGTGGCTCACAACTCCAACAATGATTATATTGATTTATACCCCATGAGGTCAGAGCAGCTCATAATATTTTTGTCCCCTGCATGTTAGTAGGCCCATCTCCAAGGAGCTTGCAGTTTTAAAGGAAATGGCTTATGGTCTTTGTCCCAGTCCACCTAGAAGCACAGCGTTGGAAGGGACCCACAAGGTCATCTAATCCACCCCCCCGCCTTTGGCAGGAAAACCTCCTAGGATCCATGGCCAGCCAGTTGGTTGCAACCCAATTTTGGGTGGTTTGCCAAACTGGAGCAGAACCTCCATTGATAACCTAAGTGCAGATAACGAGAGAAGGTTCTTTCCCCAGTTCTCTTTGCAATGTTCTCCTGCTGTTCTTTCCCCAGTTCTCTTTGCAATGAAGGACGACAACGAAAAGGTTCCTACTTTGCTAACGGACTACATTTTAAAAGGTCAGTATTTACTTATGTTAAGTAAAAATGTACATGCTGCTTTTCAATTTCGTTGGAGGGTACACTGAAGCAGTTCTTAAAAAAAAAAAAAAGTCAATTAAATCTGTTCGTAAAAGGTAAAGGTTTCCCCACGACCGAATGGTCTAGTTGTGACCGACTGTAGGGGGCGGTGCTCATCTCCATTTCTAAGCCTGTAGAGCCAGCGTTTTGTCCGAGGACAAGCTCTGCGGTCATGTGGCCAGCATGACTCTATGCCGTAGCACACGGAACGCCGTTCCCTTCCCACTGAAGTGGTCCCTATTTATCTACCTGCATTTAGGTGCTTTTGAACTGCTAGGTTGGCAGGAGCTGGGACAAGCAACAGGAGCTCACTCCATCGTGCAGTCTTGAACTCCCAACCTTCCGGTCGGAAAGCCCAGCTGCAGCAGTTTAACTCGCTGCGCCACCACGTCCCTTAGGAATCTTACAAATCTGTTTGTACATCTGAGTAAAAACTGTATATTGTCAAGGCCTTCGTGTCGGTTGTAACAGTGATATCTAGTAGGGTGCTGGTGAGTTTGGCAAGGTGGCGGTCATGTATACCTTTAAGGTCTGTGCCAGCAAAACACTGGCCCTTTGTTGGAAGTGACAGCCACACCACCCAGGAAAGCTTTGTGATGGATGCTGATCAGCTGATGGTTGGTTGAACTATAACAATATATGTCTTATCTGTCCCCAAACTGTGCACTCGCGGGGGCATGTGAGATGTCCCCAGTGGCCTCTTCTTCCCAGCTTTCCTGGGTGGTAATCTTAGATGGTGCAAGATGTGGTGTGATCCAAGAGGGTGACACCCAGGAGAACTGTGAAGATGCGGCTGCCCTAAAAGAAGGGAGCCATGATCACCATATGTTTGGGAAGCATAATTCAAAATATAATTTCAAGAATATAAACTGTAGAAGAACAATGATGGTAGAGATGTACAGTTGGACCTCAATCTCCATTTGGGGAGGGTGGTCCTGTTCCCAGACCTCCCATGGATTCCAAAACCCATGGAACATGGACTGTGTAGATGGGGTCCAACAGGCCTTCTAGACGCAACTGGTAGTGCCTTCTGGTCATGTCCAGAGGTGTGCTGAGGGCCAGTGGCCATGTGCATCTTCTCTGGACCTCAGAAAGCCTCCCCGATGTAACCACAAGGCACTTCTGGTGGCATCCAGAGGTCAGGTGAGAACTTCTGCCATCTGTGTCCAGTCAAATCCACAGGTGCCAAGCTTGCAGCTAAGGAGGCCTCACCTGTATGCCTGTTCATGCTGCTTGGGGTGTTAATTGGTGGGCCGTTGTGGGGGAACGTCTCATGTACTGCTCAGCTGGCTCCCAGCATCTTGAAGTGCCTTGCTTTCTTCTCCTTCCAGTTCTCTGTCCTACCTAAGCGCCGTCCGCCGAGCCCCTTCAAGCCAACGGGAAGACGACAAGGCCAGTGTGTCATTCCATCACAGGGACTGCATGACATAATGTAAACTTTGAAATTGTGTATTTAATGATGTATAGCATTAACCAGGATTCAACATGAGCAAGTGTCTTCTTTCCTTTTGCTGTCGGTTTCTAGTCCTAGTCAACATTTGATTGCATGAGTGAAGGCCGGCGTGGCTCGTTCCTCTGTCTCTCTCGACCGCCTCTGTCTTGGGGAGGAGGCGCTTTGCTGTCCGCGGGACCCTCAGCCCCACTTTCCACCCCAAGCCGGAACAAGACTAATTTGAATACTGAAATAAACTTTCATTTACTTAAAAAAAAAAAAAAGAGTTGTCACGCTTCTTGGCGAGAGGGCTGGTGGCCAGTGGTGTCATTCAAATGATTTAGGAACAGGGACTCACTTTTGATTGGCACTTGTCAGGAACCCGGAACCAGCCACGGAGCCCGTAAGGATCCAGAACGCCCGTTCTGGCCCGTTCCCCCTGAATGACATCACTGCCTTCGCCCCCCAGGAATCCGGAGTTGCTCCCTTTAACCCTCTGAGTGTCGGCCAACCAAGTAGAAAAGCTCTTTGCAGAGGAATTGGGAGGGGGGGGGGAGGGAGAGTGAAGTGGGCGGAGTCAGCCCTAATTTTAACTAGTGGAACTGAGTTCCCCCACGTTCCCCCTGCATGACATCACTGCTGGTGGCTCAATGTCCCAGTGTTGGGGTCCTTCCCAGCAGTTGGCAGGGGCACCCCCTGCCCTGTACCCATTTGCCTTCTCCAAGGCCCTGGACTGGAAAAGGAAGAATAGGTGGCGCAAAGGCGAGATGCTCTAGCCCAGCGGTCTCCAAACCACAACCCACCACTCCTGCAACGTCACTGTTCTGGGCATGGTGCGGGCAAAGTCTTGCTGTTCCATGCTGCAGCCTCAGTTCTTCAGCCGGTCTTCAGCGAGTCACACCGGGCAGCTGCTTCTGCCACATGTCTTTCCGGCAGGGTCTACAACCCCATTGGCTGCCCGGCCTGACAATCAGAAGATTGGACCAAGGGGACAGAGGGTGTGGTGCAGAACAGTAAGGCTTCACTGCTCACTGCCAACACTTCTTCACTGTAACTAAAAGTTCTTATTAGAGAGAACAGAAACAACTACTACGGAGTAGAACTAGTGAAAGCTGTTTTTCACAGTTGTTCAGGACCTGAACAGGACTCGGCCACCATCTCTTGGTACCTGAAGGGGAACACCAGATGCCTCCCCCTTTATGTGGTGATGCTCTAGTCCATTGGTTGAAAACCTTAATTTTCAACCAATTTACTGGTGGTGTTCTTAATGGTGTTCGATACCGGGGCATGCCTGTAGTAAATGAAAATGTCTGCATCACCAGCTAAGGGGGAGGGAAGCTTTTGGCGTGCCACATTAGATGCTAGGAGGTCTTGGGCTAGCCTTGTCTGAATATTACCTGATTCTTTCATCAAAGGACTCATTTGCACCTCGTAAGCAACCAGGTGCAAGGGAGGAATGGGTTTTCTAACCAGCCGCACCTCTGCAAATTCCCTCATTTATGGCTAGCCCATCTCTGCATAGATCGCCAATAAAACCTACCTGCCTTTCTGACCCAGTTCCAATGACCACAGTGTAGCAGTTCTCAGGTTTCTCACATGCGATGTCACTGAAATAAGAAAAACGCAACCAGATAATTGCAACATTTTTTTTGCTGCTGGTCTTGCTAGATTCTTGATACTTTATCACTTTCACCCTGGGGTGTTTACATCAACTGACAATATTTATAGACCGATTTTGAACAAAAAGTTCACAAAGCAGTTTATAGGCAAAAACAAAAACAAAAACCCACAACCAGTTAAGAGTGCAATCCTAACCTGGTTAGGCCAGCAAAGTTTGGCCGGCACAAGGGACACCATAAAGTATGTTTGAACCACTCTTGGAGTCCGAGAGGCCATTGTTGAACGTCCAGTCCCTTTGCCCAAAAAGGTTGCCAACCCCTACTGTAGGCCCTGCTCAAAATGGGGGAATTGTAGATTTTAAAGATTGAATGTGTTGAATGGATTAGTGCTTTTGTTGCCTCTGTCTCCTTTTTTGGGGTGTGTGTGTGGGTCTTCCTTTGGGCATTTCTCCAGACGGAAATGAACGTGTGGACCCACTCTCAGATGTTCCATAAGGAATCCTTATTGGAGAAATGGCAGATCTACCCTCGCGTTTGAATTTCTACTGTAGTTGCGAAGAATTGTCTCAACAATGGTACATTTCCTCATTGCTTCTCTTTTCTGTATCATGAATTCTAACTTAAATTAAAAACAACAACAACAAAAGAAATCAGGGAATTGCAACAATGGTATTTGATGTGTGTAACAAAATCTATGTGGAAGCACCTAAGAGAGTTGGCAGGCTCTTCCTTGCTGGAGCATTTGAAGAGGTGACTAGCAACCTATCTGCTCAGAGCTAAGTCCGAGTGACCACAATGGAACTTACTCCCGAGCAAGCAAGTCTTGTAATGCACTTCAGGAGTTTGGGGATGAGATGAGCTCTCTCTTGAAATGAAATAAATTTCCAAGTACAAATAAGAGGCAGGAGAAGAAGATACTCAAATGAAGACATTTAAAGTCCATTCTTTTTGTTATAGTCTTGGTGGAGAATGGCCATGAAAGGGTGTGTGTGTGTTATCACAACAAGCTCCTGAATTTAGACATTCATCACTACAGCAAGTGTTAGTGTTGGAAAAACAGAATTTAGAGCCGGTTTTATAGACTGGAGCATGCTGAATGCAGAATGGGCAGCCTCTAGCGATTGATAGGCAAGGAGATAAAATGTAAATTAAAAAAGCTGCTCCCCAAAGAGGAGACAACGAACACGTCTGATGGGCTTGTATTGTTTAGCACCCCGCAGTGATGAGAAACTAATTGTTGCTGTTTCTTTGTGTGCATTTTAATATCCTCTCGCCACCCCCACCCCCCCGCTGTTGTGCTTGCCGCTGTTGCTGCAGGAGCGCGGTGTTGGCGGCTGGCAAAGGCGCGGCACAATCATTTTCATTTATCTGCGCAATTCTGAAAGTGATCTGAAAAGGCTCCCGCTGCCGCAGCGCCAGCACTCATGCATATTCATACTTGGCTTCAAAGCAGCCAAGATGCAAGTGGGGAATTGGCCGGGGGTTTTAATCAATGCCAGCTGAAGGTCCCAAAGGATGGGCTGCTATACCCATCGCCCACCTCCTTGGCTGCATCCAAGAAAGATCCTTGCTCTATATAAGGGGAAACGTTGCGTCATCGTAAAAATCAGGCACCGCACTTCTAGCCCCCCCACTCCTTGCTGTAACTGAATGGACACACGCTGCCCCATTCAACCCACCTCCCTGTGCCCGTCTTCTAGATCAGTGGTCCTCAATGATGTCATGCAGGGGGAACGCGGGGGAACTCAGTTCCACTAGTTAAAATTAGGGCTGACTCCGCCCACTTCACTCTCCCCCCTCCCAATTCCTCTGCAAAGAGCTTTTCTTCTTGGTTGGCTGGAGAGGGTTAAAGGGAGTGACTCCGGATTCCTAGGGGGGCGAAGGCATTGATGTCATTCGGGGGAACAGACCAGAACGGGCGTTCCGGATCCTAACAGGCTCCGTGGCTGGTTCTGGGTTCCCGACAAGTGCCAATCAAAAGTGAGTCCCTGTTCCTAAATCATTTGAATGACACCACTGATGGTCCTCCGACCTTTTAGAGCAGTACTCACTCTTTAGAACAGCACTCATGTCAGGACCCACCGCAAGGGATGTCATTAACCCGGAAATGATGTCGTAGCTGGCAGGGACGCCATCAAGCAGGAAGTGATGTAATCAAGCACTGCGATGTAATCAAACGACACTCCTGGAATCCAAACTGGCATTCTTGGACTGCAGCAACCAGGAAACATCCCTGATGGAAAGCAAGTTTAGGAGAAAATATTAACGCGAATGCACTGAACTAAAAACAAGATTTAAAGACCTTCACTTGAAATTTCAAACTGGCCACACTCACAAAAGGAATATAGCAGGAGTAATGTCTGCAGCTTCCAAGATGGCTGCTGCCATCTTTCTGCAACCCACCTGACATCAGGTCGCAACCCACCAAGTGGGTCCCGACCCACCCTCTGAGAGACACTGTTCTGGATTGTAAACTCTTTGGGGCAGGGATCGACTTATCACTATGTTATAGTGTTGATTATGTTATATTAACATAATAAAACATGGGGAAAAATAGATAATGGGGCAAAGCTCATTGGTAAAGGCTTGGAGCTTACAAATGGCCTAAGATGACCCCTGCTGGAGAAAAAGGAATCAATAACCTAGTGAAAAATGGTCATTTGGGGCAAAATGCCAACCCTTAGCTATGCATGGCATAACACCATAAACCTAATATTGACACAATGTGCATCACTTTCCGACTCCAAGAATCAACTTCAGTTGACCCTCACTCAGACACAGACCCTCAAATGAGAATCCCAACTATTCCCTTTTTTAAACCAAGACATTCCCAAGAGTCAAAAAAAGGAATTACCAAAAGCAGTTACTGGAAAATGGGGTGACTGGCAGTATATGGTGGGTTTTTAAAAAAACACATATTCATCTAGTCTCGCTCCTCTAGAATGCAGGCACTAGAATGCGTACAAGCAAACAGGAACCGCTGGCCCAAAGCTAACCAACAGCAACATCAGCGCTCCTACCTAAGTTGGGCTGGGTGGTGGAGCCACGTTCCCCAGGGAAAAACACGAATTCAAACCATCGAGGCAAGGAGGAGGACAAGCACAATGTTCAGGAGTGATTTAGATCGCCATTGGCAGCTAGTACAGGTCCCCCTGAGAGCAAACCTTCCACCTGTACAGTGGTTGTGTTCTCTAGTCGCTACAGGTGTTCACAAAAATCTGACACACTCACCTGACTGTTGCATCTGGACCGCAGGCAGCAGGCAGTGGCAGATGGGCCAAGCAGATTTGAATCAAAGCCGCTTCAGATAGGGAACAAGTTGCTCTGCCAAAGGTCAGAGGTGGACTCAGGCCTTAAATAACCTCCTCTTCCTGGACTCTGGCTTCCTGCTTGGAGAGGGAAGACCTTAAAGGGGCAGGCTGCTGGCCTGGGACTGCACATGTTGCCTCTTTTATCAAAGAAGTCTTGCCTTACCTGTTTGTAGGGAGCTTTTCTTCCAGACAGCTCAGATTTTGAAGGTGCTGCCTCTTGAGTGATCCTGTTCGAAGGGTTCTTCTGTGCCTGGCTCGGGATTGGGGCCTGGGACCCAGTTACTCCTTGGAACGGGAATCATGACCATGACTTTGGAGAACAGAATTTGACCGCTTTGGGAATACCCCGTGGTGCCTTAGGTAACCATGGTTCCCTCAACGGACGTGGGTTTCTACCGAGTCTTTATTCCTACTCTTTTTTTTTTTGTAACAAGAACATATAAATAAACTCACAATAAAATACAGCTGGGAAAAAAACCTCATCTGGTAGCACTTTATAATAAATGGACATGAATTCATACTAAATTACAATGAATTGTTTTTTTTTTGTCTCCTATGAAATTACATATTACATTCATGCCATATCAGTATCCAAAACGGGCTCCTGACGCCCACAGATATTCCAATACATTCCCACGGAATTAGCGTCGATTCAACCCGTCATGTAAAGTGTGTCGTTGGAAACCGCTCAGCTCTTCAAAGAGCCAAAAAGAAGGAGCAACGGTGAAAACTGCTTTGTGAGAGAGAAGAAAGACATCGTTCGAGACAAGCCGGCCCAGGCCAAGATCTCCTGGTGCCGGAAGAAGCACGCCAAACCTTACCCGGCGGTGCACCAGCTGCTTCCTCCTCCTCTTCCTCCTCCGTAAATTTGAAAAGGAGATAGGAATGGAGCCATAGAAGAAGTGTGGAGGAAAATCAGAGATGCTCTCTAGCCCAGAGGTCTCCAAACTGGAGATCGCAGCGGGCCAGGAATGGCTTCCCCGGCGTGAACAAGGCTTTCCGTTCTGCCAGGGAGGTGCCATTCCATGCCGTTGATCACCCTCAAACTGTGTCCCAGTTGGCTGCGTCTGCTCAGAAATCCAGGCGCAAAGCCTGCTGGGATGACATCCCAGAAGCAGTTGGCTGAAGCACAGTTTGGTGGTGCGGAATGGCAGCAGATCCCCAGTGGAATGGTAAGCCCCATTCACTTGGGGAACGGAACTGGATGTGCACTGCTTTAGCCCGCAGGCCAGGGTATAGAGAAGGCTGTTCTAGCCCACCACTCTCCTCTCCTCCATGTTCCTTCTCATTTCCCCCTCTCCCTTTTCAACACTAGGGAGTGGGAGAGATGTGGGAGGACCACCAACCTGTTGCCAGAACTACAATCCCAGCCTGCCGAACGGATGGACGGGCTCTGGGGCCAAGTGACGCTTTCAGGGGTAATAAAATCTGAACATGGGATCTCGAAAGTCCAGGACACGTTTGGCCAATGCATCAAGGAAGGCGCACAAAGCATGGACATAGAATAGATGCTGTCTGGTGGACGGGTGGTTTCCTACTGGTCAAGGAAGACAAACTCAAAATGCAAAACCTTTGGCTGTGCCTCAGTTCCCTTTGTCCGAATCAGTGTTGCCATCGTGATGGCATCAAAAGAGAGCAAAAACCAACGAACAAAAACAAAGTAAAAAAAACAAAACCAGGTTGATTGAATAACACTGCTTATAAATAAGACTGGAGTCTGACATCTCTAGCGACACATAACACATCAGCTTTTCCAGGGCGGGGGGGAATACATTCATGTCAGGGAAACTGAACGAGCAGCTAATCCAGAGTTCCCCCAACCATTGTTCTTAAGCTGATCAACGTAACCTTTTTTTTTTTTTTTTTGTACACTGGATTTTTTTCCCTGAGCACAATGTACAAAGGGACAAAAGAAATAATATGCTCAAGTGACAATGGGGGCAACATTTAGGAGCTCTCTTTCTCTCTCTTTTGTAGCTCTTGCTCATGCTATACTGGAAGACGGCAGGGAAGAAGAAATCTGGGGAAGGGGGAGGAGAAATGTCTTTCTGCTCAGATGTCTTTTCTAGCATGTCATTTCCAGAATGGGTTTAGTGACTGTATTGAGACAAACTTGCTATGTTTGTCTCAATACAGGAGAGATGGCTTGTGGATGAGCTGAAGTTAAAGAAGACCCACTCCCTACGGGATCCGAGTTACCATGCAGTGAATTTTAAGTAGCATCCTAAAAGGCCCCTGTTTCTGGTCTGATCTTTTCCCCAAAACGTGATTAGATCTGTCCTGGCTGATCTGCACTGGAGCCCATGGAAGCCAAATGAACTTGCATCAATCAATCCCTACACTGCCACATGACGACAACCTGAGGCACGCTACCAGGGAGTAAGTCTCACAGATTACCCTAAAAGGTCATCTAGTCCACCCCCTGCCTGAAGCAGGAAATCCTCCAAGAGCATCTCCAGCAGGTGCCTGTTGTGCCTCTGCTTGAAGACGTTCAGGGAGGGAGAATCCAGGCTGACCCCCAAGAGAACTTTATGTGATCAGAAACGGCACTTCTCGGGATACGAGGGCATACAAAAAAATGGCCTTTCACCATCTGAAGAGCAATTTCACTTAGCTGCAGATATTTTTTCTTCATTTGGGACTCCATGAATTCCCTAAGCCATCCCTGGCCCCCCCCCCCTCTCTCTCAATCCTTCTCTTAAGGCGCAATCCTAACCTGGAGTTAGGCCGGCACAGTTAGACCAGCAAAGTTTGGCCGGCACAAGGGCCACCGTAAAGCGAGCTTGGACCACTCTCGGAGTCAGGGAGGATGGAGCACATCTGTGGAGCACATCTGAGCCTGCTCATACTCTATGTGATGTATAAAACTTTTCAACATCGGATCCTCTAAACAATTAACATAATTATTCAGGGGCATTCTGGCTGGGTGAGTTGACCCCAAATCCTGAAACAAGGAAGGGTCCAAAAAAAACCCATCACGTAACAACTCTGGAGACTCCATTCCAAAGGTTAAAACCTCGTCAGCTCTCCTAGCAAAATGATCCAAGTCCCCAGTGCGGTAACCTTTGTCACATCACAGCAAAGCACAGGCCCGATGAGATTTGGAGTCTGGCCCAGTGAAATTTTGGATTCTGATCCACCAGCACCAACCAGGGATCTACCTGGATCCCGCATTCAACTCTCCCAATGTTCCTTTGTTAAAAATTTGCAAACTTTTTTTGATTTCCTTTTCTCTACATCTAGATATTTATAACCGTTACAGTCTTTTAGTTTTCTTTTTTCTTTTTTTTCTTTTGTAAAAACCATCAATCTCTCTTCTCTCTCTCTCTCTCTCTTTTGCATCTATAAATCTCTCATAAAAGCTGTGAAAAGGAAAACACTGCCTCTTGGGTGCATGTCACAAAAAAAAAAAAAGGCATTGCATTAGAACATCCAGAAAACATTCAGTCGTACAGAAAACAGCTTACCCTAAAAACACTTTTTTTTTTTGTCGTTATCAAAAACAAAGGAAAAAAAACTGGCCACAATGTGTGCCTTTGTAAACACCTGTCCTTCACTTAAATAACCGCCATGCACACTTTCGACAGGTCTTTTCCATGTGCACTCGTGTCCGTTTCCTGTGAGGGAGAGCAGGTAAGCAGTACTTGGGAAAGAGGTTGCAGTTGACCTTGAAATGACATCTCGGAAGGGATGAGGGTATGTGAAAGTTCAGCTCCCGCTACAGTTTCTCAGGCCAATGACTTAGGCAAGCAGGGAGAGAGAGAGCTGGCTTCCTGGGATCTGCAACACCGCCAACCATGGTTTGCTACTCCAGTGAGTCACTGTGCTCTAAGCCAAGATCGCTAACATTTGTCGTCTGGAGCTCCTCCGTATCCTCCTCCAGCTCCTCTTCCTCCTCCTCCTCCTCCTCTTCGTCTTCCATCTCATCGTCCTCCTCATCCTCTGTCCCATCGAGCGAATCGTCGTGAGCTGCCATCATGGCCTGCTGCATTGCAATGGTAGCGTTGTCGGAGGAGAGGGATTGGAGGTTGTCCATATTGAGGGAACCTTGAATGAAAAGCAGCAAGCTGACGTGAGATGCAGGGAGTTCTCTTTATCACCAGAGGCAGTGGTGTTTTAATTATTTGTGGCACTTGGTTGTCCTACTTTCTTCCAAGTAGCTCTGAATGGCCTACCTCTCTCAGAAAGATCTGGATCTGGCTGAGCTTCAGAGAGAAGAAGAGCCCTGCTGCTGGATCAGGCCAAAGGCCCATCTAGTCCAGCTTCCTGTAACTCACAGTGGCCCACCAGATGCCTCAGGGAGCAGACGAGACAACAGACTGCCTGCATCCTGTTGCCACTCCTTTGTATTGGGCAGTCTGAGGTAAAATTATGAGGTAAAATAAGAGAGAATTTGCTATCCTGTCTGTGGGGAGGGAGCTATAATAATTTGCAACTCAGAGTGCAATCCTAACCTGGAGTTAGGCCAGCAAAGTTTGGCCAGCACAAGGACCACCGTCAAGTATGTTTGAACCACTCTTGGAGTCAGAGAGGCCAGAACACAGACACGTGCCATCCTCCCTGACTCCGAGAGTGGTCCAAACGCCACTCCTTTGTATCTGACATTCTGAGGTAAAATTCTGAGGTAAATATGAGGTAAATAAAGCAAAGTCTGGCCAGCACAAGGGACACCATAAAGCATGTTTGGACCACTCTCGAAGTCAGAGAGGCCAGCTCACAGACGTGTGCCATCCTTTCCACTCAGTACCTGAAGAGCATAAAAGGGGAGGTCTATAGTGTCATCCCCCAATTGCCAGGGCTTACCATCAGGGTTGGTGCCAGGGTTTCCTCCTTGCTGCTGCAGGACTCCAGCCGCGATCGAGTTGGGCCAGAACCTTTGCGTGGGCCGGTGCTGGGATTTGATCTTCTTGGCTTTGGGGGCAGGGTCTGGGTTGCTTGCGTCCAGCATGGGTTGCAGGATGCGCCGCCGGGCATTGATAAACCTTCCCGCAGGGAGGGGAAAAAACAGAAGCGAGAATGCATTTTGCGTCGGGTGCACTTCTTTTCCAAAAGCGCCCTCATGTGGCCAGAGCTTGCACCTACCAAATCCTGGGGAGCTGAATACAAGGAACATAAGGTGGGATTTTTGTAGAGGAGAACCTACAAGCAGGGAAGGGCTCCTTGATGCTTCCAAGGAAGGCTTTGAATCAATTGGACCAATTGCTCTTGATTGGGCCCTGCACCTAAAGTACCATGCTAGGGTAATCGAGGCCCAAACCCTAATCAACTTTCCAGCATTGACATAGCCATGCAGGGCCCCTAGGCTTTCAGGTATTTCTAGCCCCACCCAAAATTCTTCAGAAAAAGGAGGGCGTCCCCCTAGCCCTTGTTACTGTCTGTCCCCTGTTGCAACTCCTCACCTCACAAATGTCCCTCTGCTCTTCCCCGTCTTCCCTTGACTCACACAACAGTGGGCAGCTCTTAGTTCAGGTCCAGCTGGCAATGCAGGGAGCCCCAGCCCACCAGGGAGGAAGGAGGAGTGTGTCAGGGTGCAATCCTAACCTGCAGTTAGGGCGACACAGGCCAGCACAGTTTGGCTGGCACAAGGGACACCACAAAGTATGTCTGGACCACTCTCGGAGTCAGGGAGGCCAGCAGACAGACGTGCGCCCTCCTCCCTGACTCCGAGAGTGGTCCAAACGTGCTTTACAGTGGCCCTTGTGCCGGCCAAACTTTGCTGGCCTACCTGTGCCGGCCTCACTCCAGGTTAGGAGTTTGCTCTCAATCTCTGTTCTGACCCTCAAATTCCATCTTCACGTGACTTGAGCATCTGGCTTCTAGAAGTGGATGTGGTGGAACTGCAATGCAAAAGCACCCGCAAAGGCATCACTAGGGTTTGTGTCGCCTGGTACAAGTGCTCATGGCATTCACTCCCATAATGGATCTCCTCCTATACCGGACCATGCAGAATAAATTACAATGTCCTAAGCACAACCTAAATGTACGTAGCATCGCTAGGGTTGGTGTCACCCAGGTTGCTGGGCTGGCAGGTGGCCAAGTGCACAGGTGTGGCTCAGCCCCGGTGCACTGAATGCACTCGGTCCTGCGGCATCCACTCTGCCTGCCCCCAGAAGTGAAGCTGGGCGTTGAGGCTGGGTCCTCAGAAGAGGTCCACTTGGCTGTGGCTTGGTTCCCCGAGGGTGGGGTGGATTGCTCACGGCGGTGAGATAAATCGGTACAGGATAAATCAGGGCTAAGTTCAGAGAAGTGCCTTTTGGGAATCAGACATTTCAAGCTTGCTTTTCATCTCCTCTTAGGTGGCTCTGGTCCTCGTCCAGAATGCACTCACCAGTTGTTGACCTGCAAGAGCGTGAGGTTCGTCTGGGCGGCTATCTGCCTTTTCTCGTCCTCTGTCGGGTAAGGGTGCTGCAAGGAGAGAAAGGCCATTGTCATTACGTGGCATGCCACTGCCAGGATTATACCGAGCTCTTTCTATCAGAGGAGATTGGAAGCAAAGCTGGTGTCCTCTTCCATGTCGGCAGCAGCAGAGATCTTGTCTGGATTGTATTCAGGGGGGTGTCCAATCTCGTTGCAGAAAGGAGAAGCATGCGATGCCATTTTCTATATCCTCAGCTGTCTCAAGACCTCCCCCCCCCCCACTCTCTCAAACAGCTTCAGTGTTTTTCCTCCCTCTGTGTTCCTGGAGACACTGGGGAGACTGACCACAGGTTAGATACACCTAAAACACAACCCTAACCTGGAGTTAGGCCGGCACACGTTAGGCCTGCAGTTTGGCCTGCGCAAGGGCCAACATAAAGCGTGTTTGGACTACTCTTGGAGTCAGGGAGGATGGCGCAGGTCTGTGTGCTGGCCTCTCTGACTCCGAGAGTGGTCCAAACGTGCTTTATGGTGGCCCTGGTGCTGGCCTAACTGTGCCGGCCTAACTCCAGGCTAGGATTGTGCCCTCAGTGTGGCAGTTACTTCCAAGAAGCTCTGTAAAAATACTAAGCATTATGACGCCCTTTCCCCCAGCCAAGCCTGATTATACGTGATGATTTCCTACAAAAAGTTTATTCTGTGACTTGGACGGAAGAGGGTAGCAGTGAGCTGGTTTGATGGTGGGTGAAGGCTTCCGAAATGGACTACAGAACAAGCAGAGGATGGACTGACAGCTTAGCATGGCACAAACATCTGAACCGTATCTGCATTTGCCTTTTAGTCTGAAGCTCTGCTGCAGCTCCCAGCAATGAGATGGGTGCAGGAGCCACAGGTTGAGGCCAATTGAGTAGCCTTGACAAACCTGATTGTACATGCCCTTGGAAAGAGCAGTCTTAAAACAGTTTCGGGATTTATCTTAAGAGGCAGGGCGTATAGCACACAGCTTTTTGATATCCATGCAGTTGAGTCCAGCCCATTCTAAGAAACATGGAAAGACGCCCCTATTTCCCTAGGTCCAGGGGCATCACTACTGTTTGCATTACCCGGTGAGGGGGATCCTTGTGTCACCCCCGTTGATGGACCCCCTCCTGTACCAGACCACAGAGAATACATTGCAATTATCTTACGCCCAGCCTAAATGCAGTGGCATTACTAGGGCTGCGGTCACCCCATCAATTTTATTGATTTATTTACAGGTCACCCAACAAATCAAACAAACAAAAAACAAACCCAACAAACAAAAAACCTAGTGCTTAACTTGATGACCCTCACACAACTGATTGGGCTGCCCAAGTTATTTGGACGTCCAGGCTAAGAGCCACAGGCTGGCCCAAGATCACCGAGCGTTTCATGGTTGAGCAGGGACTTGAGCCCGAATCCCTCCATTCCTCTAGTCTGACACTAGTCACTATACCACACAAGTCCACTGAAGTTGATGATGGCCGTGACTACAAAGCTAGAGCCAGGAATAACATAAATCTGGGTGTGGAGATTGGGAGTCTGTAAAATGACACAAGGTTGGTGGATGTAATATAGAAAATCCATCTTATCTTGAATATGTGAGAAGGGCAATTGCATTTCTTATAGTGCAGCCTCCTCTCTGACTCATGTTTCCACCGGTATGAGGCCCAAGGCATTCGGAACATAAGAGCATAAGAAGAACCCTGCTGGATCAGACCAAAGGCCCATCTAGCCCAGCTTCCTGGATCTCATAGCGGCCCACCAGGTGCCTCAGGGAGCACACAAGACAACAAGATGCCTGCATCCTGTTGCCACTCCCTTGCACCTGGCATTCTGAAAGAGCCTACTTCTAACATCATGCACCACCCATCATGGCCTATAGCCCACGATGGACTTTTTCTTCTAGAAATCTGTCCAATCCGCTTTTCAAGGCACCCAGGCCAGATGCCACCACCACCTCCTGTGGCAAGGAGTTCCACAGCTTAATTACCCGCTGGGTAAAAAGGTATTTCCTTTCATCTGTTCTAACTCTCCCAACCCTTAGTTTTAGCAGATGTCCCCTGGTTCTGGTGTTGTGAGAGAGGGAACAGAACCCTCCAGCGACTCTATCCACCCAATGCATAAACATCCAGAACTACCTGTGTGGCCCCAGATGCAGCCTTTCCTGGCTCACATTCGAGCTTTGGTCAGCCAGCCAGCCAACTTTTGCAATGCACGCTTAAAGGTTCTCTCATTTAATAAAAGCTCATCTTGGTTTAAAGGCCCCGTGTGGAGCGACAACATCTAAGCTAAAATCTATAGCAAGAGATATTGGAGCAATTTCACTTCCCCCAAGATGCTGTCCTGATGGGTTGGTTCTGCCTAAGCAGAAAAAAAAATGCTCATCAGGCAGTTTAAGCCATTACAGAGGGAACTCGGGGAGTTGTTGTCGTGCACCAACTCCAAGACTGTAAACTGAGGATTTAGGGAATTTAAGGAATGGATGCAAAAGGACTGACGGCAGAATTCCTGTGTATCTTAACAAGCAAGATTTGATGAAGACACTGGTTGGTGGGTATTCATAAGAAGAGCCCTGCTGGATCAAGCTGAAGGCCCATCTGGTCCAGCTTCCCATATCTCACAGTGGACCACCAGGTGCCTTAGGGAGCACATGAGACAACAAGATGCTTGCATCCTGTTGCCACTCCCTTGCACCTGGCATTCTGAAGTAGCCTACTATTAATGTAAGGAGGTTGCCCAACCCATCATGGCCTATAGCCCACGATGGACTTTTCCTCCAGAAATCTGTCCAGTCCCCTTTTAAAGGCATCTAGGCCAGATGCAATCACCACCTCCTATGGCAAGGAGTTCCATAGCTTAATTACCTGCTGGGTAAAAAAGTGTTTCGTTTTATCTGTTTTAACTCTCCCAACACTCAATTTCAGTGGATGCCCTCTGGTTCTGGTATTGAGAGACAGGGAAAAGAACATCCCTCTATTGACTCTATGCCTCCCGTGCATAATTTTATATGTCTCAAATGTAGCTCTCTAAGACCTGGCGTTAGGCCTCAATCCTAACCTGGAGTTAGGCCGGCACAGTTAGGCCAGCAAAGTTTGGCAGGCACAAGGGCCACCATAAAGCATGTTTGGACCCTTCTCGGAGTCAGAGAGGCCAGCACACAGACGTATGCCGTCCTCCCTGACTCTGAGAGTGGTCCAAATGGGCTTTACAGTGTTCCTTGTGCCAGCCAAGCCAAACTATGCTGGTCTAACTATGCTGGCCTAACTCCAGGATAGGATTGTGCCCTAACACTGATGGAACCTTTACAGTAGCATTGAGTTCTGAAGCAGTCCCTTTAAATGTTCCTTTGGACTGGCTATCCAGCAAGCAGGCAGACTCCCAAACGAACAATGGCTGCCCCTGAAAGGAAGGCCATCAGATTGATGGCTCAATGAACACACTTTCTGCCTTCCTACCACCCCAAATCTGAACACAAAAACCATTTCGATTAAAAAATGGTATCGTAACTAGACCCCCTCCCCAGTTTCCGGGATAATTGGGACAAGATGCCTAGAATGCCCCCGGAGTCTCTTTGGAACAGTGCTAATTGCATAAATCTATATTAATTGCGATGTAAAATGGAGTCCTGGAAAATGTGCCAAGTGCCTTTTAATTCTTTTGCAATTGCCAGGAAAGCAGGAGGCAAAAACCTACATTAGTCCTCAATGAAAAGTCCTACGGGCTGCAGTGGGCACACAAAAATAATCGAACAATGAACCATATAAGGGGATGTACCATAGGAAACCATATTGTCCATATTATATGTACCAGGCTTGCATCATTTTACACACTCCAAGTCAGAGGCACTTTTTAAAATAGCAGTGATCCCCAACCTTTTTTTGGCCATGCCCCACCTAAGCATCTCTAAAATCCTGATACCCCCCGTGACATATAATTCTTATTATTCAAAAAGTGAACTCCTATCCACGTGGAGGAAGCCTAAAAGGCTATTAACGTGGTTTAAACAAGGTTCCAAAGAACATGGCATCCATGAAAGAGAAAAATAAAAGATGGCATGGAAAGAGGGAAATTTTAAAAAAAACATTCTTAGCTTAATTTATGAATAATAAGATATAAGAACAATTAGCAGGCTTTCAAATTCACTGTTAATAACTCAAAAACATTTCAAAAAGTTCACTGTTAATAGCTCATTCTCCAATTGCCCCCCTTAAAAATCAAATTGCCCCTCTGTGGGGCGTGTGCCCCACGCTGGGAACTACTGATCTATAGACTGTAGATCTGTGGATCATATTTGTATTCTGTACATGTTTGTATAGTTCATTCCTCGCTTGGCCACTAGATGGTAGACAGAGCCCTAAATATCTGTGTACTTCCAAATATTGGTGCCTTCCTGTCCAAGATTTTTGCATAAGTAAGTGCCCAATCCTATGCAGGTCTACTCAGAAGTACGCCCCATGGGGCTTACTCCCAGAAAAGTATGGATAGGATTATACCCTTAGTAAGTGCAAGTTGTTGGAGGAGAGATGGGCTCATGCTCTATAGAAACTGCAATATTTGATGTATTATTATTATTATTATTATTATTATTTAATTTATATCCCGCCTTTCTGCCCCATGGGCACCCAAAGCGGCTCACAACATTAAAATAAATAAAATCGCAATTTAACAATTAAAACAATACTTAAAAACAATATTAAAATAGTTGAAATTTAAAATTTTTTATATATTTGGATATATATTTCATGTGCTGTTTACAACGAAAGACAACAACTGGTGCCAAACAGCTTGGGCAGGTGCAAAGGTTTGAGTGCATTTGGGAGTGCATTGCCTTCGGTTGCCGACTGAGAAATAACCAGCACTGGCGTGTCACTGCCACTGAAGCAATGAAATACAGGAGAAATTGAGCAGCCACCCCCTTTTGCTTCATTTTCCACCTTGGTCAGCTGGATGCCGAGGTCCCCCCACCGGTGAGGCTTACACGTTTAAAAGCAGTCCTATGCAGGCATGTAACTGAGGGTGAGTGGGGGGAGCGGAGGTCTGGTATTTCTCCTAGAGCGGTGATGTCATCTGCAGGTGCTGCTCTGGAAACTTGAAAAACTTTCCATCTTTTGAAAAGCATCTTAGCTGAGACGAAACAGGCTCAGCTAGAGGCAAACTGAGAAATGTGCATGGGGCATTTTTAACGTATGTTTGGACCACTCTCGGAGTCAGAGACACCAGCACACGGACGTGCGCCATCCTCCCTGACTCAGTCAGTGGTCCAAACGTGCTTTATGGTGGCCCTTGTGCCAGCCAAACTTTGCTGGCCTAACTCTAGGTTAGGATTGCACCTTCAGCGTGTCCCGGAAGAGGCTGCAGGCAGCTCAGAAGACTGCAGGCAGCACACATTGGTGTGCTGCGAGTGGTCCAAAGGTGTGCTGTGGGGAGTTTTGGGTTTATTAGTAGGGCCTTTGGGGGATTTGGGTCCCCCCCCTCCCAGCAGTGCAGTGTGCCTTGTCAAATGTCAAAAAACCGATGGAATGCCCTGAACATTTTAGTGCCTGGCCAACATGTGCCATAAGATGAACAAGGCTGAGAAACCACTGGGTTAAACTTTGCAGACACTTTGTTGACTTTGCTCACCATCAGATGCTGAAAGAGCCAGGAGCGCATGATATTCGTGGCATGCTTCGGCAGGACGCCCCGTTTGTTCTTTGACTTTTTATCTTCGCTGTCGAGGAGAGAGGTCAGGTCCAGGTTAACCTACAGGGCAGAGACGGAGAAAGAAAAGCTTCATCCACAATGCAGGTGGAAAAAGAGCCGGGTTGCCATGGCGACACGGTTCACAAATGTCGGTCCGATTTCATGCTGGCTCTGTGAAGCTAGAGGGTGTTAAAGGCATCGCGTGATTCTGGCCGGCCAGAGCAAAACTCACTTAAGAGCATCCGTGATGTGCACTCAGGAACTGAAGCGACAAAAATTCAGCGGCCTTTATCCCTGGGCCTGAGGACTGACTTACACATTTCTAAAAGCACAATCCTAATCCTAATCCTGAATTTAGGCCGGCATAGTTAGGCCAGCAAAGTTTAGCAGGCACTAGGGCCACTGTGTTTAGACCACTCTTCAGGGGGAGGGGGGATGGTGAATGTCTGTGTGCTGGCCCCACCGAGTGGTCCAAACATACTTTATGGTGGCCCTTGTGTCAGCCAAACTTTGCTGGCCTAACTATGCCAGCCTGACTCCTGGTTAGGATTGCACCCTGAGTCCAATTATCAAGCTAGGAGAGCCAAATTATAACAGGGGCCAGATAAATTGCTCTGGCCCAAGGGCCTTATGTTTGGCAACCTACACATCACACTGATGTGCACATCAGTGCACAGTGGAAGCCCACATGTACATCATTGCAAGAAAAATGTATCCCCCGGCTGTGACCATCACATAGTGTATACTTCTAATTCACACAGGATGTCTTCCACCTCCAAGGACAGTTGTGCAGAAGCTCAAGGTGATCACCAACTTCACCAAGCTCCTCTGATGTCAAGTTAACAAGCTGCAAAAGCAGCCCTTGTAATCTGCTGGGTGTTTTTTTGTTGCTGTTGTTCAGTTTTGAAAATGTGCAATTCTCAGTAGGATTATTCTCAGGATGGCAGAGAAGCATCTCTTTAAAAAAAACAGCTGATAAAAAGGAAAAGACAAGGCAAAGATCTGGGGACACAGAAAAAGGGAAGTTTTTAATGAGGTTGCAGGAAACTGGAATTTCAACGCCAAGTTTAAAACACACACACCCTTCTTTTTTTTTTAGGTTCTTCATAAAAAACATTTCTCCAGCATGAATTAAACATCAGGATGGCAGCCTTGTGTCAGGTATAAATGATTCCCCCAGGTGCCGCTTGAGATGTACTGCAAGGCCTGGACTGAATACATTACCCAGGCAATACAGAAATAACATTAGGAGAGCTTGTCCAGGGTTCCATCAGTGCCACAATATTCCCAACCTGCTTGTATTCAACAGATCTGATCAATTTCACTCTAAGATCTGAGGCAGCAACAGCGTTTACACCTTAAAAAGAATGGAGATTGTGGGGGGTGGGTTGTTTTTGCCTCCTTGTCCCCCCTGTTTGGAGGGTGGAAAGGAAAAGATGAGAAAGCTGGGATGCGACAGGCCGTTTTTTCCATGAGTCTTTTTTCTTTTGGGGGGAAGCTTTGTTAAAAAAAAAGCCCTATTGCCGGGGGGGGGGGCGGGGGAGGACCAAGACGATTTTCAAGGAGCTCTGAGACTGATTGGGTGCAGTCGGCATCCCATCAGTGCTGAGTCAGGAAGAAATGTCAGCACATCAATGCGCACTCTTAAGTTAGTGTTGCAAGCGCGATGTGGCTTGCCTCTCATTAATACAAAACAGGGTGGGAGAAGAAGAACTGGGACACATTTCGAGAACTAGACAGGGATTTCGGCGTGCCAAGCTCAGATGCGGGAAAGCTGGCCGGGAAGATGAGTTATCTACTGAAATAAGATCTCCATTATTCATTCTGCACGTTGGTCGGAGCTTTGGTTATCAAATTGGGATAATTAAAAAGGGATGGAGAATAAAAACAGCCAATATTATTATGCCATTGTATAAATCGATGGCAAGGCTGCATCTGGAGTACTGTGTGCAAATCTAGTCTCCCGGCCTAACTCAACATTTAATTGATATCATGGAACTGGAAAAGGAGCAGATGAGAGTGACCAAAATGATGACACGCTCTGCCTTAAAATACACTTTGAATGGTTGCTCGAAACAAAAAGTTCTTTCCCTCCCAGAAGGAGAAGAGTCCATCGTGGGCTATAGGCCATGATGGATTGTGCAACCTCCTTACATTAGTAGTAGGCTACTTCAGAGTACCAGGTGCAAGCGAGTGGCAACAGGATGCAAGCATCTTGTTGTCTCGTGTGCTCCCTGAGGCACTGTGGGCCACTGTGAGATATGGGAAGCTGGACTAGATGGGCCTTTGGCCTGATCCAGCAGGGCTCTTCTTATGTTCTTATGAGTTGTACTTCTCTAGGAATCTTGACTCTCTTGCTTTTACCCTTTAACTTCCCCAAAGGGTTTTTAAAATGTCCCCTTTAGGGTTTTTGTAAATTCTTAACTTCTGCCAACCAGAAACCTCCACCTTCTTTGCAGTTGGTCCTATCTGGGGTATCTTCCTACCGGCATGCAAGACCTGGGTTTGCTAAGAGAGGGATTGACTGAACTACTGTGATTTCCCTTGTAGTAGGGTCGGTTAACACCAGCAAGTTCTGGTTGACACCCTTTCTGAATGCTTCCAAATAAAGGGCTTTGAGCATCTTTTCCCAGACTCTCATGCAGTTAGCCTTACCTGGGTATTCTGGATCTGTATGGCCCCCTGTGGGATTGCTTGAGTTACCACCTGGCCCTGAGACGTTACCATAGTTACAGGCTGGTAAAGGGCTCCACCTGGCAAAGAGAGAGGTTTCATAGCAGAGTCTTAGGAAGACAGCTGACCTCAATAGACACAAACATGTTTCAGCCAGCCTCATCTATTTCAACGGCCATGCTGCAGAAGCAGCCAATACTGATGTCACCAGATCCAGATTCACAGGTAGTCCAGACTGACGACAAATCCTGGATCTAAGGCGTTTTTGTGCAATCTAAGTGCAATGCTAACCTGGAGTTAGGCCGGCACAGTTAGGCCAGCAAAGTTTGGCCGGCACAAGGGCCACCGTAAACAGCGTTTGGACCACTCTCGGAGTCAGGGAGGATGGTGCACGTCTGTGTGCTGGCTTCTCTAACTCTAAGAGTCGTCCAAACATACTTTACGGTGTCCCTTGTGCCAGCCAAACTTTGTTGGCCTAATTGTGCTGGCCTAACTCCAGATTAGGATTGCGCCCTTAAATTAAGGCTATTGCTTGAAATGCATGAAAAAAAAACCATAATCCAACTCTTTTGAAGCCTAAAGGCCTTCCTTGTAGAATCCTCCTACAAAAAGGCATTTTGAGAGTGAGGACAGATGTAACAGTTTAAGAGTGAAGACAGAAGTAACATTCTCAGGATCAAAAGACATGTGGCATTAAGTATAAGGGCTGATGGGGCTGTTTGTAACAGAGCAAACTGCAGCGATATCAGGGCCCCCAAGCATTCACAACCATGGTGGGGGCTTTAACCCTTCATCCTATGGTACCAGTCCAGATGCTCCATCCCTGTGAGCTATCTAACAAGCTCTATTTATTTGCATGGTCAAGCCATTTCCACGCCTCTCCAAGTGTTTACATCTGTCTTCATCTTCGTTTTGTAAAGATTGGGAAAGAACACTCCAAATGCCCTTCAATGGATAGGGGGGACCCTTGTGAACCACTGGAAGTTCTATGACAGTCTCACAGGGCCGTCTCGTCCATGAGGCCAAATAAGGCAGTTGTCTCAGACAGCATATTGACAGGGGTGTGGGTCACATCTCCCTTCTTCTCTGGCTCCCTGGATTCATAAACGGGAATGGAGCAGAAGAGGACGAGGAGGAGAGGAGAGTGGTGAGCTAGAGTGTCTCCAAAGCTCTACCTTACCATTCCTCTCCTCCACACTTTTCTGCTCCCGTTTCCTTCTTCCTTTTTGAATCTACTGGAGGGATGGAATTGTATGGGAAGAGGAGGAGAGATAAGAGACTGGTTTGAAATCCAGTGCGGGGCACATGCGATGCATCACTTCAGATCTAACATGGACGTTACAGTCGAAGGCAAGGCCTAGTGGCTGTGGCAGACACACAGTCACATTTGAATGGAAAGTGGGACTTCTGAGAGAAAATAAATCTTCACAACATCCGAAGTGGACAAACCCCAACCAGCCCTCAATGGCAGGGAAGTTGCACAACAAAATTAATGGAAGCCCTGGCCAGCTTTGCTTACTCATCTCCTGCTTTCTCAACCAAGGTGAAAGCGATCTGTCTCTGAGGGTGAGGCATTCTAGAGGGCGGCCATGTTTGCCTGTAACGGCAAACCAGAAAGAGTCTAGTGGCACCTTAAGACACAGAGTTATGGTGCTGCAGGAACTTCCATGAACTACATTTTATCTGATGTCATGGAGTGTAGTCTGCACATGCGGACAAAGCAAATAAGTCAGTCCCAGACTGGAGAGATGGGTGTTCAGAAGGTTACATGATTTACATTTGGGTTTAATAAAGTTAACCCCCAACCTCAGTCTGGTGTCTTCCAGTGGGGGGGGGGGCAAGGCGAATAGGCTACTTCAGAATGCCAGATGCCGGGGAATGGCCGTGAGATACAAGTATCTGGTTGTCTTGCATGCTCCCTGAGGCATCTGGTGGGCCACTGTGAGACATAGGAAGTGATGGGCCTTTGGCCTGATCCAGGAAGGCTTTTCTTATGTTCTTATGCTCAGTCTTTAAGGGGGCATGAGATAAACGATGCTTCCTAAGGGCATGCTTCCTTAGGTGGAAGGCTCTGGCTGCTTTCTCCCCTCTCTTGGGGGGAGGCAGGTAAGATAGAGGCAACATTTTGAAGTGAGTGGGGTGGTGAATAAACCCAGCACTGCAAGTGGGACCTTGCAAGGCAAAGGTTCAATGGGATGAATTCAACCCTACCGTGTGAATCCTAAATGCAGTCGTTCCCTGTATTTGGTTTTCCCATAAATACAGTTTCCTTTATTCACTGTGGCAGTTCCCTTGTGCCAGTCAAACTTTGCTGGCCTAACTGTGCCAGCCTAACTCCAGGTTAGGATTGCGCCCTCAGCTGTCTAGCATGTGAAACAGTTGCGTGTGTGACAGGGCAGCTTGTCTGAATGAGAAGTGGGGCGGGGGTGGCGGCGATGGTGCGTCTAAGGGGGAACGTGTACAAGTATCTGAACATAAAACGCGGCCAGTTTCCACAAGCTCATCCTTTGACATTTCAAAATCTATTTAGCTAAGGGAGTTAAAAGTACCAAGCATGCAAAAGACGCGACTAACATGGTCATTGCTGTATGCTCCACGCCTCCCACCTGACACAACTTGTGAGTTGACCGTTGCCATGGAGATGTTCCCCTGCTGCAGGGCTGACGCGGGTACCACAATTCCTTGGGTGTTGCCAGATACTGCAGTCATTGAGTTAGGAGAATTCTGCAGCAAATCCTAGAGAGAGAGAGAGAGAGAGAGAGAGAGAGAGAGAGAGAGAGAGAGATGGAAAAAGGATGTGTTATTGATGCATTGTTGTCCATTTCAGGTCTCCAGAAACAAGCTTCTGTTTGCACTGACATCAAAGAGGGCAACACGCTGTTTCTCCCATTCCTTTCACTGGGGATAGTGCAAATGTTCTCAGTGGCTTGCACCCCACGGACCATCTCTCCCCACGCTCACCTGGCGCCCTTACAGTGGCGCTCAAAATGATTTGTCGGGGAGTCTCCATCTGAACCTGTGAGGAGCAAGTTGCTCCTTAAGAAAGCTCGTGGAGTATAAATCTGTGGAATGAATGCCTTTGACCACAACTGGTGTTCCGTTTACCGAAACGGTAAATCAGTTGTGGTTGGCTGCCCAGGCCTATCAAATACTTATAAAAGCTCAGTAAAAAGATGCTAGAGGGAGACAAGGTCAGATGATAATGACAACTCCAGATGTTTGCAAATCCAGATGCTGCCTTGCTATTTTGAGAAGGGGAGGGGAAGACTAGAAAAAAGCATTTGTGTGAAACGGAATTCAGCACAGGAGCTGCATCAGTTTAATTCCTTAAACTTGGTTCTTGGCCATCAAGTTCTTAGGGGTGGGCAGAGCAGATTTTAGCCTGCATTTGCAACTGTGAATGCTGCTTGAAATTTGAAATTAATTGGTATATGATAAAAGAACACAGGCTGATCTATATTCTCAGGAATGGCACTCGTCCTTTACTCCATTCTTTCCCTAGCATGCATGCTTTCATTCATTCATTCATTCATTCCATGGAACATCATTTCCTTCTTTTGGAGGGAGGGGGTGTCCTAAGACATGTACTCAAGTACATCTCAAGCAACTACTGTCACTTTCATTACCTCCTCCCCCTTCCCCAAGCAAATGGGTTTGCCTGGAGGGGGGAATGAATAACGTGTAGGTGGACCAGTCGCCTTTTCAAGTGCCCAGTTGAACAATTAGCTGGGCTGTCTTCTGATGGGGGGAGGAATTTTCATTCATTTGCTCCCTCATTTTCAAGCCAGGTCAACATAGGAAAGGAGGGGGGTATTGCCCATTTGGACATGACATGACTCCCCCCCCCCAATCTCATCCTTTCTCCATGGGGGCTTGCACAGTTCCATTGCTGTTACAGGTCTCTCTCGCTTCCTATTTCTTTTGCTATGTACACCACCTTGGTCTGTTTCAAATTGTGCTTGAGCCCACAAATCAGCTCCATGGAATTAGAGATTCGTGTGCTCATGATCGTCTTTCAGAATCAATCAATCAATCAATCAATCAATCAATCAATCAATCAATCAATCAATCAATCAATCAGTATTTATATACCGCTTGCAACACAAAGTTCATAAAGCGGTTTACAGGCAAATAGTAATAATAAATGGCTCCCTGTCCCAAAGGGCTCATAATCTAAAATCTGACATCATTACTACTACTACTACTACTACTACTACTACTACTACTACTACTACTACTACTACTACTCTGTTATTAATAGTAATCACAAAATTCATCCTCCAACTTCTGCATAACTAGAAGCTGTAATTATTACACCCTGCTAAAGATGGAGCAAAAAGATGGTGGAAGATTCCCAGCCAAGAACTTTGATGCTTATGGCTCCATGTCCAATTGGCCCCTGCAATATGGCACCAGTGACTCAGCCTTGAGACATGCTCTGGACATCGCACAAGCCATCTGCTCCTTCCGGCTGCCATTGGCCTTGCAGGTGAGATATGCCATGAACAGACACAAGCTAAATATACAGTGAGAAATTCTCTTCCTGGAGCCGACAGCGCAATCAGTATTAAGTTTTGCAATGGTGGGAAAGCCCCAGAGCAATTGATGCAGAATAGAATCATTCAATTATTAAGGAAGACGTTCTTGGCATTGTTTGGGAGAAGAGGTCAGCATTCAATTAACACTTTTGCGTTGCTGATTAAATATTTGTCTTATCTGAGTAAACTCGGACGGCATGACATTACTTTCTTGACAGCGCTGTGCGCTACATAGTAAACAACCTTCAGCTCCCAGACAACGTGGAAGCCTGAGCAAATAATCTAACACAAATACATTTTGGGCAAGATTTTTAATTTATTTTTCTGCTTAATTTGCATGGGTTTGGTATAGAGTTGATATCAGAACCCCCCACTAAAAAAACCCCACCCCCTTTCTTGCTAGCTCTGCTATCAATCTACAAATCTGATCTGAAAATTCTGCTGGCTATTCATAGATTGACTGTCTTTTGAATGAATCTGGCTACAAGTCAGAAGGGAGCCTGATGCATTCTTGTGATATCCGTATTCTGGAATGATGGCACATATTTGTCACCAAACTGCCTTCCTTTTTTCACATTTCAGACTTTGCCATCAAATCACCTGTTCTCATGTTTGGCTTTTAAAATACCAAAATGTTTGCATGCATATGAAACATGCACAAGAATGACTGTTTTACAATTACAGAGAGACAGACAGGCATGCACGCACACACATGCACCATGATGCAGTGTAACTGTGAACACAACACACATGTAAATACAGGTGGCTCCATGATATCCATGGATTCAGGACCAGCAGATTTCAGAATCTGTAGGTCCTGAACCTATGGGGGGGCGGAGCCACTTGGAGGCTGCATTCTGGTAGTCTCCAGAGGGTTTTCTGAAGCCTGCAGAAGTTGCAGCGTCAGCAGGCCTCAGTTAGGAGTTAGGCTGGCACAGTTAGGGTGGCACAGTTAAGCCAGCAAAGTTTGACCAGGGCCACCATAAAGTGTGTCTGGACCACTCTCAGAGTCAGGAAGGATGGTATACATCTGTGTGCTGGCCTATCTGACTCTGAGAATTGTTCAAACATAGTTTACGGTGTCCCTAGTGCCGGCCAAGCTTTGCTGGCCTAACTCCAGGTTAAGATTGCACTTGAGTTTGGCTGGCATAAGGACCACTGTAAAGCACGTTTAAACCACTCTCGGAGTCAGGGAGGATGGTGTACATCTGTGTGCTGGCTTCCCTGACTCCAAGAGTGGTCCAAACATGCTTTACAGTGGCCCTTGTGCCCACCAAACTTTGCTGGCCTAACTGTGCCAGCCTAACTCCAGGTTAGGACTGTGCTCTGAAAACCAACAAATATGTCCCAATGGTGAAATGAGATTGCTTAATTTTCCATGGGTCCCCGTTAAAGAAAAGGACATCACACTGCAAAATGGAATTGCCTCCGCAGAGATGTGCCTGTCCTCAATCTAAGGCCTGAAATTGCATAGCACTGCTTTATTGCACCATAGTTGGCTGAGAGTGGATCCCAAATTCAGCCTGCAGTGTGAATGTGCCTATACGAGGGGAATTTAAAATTCTGCAAATGAGCACTCTAGACAAACATGCTTATTCCGTTTTTAATGGAAAGCAAACATAACGAGGCTGAGAACCCAGCCTTTGCAACTTGACTGCTTTCAGGAAGTCCTAATGTTTCCATATACAGAAGGATTAATTAAAACAAAATAAGAAATATGAAGTATTGCTTATGGCATACATTGGAACGCGCACTTTTGCTTTTTCAGTAATGGCCAAGTCTTAAGAGAGAGTACAATTCCTTTCATTGAGTTACTAAAGTGAGCACAGGGGTGTTTTAAATAATGAGTATGCACTCACAAATCCACACACCAAGTTGCCTGGGGCAAGGGCACCCAGCACCCTGATGGTCACTCAGCATCACCCAGACCCTGTCCCCAAGAGGTCTCCATTGCCATATGTTGGAAGCTGGGAAACAGCAGAAATCATTTCCGAGTAGTGGGAAAGACTCTACAGGGCTTTTTCCCCAAGTGGTACCCTTGTGCACAGTGGAAGGTGCACACTGGAAGCGATGCTCTGCCAGCATTACTCCACCTTTCCATGTGAATGGTGCTCCCTTAGATGTGATGCCCTTGCGCAGTGCACAGCCTGCGCAACTGCATGTGGGTGGCTCTGGACACCCCTATTTCTTACCATTATCATGCTTGCCGTAGTTCAAATGAAAGAAGTCCCCGTCTTTCTCCCGAGCATACTGCTCATCCATCCCCAAGCAGAAAAGATCAAGTCTAATGTCAGCTCAGATATCCTGCTGATCTGGCAATCGTCTGCTGAGATTGCACAACAACCAAGTCTCTGGTGTTCACCAGGCTGGCTTAGCTATTCCTGAATTTAGAGGAACCCAAGGCTGTCAGTGGTGGATCTGATTCCTTATTAAAACGTCACTGACTGACAGCCAAGTAATACCAAATCAACAGTGACAAGGATTCCTCCGTTCTCGCTTTGCAGCAGCCTCCCTGAGTCATCACCTCCCTGGTGATGAGAAGAAAAAGGTCTTCTTTTTAAGACGGCCTTTGTTGTTTCCCTGGTGTGGAATTACGAGCATCCCCCCCTTTCCAATTTCTCAGCTCCTTGGCACGAGATGCCTGCTCCAGCTGGGGCTGAGAAGCTGACTCTTCCTTTCCCTGTAACTTCCTAGCGTGAGACACAATGAGGTCGGGGAATAAGGGAGGAAATTACGGGGAGGAAGAGAGCCCTGCTTCCTTCGGCCTGGCAAATGAGACGCTGTCGCCTGCCAAGGAGAGAAGCAACAGTTCCCAACCAGTCTGGTCCTCCGTATGTATTTAAACCGGGATGCCACTGAACCCTCTTTTCCTACTGCCTCCTAGAGGCACCTCTCCGAATGCCAAGAACCTGGGCATTTGGGCAGGGGCAAGAATGCTAACTGCATCAGGCAGCATGAGGGTACATGCAGAGCAGACCCTCAGAGCACAAGGCTAACACAAGGCTGGTACAGCAAAGTTTGGCCAGCACAGGGGGACACAGTAACGTTACGTTGGGACCACTCTCAGAGTCAGAGAGGTCAGCAAACAGACAAGCGTAAAACACGCTTTACGGTGGCCCTTGTGCCCGCTAACTGTGCCAGCCTAACTCCAGGTTAGGACTGCGCTATCAAACTCCTAGCCCCAATCTGGAGTGTGGAGGATGCAGTCCAGTTCTCCATCGGGTTCTTTTTGCCTTGCATTTTGCACGCGGCTGAAGAATCAGGCAGCCTGACTCTCCCATCTCAGTGGGGAGACCGAGCCTTCGCACCCCCGGAGCTGGAACGGAGCGCAGGGGCTTAATATTCATCTTTTTTTTCCTTTCCTTTTTTTCTCCCCAAGACTACTTATCCGTCTTTCTCTGTAACACGAATCGGAGTAATTAACAACTTGAGAAAAACATTAGCAAGCTGCCTCTACAAAGCTGGCAGCGGAGTGGAATTTTTATCCGGCGGTATCATTTTCCAGTGGGGAACAACCTCGCCATGAGCGCAGATGATGATTCTTCTATTTCAAGCTGCTGGGATTAATTCTGAACCATGACGAATTTCACACTCTCGCTCGCTCTCCCTTTCCCTTTTTTTTCCTCCCCTTTTCCAAAATGTGTACTTAATGCCAAGTTGCTGTGGAAAATCCCTGACCTGAGTTTTTCCAGGGCCCCCACCCAACTCCTCCGAGATGAGATCCCCTCTTGTGGAGCCCCTTCCGCAGCAGCAGTTTGGGCGGCCAGCTAAGCCCAAATTCCGCCCCGTCGGCTGTACGGCAACAGGCAAGAGCATCGCGTTCACGGGCAGCCTGGCGGATTTGGTGCAACCTGCCCCCACGGGCGTGTTGGGGGCAGCTGAACTGTGCTCAGATTAGACCTGCAGGTGGAAAATTCGAGGCCAAATGAAGAGCACCTCCTTTTCCAGAGAGCTGGGCAGGCACGCCGCATCCACTCGGTGCCAAAAATACTTTCCTGGGAGCAAAATGTCAGCAGCAAACAGCAGCGAAAGCAGGCGGTGTTAAATATGACAGCACCCTTCAGCTCTTTTGGCCCAAGCAACCTACACATCTGACCCCCCCCCCCCCGATGCTATTTTTCACAGGCTTGCCTTTCTGTCTCCCTTCTCTTTCCTATACTGTGGGCACGAAGGGCGCAATCCTGAAAGCGCTTCTGGGCCAATGCTAGCAGGAGAATCAGCCCAAGGACGCCAGCCCACGGCCACACTGTGCCGGTGGTGTGCCAGCTGAACCCGCCTGGCACAAGAGTGGTTCTAGATGGGGGGACGATGGTGGGAGGAACTGGGCGGGAATGGCGGGAGCCACGTGGCCCTGATTCAGGCTGCATGGCGTCCTTGACTCTGTGCCTGCTAAACAGCAGGCGCAGATCCAAGGAGCACATAGGGGAGGCTGGAGCCTACCCAGGGGCAAGGGCACGAACATGCCCTTGCCCTGGGGAGGCTCCTGAGTGCCCCCAACTTGCCCTGGGTACAGTTTGGCGGCACAGTGAGGCCAGCACAGTTTGGCCGGCACAAGGGACACTGTAAAGTAGGTTTGGACCGCTCCGGCAGTCAGAGAGGCGGGCACCACAGATGGGCGCCATCCTCCCTGACTCCGAGAGTGGTCCAAACACGCTTTAGATTTCTCCGATCTCAGAAACCTCAGTGCTTTTGAAAAGCAGGTGAACGAAATGGGCGGCAATATGCTTGCCGAGATGTCATTGACCAAACAATTGTCCTGTTTTGTTTTGTTTTTTTTCATTCGTTTGGTAAGCCTTCCTATGTTTGTTTACCGGCAGTCGTAATACATGCGCTGGCAAAGGGAGAGCACATCATGGAGGTGGTGGGTGGGTTGAAAAGGGCTGAGCGTCTTCCCAAGGGAGTGAGGCTCTTTTCTCATTATTTTAAGCATTTTGCTCAGCACCCATCACTGGGGGTATTTGCAAAAGGTCATGTGGTTTAGAGAGGGAGTAATTAACATTTCCTAACTTTAATGATCAAATGCCCAGTGACCTCTTCAGCGTTGGGATTTTAAATGACAAGGGCAGGAGATAATCCCGGCAGAAAGGACGGCACTAAATTGCCTGGTGTTCCCAAGTTATTAGAAAGCATCATGCGGTGGCCCCTTACAGACATTCTATGAACATACACATGGGGAGGAGGCGCAGGGTCCCAATGGTGGGTCGTGCCCCAACCTATGATCAAGCATTCTGAAGGTTGGCATAAGGGACGTGGTGGCGCAGTGAGTTAATCTGCTGCTGCTGGGCTTTCCGACCGGAAGGTTGGGAGTTCGAGACTGCGTGACGGAGTGAGCTCCCGTTGCTTGTCCCAGCTCCTGCCAACCTAGCAGTTCGAAAGCACCTAAATGCAAGTAGATAAATAGGGACCACTTCGGTGGGAACGGCGTTCCGTGCACTACGGCGTAGAGTCATGCTGGCCACATGACCACGGAAGCTTGTCCTCGGACAAAACGCCGGCTCTACAGGCTTTGAAATGGAGATGAGCACCGCCCCCTACAGTCAGTCACGACTAGACCATTCGGTCGTGGGGAAACCTTTACCTTTACTTATAGATAAGTAGGGGCTAGCACCAGGCATTCTCTTTGTGCAAGGGAAAATGCTGGAACAACAGGGAAATCCCAGGGTTCGCACAACTGTAGGTGCACAGAAGCTATGCCGACCTTGACAATGAACGCAGGTAGGCCGGAGGTGGGAACAACCACAGGGTCCCACCCCATGCAAGGCACAGCCTATAGCAAAGTGACAGAGCCCTGCTTTGTGACAGAGCCCCACCAAGTGGGTCCCGCCCCACAGTTTGAGAAACACTAATCTAAAGGTTACAACCTCATTCAACCCAGTATGACCTCTCAAGGGCTGCCAGCTTTTTGGTCCGATGGGGCTCTTGTGTCTTAAAAAATCGCCATGGCGGGTGGTAATTCAGCAAGCAAAGCATTTTCTGGCATGGAGACGGGGCATTAAAGAGAAGCTATACTCACTAAATGTCTTGTGCTACAGCTGCAAATCACACAAAGAGCTTGCCAGAGAAACGTTGGCAACCATAGATCCGAAATATGTTGATCGGTCAGATGAACCTACTTAGGTCCCAAATGACCTCTGAGCAGAAGGACAAGGATGAATGCAGATGGAGAGTCAAGTGTCAGCCTGCCTGCCTGGAAGAACTGATGTTGGAGGAATCTCTTGGAACATGTGCTAGCCAGTGATGTCATTCAGGGGGAACGGACCAGAACGGGCGTTCCAGATCCTAACGGGCTCCGTGGCTGGTTCTGGGTTCCCGACAAGTGCCAATCAAAAGTGAGTTCCTGTTCCTAAATCATTTGAATGACACCACTGGTGCTAGCCCCTGCTGGGCAAGGAAGTAGCACTCTGCAAGCTGTCCTCAACTCACGTTGCAACTTCTGAGAGCACCACACATGTGTACAAGCTTTCCAATAATGTGAGGAAGGCTATTTGGGCATCTGTCCCAAGAAAGTCAGAATTCTGAAGCATCTCCCTGGAGACACATGAACTACAGATGGATGGATAGAGTGATTCCCCCCCCCCTTTCTCACAATACCAGAACCAGGGGACATCCACTAAAATTGAGTGTTGGGAGAGTGAGAACAGATAAAAGGAAATACTTTTTTACCCAGCGGGTAATTAAGCTGTGGAACTCCTTGCCACAGGAGGTGGTGATGGCATCTGGCCTAGGGGCCTTTAAAAGGGAACTGGACAGATTTCTGGAGGAAAAGTTCACCGCAGGCTACAGTTTGATTGGGGTGCAATCCTAGCCTGGAGTTAGGCCGGCACAGTTAGGCCAGCAAAGTTTGGCTGGCACAAGGGACACCGTAAAGCGCTTTTGGAAGTCTTCATTCCTCAGTCTTTTGGCTGGTCCGTCACACTAGCAGGCAGGCACTGCGCTAAGTCCTTTCCTTTGGTCCATCCTGACTCTCCCACCCATCAGTTTCATGGGATGATCGCTGGGCCTAGGGATTGTGAAAGGAGGAGAAAAAAGGTCTCCCTCCCTCTCCACACCGCGCATCATTTTATACCGCTCAAGGGTGTGCGCGTCAAACTTCAAGCTGAAAAATAAAAGCGTGCCGACGTGTGTTCTTTGGTGCTCTGAAACGTGATGTCTTCTCTCTCAGCTTTCTGACACCTCGACTTTGCGGGAGCGGCTGTTTAACTAATTTTAACCAAAAACGTGTGAACTTCTTCCCAGAAGATAGCAAAATGTGCCAGCCTATCAGCTGTGTGCGCGAGTCACGGGAAGCGGAGCAGCGACTCCTTGATGGAAGAATTCCTTGCAAAAATCTGAGGGTGAAGAGAGGAGGGGTGTGTGTGTGTGTGTGTGTGTGTGTGTGTGTGTGTGTTTTCAGTACCTCTCCATGGGCCTGATTATTTCCAAAGACTTGTGCTAATTTTCTGATATGATCCTCACATCTTTGTGCGGCGCTAAATCCTCATTACTTTTCCTGACCGATGCATTCTAATTAGATCAACACTTAAAAAAAAAATTCACAATAGCCACAGGACGGCTTTCCATCTCATTAACTCCTCACATATTATTTTCATGAAAATTACTGATAAAAATGTGCATCTCCATTTGCTGGGACTTGGAGTCTCAGCGGCTCCTATCTAACATCTCTCTCTTCGCCCTGGATGCGAGCTGTTGCCATGGCGACCCGCAATAATAGAAACTAATAAATTACAAACGAGATGCTCGTTGAGCAATTATTGTTCTCCTTTATGCAAGTTTCTTGCTAATTTTGATCATAAGGGAAACTACAATAAAGCAGTAAAGGAATATTAAGTCCATTTCGAGAGAATATTTGAAAACACAGGAAGGCTGTTTTTCTTTTTTTCTTCCCCGAGATCAATGATTAAGTGATTTAGATATTTCAGGACATCTAAATGGGAAAATAAACTTTTTCAGAATCTCGTTTTTCCTCCCTTTCTCCCATCAGAAGCCACTTTGGGTTGGGCATCATCAGAAAGGGTGTATTTCAGCTTCTAATGCTGGATGCCATCAATTCAATTGGACTGAAGGACTGTAAGTGGTACCCCAGAATTATTCTCCAAGGATGGGCGCGTGGAAAGCCACTTTATGCAAGTCAAACCATTGATCTACCTAGCTTTTCTGGTGGGGTCTGTGCTGGCCAGGAGCATCGGGGCCCAATGTGGGGCAAATGCTTATGGGACCACGCAGAGGCAGATCTAAGGGAGGGCAAAGCTCTAAGTTTTGCAAGAAGCCTTACCTTGCAGTGGAAATCACTCCTCTCCTGCACTGTTCTAGCCAATCCTCGCAGGGAAAAGCAACATCTTGGCGTTGCTTACTGGCTACAGCAGCAAGGGAGAGGAGGGATTTACACGACAGGGTAAGGCTTCTTGCAACACTTAGAGATTTGCCCTCCCTTAGATCTGCCTCTGGGACCACGCACGGCACCTGAAAATAGTTGGTGGTGACATTATGACATTATGCAGCAGCATGTCACATGAAATGTTTTGCGGCCATTACCTGCGTGTGTAGGTTTATGGAGGACTGGTTGGGGGAGTAAGGCCCCCCGAGGTCATTCCTGAGTAGGTTGTCGCTGTGCATCTTAGTTTTGAGGCAGGTGATGTAACGATTACAAAAGTCCTTGCACAATTCATTCACTTTCTCCAACTCCAGTAGATGAATCCTCAAGACTTGGATAGCTTTCACCATCTGCGGACAATTCAAACAAAGAACGGAAGTCAATCCAAGGTCCGTCATGTCCGCAGAGCAGTTACTGCTTAATGTTACAATCAGAAGAGCATCTTGTAGCCTGTGAGTGCGTTCTTGCTTGCGGGAGCATGCGGAATTGCAGTTGGCTCATGCCCCACTGCTGGCTCAAGACCCACAGTTTGGGAACCACCGTTCTATATCATTCAATGGGAAATGTAATGCAGAATGCTATAGAACAAACCGCGTTGAAATAATCTGCATTCTGTCAAAAGTTACAGCCAAATAACCAGAAAAGGAACACACAACAGCCTTATGTAACAAAAAGTGGATTTCCTTAACTCAAAACTGACCAATGAGACTGTCTCAAAAGCCAGTGAGGTTTTATTATGACACAGCAGGCAACCAGTGAGGTGTCAGTATGAGTCAGCTCTCATTTCCATGTAACAGAGCTAATACTAGAACTCTAAGTTGTGGGAATGTCATCAAGTTGGCCACTAGTTTTTTTATTGGTTACTGATTTGTTGGGTAACCTGTACTGTTATTTAACAGACAAATACAGTTGCACCAACTCTAGAGATTCCACTGCATTTACGCTGTGTGTATGATATTGTAATTTATTCTGTATGGTCTGGTGCGGGAGAAGGTCCATCTCGCACGACATGACACAAACCCTCGTGACGCCACTGTCTGCCCACCCGGACATTTCAGCTTCATTATTGGCTGCCTGTAATGGATGCTACTCTCGATCCTACAGGTGAAGGTACCAGAAGCTCAAATCTCAATGTCCCATTCCCAGACTGCTCTTCAGATCCAGCTGTAAGCATTCAATGTTACAACATGCCTGATTATTCTCAACTGGCCACTCTTCCTAACAAGACTGAAGAGTAGAAATATGCCTGTAAGCTCTCCCTTGAGCACAGCCTTGGCCTCAGTAAAATATACCCCATAAATGTTAAAAAATTTACACATAAAACATGCCGTGCATGGAAGTGAGACCTTATGTTTTACAACTCCAGCCTGAAATCTTGAATAATATATAAAAATCCCAGCTATGCACAGCAGGCCGATAAATCAGTAGCGCAGTGTGTGTGTGTGTGTGTGTGTGTGTGTGTTAAACCTAACAAAGAGTCTTTAAATTTCAAAGCAATTTTTCAACTTGCTAATTTTAGTGGCTATCTTTACAAACTATTAGTCACAGGCTACTCATGAGTAGGATGACTCTGCCAGCTGCCCTCAATGCTGTCGCTGCCAAGATATTGTCCCAGCTGGAGTCTGCAGACATCGGGGTCTGAAGAGGGAGACCCGGTTTTTGCGCTTTGCACGTGCTCACAGATACAAGCAACCCCTGAAAGGTGACAAGAAGAGCCTGAAAAGTGACAGGAGGAACTGAAGATGTCGAGAGGCAGTATTTGTGTCTGTCCTAATGTGCTGTGAAGGGTTTTCCTAACCGAATCACAAAGACGGCAAGAAAGCCGGAGGAAAGGGCACAGAGGAGAGGGCGGGAGGATAGTTTATAAACACGCCAGGAAAAAAAAGGTTAATCAGAAGCATAACTACCCAGGGGCAAATAGGGGACAAATCCCTCCTGCTCCTCCCCACGCCCGAGAATTCATGAGATTAAAGTAAACGACACTGCTTTCACCATCTCCTCCCTGCCCTCCTGGGAGAGTTTTTCCAGCTGGAGCCTGGAAATGAGCCTGGTATACTTACGGGTGGCTCCTGCTCCTTGTCATCTTTCTGGAAGGATAGAAGCCACGAGGAAGAGGGAAAGGAGGAAGGCTTTGGGAAGAAACAGAAACAGCTTTGATAGCTGTGCATTTCCCCTAGTTGCAATTACAACAGGGATGCCGTCTCATATGAAAAAAAAGGTGTGGGCACTTCCTGGTGGCCGCGTCCTAATTCCAGTGGCATAGCTGGGGTATCTGCCACCTGGGGCTCATACATTTTAAACACTCCCCATAATCCCATAGCCACAGCTATGCCGCTGCGTTGGCCATGATGGGGGGACCAGGTGGCGGCGACCAAAGATGGATCTGAACCCTAGCGGTAGCTTGGGCAGCCCAATATGGGGCTGTTCTATTCATCGCCAGTAAAATTGTCGTTATCTGGTTGTTATCCGATTTTATTGTTTATGGTTTTGGTATTGTAAGCCACCTTGGGTGCCTCAATATGAGGCAGAAAGGCAAGGTAAAAATTCAATTATTTTTTAGTATTATTATTTTCATTATCATTAATAAAATATTATTAGTCATTATTAATACCATAAGGGACATGGTGGCACAGCGGGTTAAACCTCTGCTGCTGGGCTTTCCAACCGGAAGGTTGGGAGTTCAAGACTGCACGACGGAGTGAGCTCCCGTTGCTTGTCCCAGCTCCTGCCAACCTAGCAGTTCGAAAGCATGTGAAATGCGAGTAGAGAAATAGGGACCACTTCGGTGGGAAGGTAACAGCGTTCCGTGCGCTATGGTGTATAGTCATGCCAGCCACATGACCACGGAAGCTTGTCCTCGGACAAAATGCCGGCTCTGCAGGCTTTGAAACGGAGATGAGCACCACCCCCTACAGTCGGTCACGACTAGACCATCCGGTCGTGGGGAAACCTTTACCTTTATTAATACCATTATTAATAATAATTGGTATTTTAATAATAACAATTAATCATTATTAATAATATATATCATTATTGATCATTATCAATAATAAAAATAAAATAGCTAGCAGTGAGCTGAGTAGCAGCATTGCGGGCAGTGGAATTTCCCCGGGGGAAAGGGGACTAATGTCCCCCCTTCTCCGGAGGGGCCTCCGGCGGGTGCCCAAATCCCGCGGAATGTAGCAGTTGCCATTTTGGTTCTGCTGCTCCTACAGGAGACGGGCAGTTCGGGACTGGGCTCTGAGTGACCTTGGACCAGACGGTCTCTCTCTCTCTCTCTCTCTCTCTCTCTCTCTCTCTCTCTCTCAGCCTAACCTACCTCGCAGGGTTGTTGGGGGAAAAGCTCCTGAGAGAAAAGGCAGGATTAAAATGCAACAAAGAATTTTTTTTTAAAAAATGAATTAATTCAAGGCTTCTCACTGATCTTCCACTGGCCCAGTGCTTTTGCCCAGCAACCACTTTCCTGAAAGTCAGCCTCCAAGGGCAAAGGCAGGAAAACTTGACACATACGTATATATGTATGTATATGTATGTAAAATAAATCTCTCAATTATCTCAGCTCATTTGCTTGGGGTCTCTCATTTTATGTCCCTGCTTCACTGAGCAGTATATCTGTCCGGATAAAGAGTTACAGTCCGATGGAATACGTGCGTGGGGTTGTAAAAAATACAGATGCTGAATTAATTGACTGTGTGGCACTCAGCAGCTGATTGAGTTGATAATGGCGAGATCTGACCTTTTTCTAATTTCTAATTATGTGCATCCCGCCTGTGAGGAATACATGATTCTTATTCTAATGATGGTTAATGTCGCTGGCCTTTTCATCTCTTTCTTTGCCGTCAGCAGTGGTGGACACAGGCACAGGATGAGGAGCATTAAAATTGTGCAGACACAAACAAACAAACTTTGGAAAAAATGGACCTATGGGGGGGGGCATTGCATGTTCTGGAGAGGGTCTTAAATGTTATTTCCCCATCTCTAGATATACGTTGCAGGAACACAAGAGAAGCTTGAATGCCAACAGCAACAACAAAGGACTTAACTGTACAGTGTTGTTGTTGGTTTTTTCCTGTGCAATATGCTTGATATGTTCAGGCATGTCCCAGTATCTGCTGGGGTTCCGTTCCGGATGGACACACACACACACACACACACACACACAGAGAGAGAGAGAGAGAGAGAGCATCTATGAAACTGTGGATCCTGGAAATGCCTTTTTAAGCATCCGTGGTTTTGCTGCAACAAGCTAAACAAAAGAGATTAGTTTAATGTTCCCCTGTCTTAGGCATCCCAGTATCCACGGTCTCCGTGGATGTAAAGATGCCAGCATTTGGTGTGACGAGACATTGCAGAAGTGGTACTGTGGCATTTGACATGCTCTCAGGTGCCGGGAGGCCTTGAGCTGTCCCTGGCTGGAAGGGCCGTAAGTCAGGGAGTGTGCGTAAGAGAGAAACACTGTGGATGGTGGGTGATGACGGGGAAGGGACAGGCAAGCAGCAAGGGGGAGGACAGCTGCAGCTTGTGGCCCTTCACCCAGAAGCAATCGCGACTTGCCCTAAGGAAGTGCGATATTGCACGGCTTCCCTAGAGTGCATTACTTACTTAGCCAGTGTTTACCACAAAACCAGTGGAATTACTTGGCAAGCGGGAAGACCTGACCCTGGCCTCTTGATGGACAGCTGCTTATTGCTCATTTTACTTTTCTTCTGAGCAGCAGGGAAAAAAAAAAAAGAAATTTGGTAGAACTGTTGGGTGATTTTGCTAAGCCTCCCCTTATCTGCGCAATCCAAAAAGGTCTCCCTACCGCTGCTCTGCAACGATCTGAACAAAATGATAAATAGCATCGCACAGATCCTTTGGGCAATAATGTCGTGCTTTTAAGATCCCTTTGCTTTCGGAGGGACGTGGTGGCGCAGTGGGTTAAACCGCTGCTGCTGGGCTTTCCGACCGGAAGGCTGGGAGTTCAAGACTGCGTGACGGAGTGAGCTCCCGTCGCTTGTCCCAGCTCCTGCCAACCTAGCAGTTCAAAAGCACCTCAATGCAAGTAGATAAATAGGGACCACTTTGGTGGGAAGGGAACGGCGTTCCGTGCGCTGCGGCGTAGAGTCATGCCGGCCACATGACCACGGAAGCTTGTCCTCGGACAAAAATGCCGGCTCTACAGGCCTTGAAACGGAGATGAGCACCGCCCCCTACAGTCGGTCACGACTAGACCAGCTGGTCATGGGGAAACCTTTACCTTTGCTTTTGGAGGAATTCACAAGCCATGTGCAACCATAATGGCTTTTGCTGTTCTGTGTGCACGTTATACACAGATCCACGAAACCCTCCACTGGAATGGTGCTGCGACACTGGAGCAGGCACTCAGTTCCACTAGTGAGGAGGAGGGCAGGTATGTCTTGAGACATAAAAAAATTATGCATGGGATGGATAGAATGGATAGAGGGAGGTTCTTTTCCCTCTCTCACAATGTACAGAGGATGGGGCTGTAGGCCAGTGACGGTTTGTAGGCAAAAGTTGCCAGGTTCAATCACAGGACAGTGTCGACAATCGTGGGTGGACGAATGATCTGACCTGGTATCAGGCTGTGTCACCTGTTCCCTGTTTAATTATGTTCCAGAGATGGACGTGAAGCAGTGCTGTTTGAGAAAGGGGGACTGGGGTCAAGCGACGGCAGCCCCCCCCCCCCGGGAAAGCAACGGCGCTGTGCAGCGCTCCCAAATTCATCGGTACGGCTTTAACTCTGACACTGAATCCCTTGGATAAATAACACAGAATGCCGAAATAAGAATGCTGAACTTTAATATAATCTGTGCAAAAATAGCAGCAGGTGGTTGCAACACGTCGGTTAGCTTTGCGGAGAAACTCCTGAAATAAAAGAAGACGGGGCTGGGCGTTTAACTCATTGCGAACACTTCCAAGCCCTGCTTGGCGTTCTTTGGTGGCCTTCGCCGCACCACAGTTGCCTAGAAAAAGCACAGGACACATAGGATCAAAATCTCATTTGGCAACAAAAAAGGGCAGGGCAACATGGGGGAATCCCGGCGACGGCTGCTCTTCAAATGCATAAAAAGAGCGACTCACCTCCTGCCACAGATCTGAAGCCTGGAAATGTTCCTTCTCGGCTTGCCACGAGCGCTGAGGTTCTGCCGCTCAGGGGCGTCAGACAGACGGAAAAGGCACTGGCTGTGGGGCTCCCACAATCCAAGGTCATCAAGTCAAACAGTCATGGAAAACAGCCTAATTTGGATTGGAAGGGTAGACTTGCGCATGAGGTGTGCATCGAGAGTAGGTGAAACCAGTGATGTCATGCAGGGGGTACGCGGGGGTATGCGAGTACCGGTTTCTAGGATTATGGCTGGCCCCGCCCATTCGCCCGCCCACTCGTCGACTCCGCCCTCTGCAACATTTGAATTTCCTGCATGTTTGAGTTGCCTGCATGTTCTCAGAGCCAGGCAGGCAGGCAGGCAGCGAGCAGAGCCTTGCCTTGCCTTGCCACTGAAAAATGAGCTGCTCTGGGGTTTTGGAACTGTTGGGTCACTTTAACATGATGCCAGGCCTCCTTAACATGTTCTGGGGGTGCTGTGGAATACTGTTGCAACTGTTGGGTCAGTTTAAAATCATCTGAGGCCTCAAAAAGGGTTTTTTCATGTCACTTCCTGCCATGACATCACTTCTGGCTTATGGCGTCACTTCCGGTGGGCGGGTCCCGACACGTGCCAATCAAAAGTGAGTACCTGTTCTTAAATCATTTAGATGACACCACTGGGTGAAACTGCTCTCCATCTGCCTCCAGCCCAGTTTGGCGCAGGAAAGTTATCGAACGACGCCCAATTGTCACCTGGAATGTTGCTTTCCTGCGGTGGCAGAGCTAAGCTGGGGCAGGGAGGTACATTGCCCCCCCCCCAGCAGAGTGGCAGTTTTCCACCGTCTCCATGGGGGTGGTGGTGACAGAGACCCTCCTACCAGTCCTCGTCCCTGTACAGCACCAAATGCAGCTGTTTGCGGGGCAAGGGCTGCCCATGCGCAGAGAAGGAGGTGACAGTGCAGGTGCAGGGTGGAGGGTGATGCGCTGACACCTAGGCTGTCCTTGCATCACTTGGCTCCGGGTCTCCGGGCTCTGTGTCTCCTCCCCCTCCCCTTAGGAGCCAAACTTCATCAAGAGTTTGTCAACCATCAGCCGCACATGTGAATCTAGTATATTGGAAATGAAGCATTGGCTGTCAGTGGTTTCACCCTGTGTTTGGGTGTTGCAGTTTCTTTAACTATTCCCCACTTGTGACATCAAGATATCTTCCAAAGACACTTATTGATATTTAAGTAAATGGCAGGAGCTCTCAGCAATTGGGCACAGCATTCGCTCTCGCCAGATTGGTTCCTTCCTTCTCGGAAATGTCAGATTCCCAAATATGACCACCCTCCCAATTGGCTCTAATGTGACAGATCATCACTGCATCCTCCTGAGAAGGCAACTATAAAATTTCCAGCACAAATGGCAATGGTGGCTGCAGCCGGATCTTGGAAGCAAACTCAGAAATGCAAAACAAGACATATGCAAATGTGGTTAATTGACCTCGCTGCTTCCAGCAGCAGAAAGTGGGGTGTTTTTTTTCCTCCCTGGGCTGGATTTAGCCCTGACTAGGAACTCATCTCAATGTTAGAGTTATCTTGTGATTTCTCCATCCAAGATGTGATAATGTAGGCCATTAGCAATCCCTTTCATGTATGCAAGGGGTGGTGAGGTTTCACTTGACACAATGGATTCCATGACTGTTTCGCACCTAAGGCCACGTGATTGTTACAAGATGGTTATGTGGGGTGCCACTCAGGTGCATGTCATTAGCATCCTTGAGCACTTTCTGCAGCTAGTGGTGCAGCTGATCTTGCTGCTATCCAGGCAAGGGAACTATCTCGGCCAGCATTTCTCAAACTGTGGGTCCTGTTATATTTCTTTTGTGTTAACAGTTTCATTTTCAAGCGAGGATTTTTTTTTTTAAAGAATTGTTTTTAGTTCAGTGTTTTTACCAAATATTTTGTCCTAATCTTGTTTTAAGAACATAGGAACATAAGAAAAAGCCTTGCTGGATCAGGCCAAAGGACCATCTAGTCCAGCTTCCTGTATCTCACAGTGGCCCACCAGATGCCTCAGTTTTCTGTCAGGGATAGAAAATGTTAGGAATCAATTGGGCTGGGCAAGGGAGTTTCGGCACCTTGGACACTGTGGTGACATCAATAGAACAGTGAACATTACCAGGTTGTCCAGCTCAGGGTCATCGCTGAAGAAAGGTTTGTGCTCCTGTTCTTGCTGGTGGACGAAATTCTCAATGTCAACATCAAAGCTGGCAGAAGTGATGCACTCCGAGCCCTGCGTTGCCTGCTCACACTTCTCAAACAGCAGTGTCAGAAGCGGGAAGAGAGGATGCCTAAAGAGACCGGAAGATCACATCAGTTCATGGTCAAAGACACATATTGCCATACACACGACCCAGTTTTATTTCTCAGTGCATGGAATAGATGTGTCCTGCATTGCCTACACATACTCAGCGAAAAGGGGAGGGCCACCTCCATTCCTGCCTTGTCTTCTCACTTCCTGGATCTGAAGAGAGTGAACAGGAAGTGGGAAGGAGGCACTCTAGCCCACCACTCTCCTCTCACAAGAACAAGGAACAGCCCCGCTGTATCAGCCCTGCTCTTCTTTAGCTATGCCCCTGCCTCCTCTGCATAGTTTCTGCCATGCAACAATATTCACTGACTTAGGTTGGGAGACAGAGGAAAGGAACGGAAACTAGAACTCCAGTGCATGTGTGTAAACACTAGGAACATTTGTTTCAAAGCACTCTGTGAATTTGACACAAGATGAGGGACGTTGATTTGCGAGGGGCTAGAAAACAGACTGTCCCTGAAAAATAGCGACAGATGGTGCATATGTAGTCTTACTCTGTTCGTGCTTCTTAAAAAAAGCAAATTCCACCGGCTATAGAATCTCGCCACCAGCCTTACGATGGCCAGGCCTGAAATTGACCGGATGATCCTAGAACTTCTGCTATTTTGGTATCTTCAGCAACAGATGTTTGGACACACTGAGCGAATCTACACGTTCTGAATAAAATTGTGTCTGCACATCTGGAAACTCCATGGGGGGAAGCAGTTGGGAGGTGGGAAACGGAGGCAGAAAAATGGCAGGTGGAGAGAGAAGGATTCACCTCCACTCCCACTTCTGCTTAAAAAAAAACAGCCTCCTGAAACAGCTCCTAACTACAAGAGTTGGTTGGATCGTCATTACAATAGTTTGCGCACAATGTACAGTTTGTCCCTTAACAGGAACACCGGGGCGAAAGTGCTCGTTTTCTGCATGCGGAGAATTTTCATTGCATGGGAAAAAAAACCCATTTAAATGTGCAATGCTCCTCACACAAGGCACAGAGACAGACAATCGCAGCCTCAAGTGCGATTGCAGGGCTGCACAAAGTGATAATGTGTAGATCAGTTTTCACTTTCCAGCTGAGCACATGCAACAGGGCATGACTGTCCTTGTCACCTTATCAGCTCCTTTCCCAGTTCTCCGGGTACGGCTGGCCCAATCATGAGGCCGGCTGAAGCGGATGCCTCAGGCCGCAGATTGGTGGGGTGGGCCCAGTGGTGTCATCTAAATGATTTAACAACAGGTACTCACTTTTGATTGGCACATGTCGGGACCCACCCACCGGAAGTGATGTCATATGCCGGAAGTGATGTCGTGGCAAGAAATGACATGAAAAAAGCCCTTTTTGAGGCCTCAGACAATTTTAAACTGACCCAACAGTTGCAACAGTATTCCACAGCACCCCCAGAACACATTAAGGAGGCCTGGCATCATGTTAAAGTGACCCAACAGTTCCAAAACCCCAGAGCAGCTCATTTTTCAGTGGCAAGGCAAGGCAAGGCTCCACTCGCTGCCTGCCTGCCTGCCTGGCTCTGAGAACGTGCAGGCAACTCAAACGTGCAGGAAATTCAAATGTTGCAGGGGGCGGAGTCAACGAGTGGGTGGGAGAATGGGCGGGGCCAACTGTAATCCTAGAAACCGGTACTCGCGTATCCCTGCGTACCCCCTGCATGACATCACTGGGTGGGCCCACTTTGTCTGCTGTCCTCTACTGCAGCTGCTGTTCCTCCCAGTCCCTGGATTGGAACAGGGAAGAAGTAGGGAGGTTAGATCACCACTCTCCACCCCTCCACTGTTTTTTTCTGCTCCATTCCCCTCTTCCTGTTCCAATCCATGCTTGAAAAGAGAACGAAAGAATTGTCAACGGTGAACTCAGGCTGGCTTCTCACACATCGAGGGACACTCAAGAAGGGTAGGAGGTGGGTTAAAAATAAATTATCTACACACCCCTGTGCAGCAATTTGGCTACAAGGCTGCTTAGATTGGCAGCACAGGCCTCAGCTCGTATCAAATACCACATTTTCCTCTTGCCTTTTAACACTCGGGGAATTGGAAAAACCATATGCCCGTTTTGCAAAGGACCAAAAGCCACTCTTTATTTAATCAAAGCAAGTGTGTTTTAATTTCTTTAAAGTCTGTTGTCCTGAATGCTTAGCACTAAAGACATCCCAGGAGCCCACTGAGCTGAAAGATCTATTTTACACATCAACAAATCAGAGGAACCAATAGCTTAGTCAAGCCTTCCCGGACTAAACAAAAGAGAAGAAGCAGGTGAAGGGGTTAAACTCTGGTATAAGTCTTCATTTGCAGCCACTAATACTGTGGAATATTACAGTCTAATCTAGACTGATCCCAGTTTAATGCAAGTTCTTCAAGCCATGAGCAGAATGTGAAGGAAAAAAAAGCCTCAGTGATCGTAATTTAGGCAGCCCTGCCGAGGCTTAGCTGAGGGATATGAAAGGCAAATTCCAGACGGTGTTATGAATTATTTCGCCTTATGAACCTTCCCACTCTCAACAGATGCCTGCTGCCATTTAAACAGCCACTAGATCAATTAGAAATGAAAGGCACAAATCGACCCTGCGCAAGGGCACTAAATTACTAGGAACTAATAATCCAAGCAATAATGCCAAGGTGGTCGGAGTTCAGCAACGCACCCCCCCCCCCCCGCCACCCCAACCTTTGCACACAGCAAAAAAGAAAAAAAAATTCTCCTTTAATGTGAGGGACAGAATTAAAGTGCAGATGGTGGGAGGATAGACGGCAGCATTTTGTAAACCCCTGGCAAAAGCTTTAGGGAGCAAGCTCTTTTGACATGTCGGCAGCTCAAGAAGGAACACGGGCTTGGAGAAGCTGGAAGAAAGAAAATGTCAATCAGGTCATTTGAGAGGATCTTCTGAAGTCTCCTGTGCTATATATTTACTGGTTATGATTCCCTGAAAACAGCAGTAAATCAACGTGGATGGCCATAAAAGGAAAAATGGCAGCCATGTCCAGAAATGAAATTTTAAGTCGTGGTGGAAGTGGAGAAGGAAGGCAAAATAGTGTCGACTTATTCTCTGCTGCTTAGAGGACACGTTCTGTTTGTGGGGCTTGTAACCATGCTGCGCAGCCCAGTGCAGAGGACAAAATGATGCCCTGGAAGTGACGTCACAACAGGAAGTGACATCACCCTACTCTTGCTTTCTGTCCGGGATGTTTCATGGTTGTGCAATTGCTGCAGTCCAAGAATGCCAGTTTACATTTCAGGAGTGTCACTCGATTATGTCACACTGACGGTGCTTCCTGATGTCACTTCCAGGTTAATTACATCACTTCCAGGTTAATTACATCACTTCTGGTGGGTCCCGACACAAAGTGCCATTCTAAAAAGTGGGCCTCGGTCTAAAAAGTTTGAGAACCACTGGGCTAGAGAGTCTTTAATGCTATGGCCCAATGCCTTCTTCTCTTCCATACGTCCTTTTTTGCTCCAATCAATGGATTTTCTTTTCAAATTCAAGAAGAAAAGAAGGAAGGACAGCAGGTTTAGCCGCTGGCACACTATTGGGTAAGTAGAGGCAGCCATTGGCACCCTTCTTAAGGTGCCAAAAGGTCTTGGACCAGCGCTTGTAGATTGGTGGATATTGTAAACGGTGTTCTTTTGGGTAGTTGAGCATCTCCTCCCTATCCCATCATCAATATTTTTTAAGAGTACCAGCAAAGCATTAGAGCAGCCCTGGAAAGACATTGTTCATTTTCTTTCCTGGCTATTAAGCAAAAAGTCTTATTATTAGTCAGTAAAGCAAGCAACCAAGACGGCTAGTACGGAACCCACCTCTAGCAGAAATCTGATATATAATCTATCAACTTGGTTGGTGGGGGGACACACAAAATAAGTTCTCCCCCTAAATATTAATTCAACTTCTATGCATCAAGGAGACAAGGATGCTGGTCAGCATCTCAGCAGGTGATTTCTGCTGTGAGCAGGAATTCCATTCATCATGAGAAAAAAAAAACAGCCATTCCAGGGGAAAGTGGGAAAAAAACAATACAAATACTGTAGTGGCATTATTGATTTTTTTTTTTCAAACGAGATCATTTCATTCACTGAAGCAGCATCAAGCAGAACATGGCTGAGAGGGTTTTAAGCTGCTCGTTGTTGATGGATAAAGGGGCTTCTCAAAAGCACAGCAATTAGTAGCGGAGATGGCTAGACAGCACAGCTCACAGATGGAGAAGGAATATGACCCAAGGCTTGCTGCTCCACAGCGCCCCCTGTCAGTAGCAGGAAGCAGTGCCAGACTTAAGCCAATGTGACCAATGCCATCACATTGGGCCCTGCACTAGCCTATCGCCTGCTGCTGCAGCCGGGATCCCTATTATTTATTTATTTGAAGAATTTATACCCCGCCTTTCCCATGTCGAAGCAAATGCCCAAGGCGGCTTACATGAGCAGGCTAGTCTAAACCACCATTTTTTCCAATGGGGTTTTGACAAATCTACAGTGTTCTTGTGATCTGCCAATCCTCAGGCCCAGATGTTGCCTTCCCAGTGTGGTTCTCTCCTTTGGCTGCAAGCCCTCAAGCCTCAGCAGGCAATGGCAAGTCAAGCCTGGACAGGTCCTCAAGGTCGCATTCCCTTCTTTGCCGGCTGGCCTCCTCACACACTCCCCCGCAACTCTCACTTGCGGTGAGCTAATCAGCTCCACAGCGACTCTGTTCTGCCACCATAGTTACTGCAGCTTGTTACAGCCTGGCATTCCATCTCCCATCCAAAAGCAAACCGCAGATTCTCCTGCTTAGCTTCAGGCAGTGCCAGCAGCTCAACCATCAGTCCATACCTCCTGCCCACCTCCTCTATGGACTGTCAGTCAATGGAGCAAGCAGAGCAGCTTTAACTTGGCTCTCCCACTCGCCCCTGCTTCTGAACAGCCCAAAATGGGCTTCCTGGAAACAGTTGGCAGTGACATCATTATGTTAACACCAACTATTTCCAGGTGCTGCACATTGCCCATGGCACCACAAGTGCTCTTCTTGGTGAGTGGGGGCCCCCCATGGGGAGGCTGTATGAACCGCCCTCCTAAAAAGTTCATGAAAGTACAAAAAGTTCAAAAAGTGCATGCAGTGGCGTAGATAATGAAAGTGTAGCCCAGTGCAGAGGGCAAAATGATGCCCCTGAAAACGACGCCACAACAGGAAGTGATGTCACAGTTGTATTTTCATTTTCTGGGGTTTTTTTTGGCCATAACCTTTGATAGACTGAAGATATTACACTTCACTTTGTTTCATTGCACTCTGCATTAAATTACCTTCCCAATGATATATAACATGAAGGTATTGTTCATACATACCTAAGGATTACACAATTCTGGCCACTAGTGTCAAGCTCAGCTTGTTGCCCTCCTAAAGCTTGTTGCCCGGTGCAATTGCACCCCCCCTGCACTTCTTCAGCTATGCCCCTGGAACCACATATTGACAATCCCAGATTAAATCCCCAGATGGAAGTGCCCTGACATGAGTCTAACTGGATCACAACCCTCCTACAGCTGACATCTCCGCTGCCAATCCATTTTTGAAAAGCTGCGAACAGCTCCCTCTTCCAGCCGAGGCCATCCCGCTTGCCATTTCAACGCAATGGACGGGATCGAGACATTCGTTCCAGGTCAGCACTGGTGTGAATAAGTGCATTTAAAAAATGATCAACCGGAAAGACCCTAACTGAGTAAAACCGGCGCAGAAGTAGCGCAGGGCTCACTGCCATTGACCTCCCCTGCTCCCCCTCTGCTCCCCCCTCCCCGCCTCTGCCTTAAGACATTCAAAATTTGGAGGAAATAAATCTCCCTGCACTTAATTCAGGGAAAGTTTGATCCTCGTCAGCGCAGAACAAATAAAAGGGCTGAACTGGCCTGACATTTTACTGCAAAAGAGAGGTCGTTTTCAGCCACTAATAAAAAGGATTTGACACAGGCTAATAAAGAGAAATGAATTCCTCTAATGGCCTAATTTAGCACATTCAGCAGTGTGCGGCGGCGGCGTGCGAGTCAGCGAGGAAGGGAACTGCCAGGGGAGGCGAGAGAGTGCGGACAGGGGAGGGGGCAGCGCAGGGGAGCCCAGCGGGAAATGGAGAGGGAAAAACCTCTGGGTTGTAATGTACCGGTGGGCACTCTCTTCCCTCCCCATCCCCACCCCAACGCAGTGCCTGCAAGGAACCACAGGTCCTGCAATGGAGAACTTCTCTGGATGGCAGAGAGGGCGGAAGCAAAGGCTTCCTGGCACATACAAAACGGTAGCCTTTTGCCAGAAGAATGCAGAGGCTGTCTTAGCATGGGCAGCACCATCCTAGGATGCCCTGGAGCAGGCCGGCCGGTGGGCCTGTGCTGCATTCAACACAGCTTCCGAGGAGACCGAAGCCTCCCTGATGTGCTCCTCAGATCTGCACCCGCGGAATTGCTCTAATGCCAGTCAGGGCGGTTTAGTGCAACAGTTCCCGAACTGTGGGCCTGGGACTCGCCAGTGGGTCATGACTTCGTTTGGGGTGGCTTGTGAAATAGCCAGGGCAGATTGGATTATGTGCATTGAGGGTTAAACAAACTGCTGCTTGTGAGGGGAGGAGGAGCTATGAAGGCAGGCGTCCGATGTCCATTGCCAATCCACCACCTGAAGCAACTGGCTCAGTTGGCCTTCTGAATGGGCCAGCCCTGACGCTTGGCACCTCATTGCATGCCAACGTCCCTGCTGGCCTAGCAGCAGTTCATAACCGTTGCATGTCGGAAAAGAGAACGTAAGACTGAGGATCCTTTCCATGGTTGAAAATGCTGTTCTCTTTCCAGAAAGAAAGAGGCTCGTTTCTGTTTCACAAAGGCTAAAAAATAAAAAAACCCACATTTTTCTACTCCTGCAGCTTCTGTGATTCAAAAAGGGCATGAGAGGGAGAATGGGTTATGCGCGAGAGAACCCAAAGCCAGCCTCCTGAATAGCTATGCTCTGGAAACATGTTTTGTGGAGCTACAGTCAAAGGGGGGGAGGGAAGAAGAAATAATTTGTAAAGTTCTTTTTATGGGTGATAAAACTCCCGACACACTATAAACCTGAGCGGTAACTTCATGGCCACTCAACCATTTTCCTTCGGAATGACCTTGGCCGGGGAAGAAGACCTCAATTACGGGCCCAACCAACTATGCCGCAATCTGACTGTTGGGCACCGCTGCCTTTCCCCCCATGGGTGACCTTGGAAGCCTTGGCGGTGTAGGGGGACTTCTGCAGGGATGTGTAGCCTCTCGGCTTTTACCGCCAACACTAACACAGAGAAAAAATAATTTAGCAGGGCATTAACTCTGAAATTTAGTTCAGAAGCCAGAAGTCGCCTTTCACCGACCAGGCAGTTCGGAGGCATCACTCTAAGCGCTCCTCTTGCCCAGATCTATGGGGCAGGTCTGCCTCTGCTGGTTTATCTCAAGCTGATGCTGCAGGGGGGAAAGGGGCCCCCAGGTGGCTCCTTCCAGAGCCATAAAGTGTGGGTGTGATTTGTGGTATTTGCTCTGACCGCTTCCAAACACTGTGCAATGATGTACGACAGAGCAGGGCAGCCGAGAGGAAAAGCTCTTTCTGCTTCAGCTGGCCGTGTCACACACACAAAAAAGGTGCAGGAGATGGATGTCCCCCCTCCCCAAGTCGGATCCCGGAACAGTTCTCTGCTGCCCAGTGGTGTCATTCAAATGATTTAGGAACAGGAACTCACTTTTGAGTTCAAATTCAAATGTTGAGAAAAAACCCAAAAAACAACCCGGAAGCAGCCACGGAGCCCGTTAGGATCCGGAACGCCCGTTCTGGTCCATTCCCCCTGAATGACATCACTGCTGCTGTCCCAAAAGCGAGGTCTGCAATTACACAATTGCCTGGTGCAATTCAGACACCAACTGCAACGTTATTTAGTCAACATGACAATAACACGTAAGTGATTTGCACGTTCTGGGTCGTGACCCCATGTCTGGTGGGTCCTGGGCTGGGTCCTGCCGCTCACCCTTGCATCTGGTCAGCTCCAAAGTGGAGTCCTCCAGACACGTTTGGAGGCCACCCTGGGCCTCTGCAGATGCTAGAAGGCCTCTGCAGGCCTCCAGAACCCAGCTGGAAAGTATTACTTCTGGGTTCGTGAAAGTGACTTCCTGTTGCTTTCAATGACCTGAGACCTTCTAAGGCCTGTGGAGGACCAGCCTCCCGTAGGTCTCCTCGGTTCTGTGCCTGCTAAATAGCAGGCGCAGAGCCGAGGGAGCCACACGGCCTGAATTAGGCCCACGTGGCCTGGGGACGGAGGCTTGGATGCGGCCTACTGTCCGCATCCCATCTCCGCCCCCTTCCTCGGTCCGGCCCATCTACTGACCCGCCCACCCCCTGTCCAGAAACGCCCCCCTGTCCACCCTCCTCATGTCCAGAACCGCTCTTGCGCCAGCTGAGTTCGGCGCTCCTGTGTTGGCACTAGCGATGCTGGGCTGGCGCAAGCACATTGTGTCAACCCAATGTGCCAAATAGGATTGCGCCCCACGTGCTGCAGCTTTGCCCGTTGTGATTGCTGCTCGGAGACTCACATCAGAGTCTGGTTGCTAGGGCAACGGGTGGCCCAGGGAGTCACGACACACACTTTGGGAACCATTGGCGAATGGGATTGCGGCTCTAGTCTGCGGAGGTCTACACTTCCCTCCGTATTCTGTTTTTCCAGAGTTGCCCTCCTGACACCATTTCCTCACCCCGACACCTGGTTGTTTGCCATCCTCCTCCACGAGCCATTTGCAATTCAAATGAAATGGCTTTTTAAGCTCTCTACAATCCAAATCAATTTCATAGGTCAGAGGAAAGAAGAAAAAAAAGCACAGCTTGGACGTCGAAGGCATTCCTTGCTCCACCTTCATCTGTTTGGGCTGCAAAACGCTTTTCACTGTGATGTATTGACAATGCGCACTGGCGCACAGCATGGGCAACATTATGCGCGTGACGTCCTGGGGCCTTGATTTGATCCAGCCCATCTGGATACGGTGGAATTTCCCCTTCAGCTCTCAGATTTGATGGCTCTTGTTTAGGCCAGCTAATTATCCCAGCAGTGACATTTTTCACAGGCTTTTAAATTTACCTTGCCTTTTTTTAAAAATTTCCTGATAGTAAGGGGAAAAGAGAGGGAATAATCCCCTAAAAATGTGTCATCAGGAGCGATTAAGAATTCCCAGAGGTGGCCAACATAACTGTATTTGTAAAACATTAACAGTGTATTAATAAGACACTCAATGATTCATTGTTTCTAAAGACAACAGGGACATCCATAATAATTTAGCCCTATCTGTTGTACAGACACAGAGGTTTCAGTCATGTCTTCGTGAAGCTGAAAGATGCATGAAGAATTTAACACTTTCCATTCAAAAAGTGATCATCTCTTAATTATTTTTCACTGAAATGCTAAACATGCGGAGGGAAACCTGGCTGTATTCTTTTGTTTCGGGGTAATCAGCTCAAACAATACATGACTTGAGTGGTCTGTGCCCTTCTGGGGCAGAAGAGGAACTGTTATTTTGTGTGGCTGTGTGGTTAGTTTGCTTCTGTCAAGGTTGTAAATAGGCATTTTCCGTTTCTGAAATAACCCAACTGATTGCTGCATTCTCAGGAAAGCAGCAGGCTCTGGCGTCACAATGGCGTCACAATGACGGCACTTCTGGCCAGGATATCACTTCCGGTGGGTCCCAGACAGATTCTCATTCTAAAAAGTGGGTCCCAGTGCTAAAACGTTTGAGAACCACTGCTTCAGATCACTGTCCGATTCAGGCAAGAATCTCCAAAGCTTTGCCAAATGTTTTTAGTTTTATCCCAACCTGATAAACAAAATGAGGCATAAGATTCTTTAGCAACTTCAGCAACCAACAACTTCAAGCCAAGGGCTCCCGATGGAAACACTTTATTCTATTGTCTCGAGAAAAAAAGAAAAGGAAAGGAAAGCTGCTTTTACTAGATATTAAAGGAAAATAAAAAGAGAAAATGCTCCCAATGCAACTGAGTGCGTTATACATTTCAGCACTAGCCATAAATCCCTCAGAAACTGCATGTCGACGGAAAGGACGAGCTGCACTCCATCTGCAGAAAGCTTCCGGATACAAATGGGGGTTCCACTAAACGCTGCAATGACCGCACGTGAGTTATTGCTGCAAACAGCATCACTTCCAGAACAGCCGCAACAAAACACGCTAAACACTTCGGCCCATTAGGGCGAAACGGATTAAGCTGCCAAAGGCAAAACATGCACCGTTCATCTCAACCTGCTTCTTGCAGATGGAACCCAGTCACCCAACCTCCACCTCCTAGACCGTCATGAACCCCACTGAAGAGTTCAGTGCATTCTGTCTCTGGCCAGCCAAATGGGAGCAGATCCTGCTTCCCCAAGACTGACAGTGCAATCCTAACCCAGAGTTAGGCCGGCAGTTAGGCCAGCAAAGTTTGAAAGCTCTGCATTAGCTTTCTTGCTGTTGAAGCTGGGACAATCTGGTTCTTTCTCCAGCCCATGGTTGCTGCAGCCAGCTACACCAGGAAGAGCTCGCCTAGCTAAATGGGAATTAGGAAGAGTAATGCGGTGAGCTTTGGGGGGTTAGGATCCAAGACTCTCTTTAAGATGCAATAATGGTGTTTCTGGCTCTTGATTGCCTCCCCACCTATCATGTCTCTCTCCTCATCTAATACACAGATATAGGGTGCAATCCTAACCTGGAGTTAGGCCAGCCCAGTTTGGTCAGTAAAGTTTGTCCGGCACAAGGGCCACCGTAAAGCGCGTTTGGACCACTCTTGGAATCAGGGCGGATGCTGCATGTCTGTGTGCTGGCCTCTCTGATTCAGAGAGTGGTCCAAACATACTTTATGGTGTCCTTTGTGCCGGCCAAACCTTGCTGGACTAACTGTGCCGGCCTAATTCCAGGTTAGGATTGCGGCCACACACAGATATACCGGTGGAACGCATCTCCCTCTCAGTGTACACAAATAGCACGCCAGCGCTTGTAATGGCCTTAAGTAGTCCTCGGCACTTTCCGGAGCAAGGCACCAGTTATTAAACTGCATTTGGGAATTGGACGGGCCCTCCCCCTATCCATTTCCATAGCAACTAATGTATTTCAGATGAGAAAAGTGGAAGAAGATGGAAGAGGATCAAAGGCCAACTCGGTAAGTGGCATGAACAAAACAGGAGATGGGCAAAAGGTGGGCGATGGAGTTTCATGGCTGTTTCGACAGGAGAGAGAGGAAAAAGAGGCATCCTAGAGGCATGATATTTTAAAGCATTAGTTCAGTGGTTTTCAAACTCCCTCCGAGTTTGAAATCCATTGTAAATACTTGCGGGAGGGGAGACAAGGGGTGACAGGGGCTTTGATTTGGGGCAACAGAGGCTTTGATCTACTTACTAATCAAATCACTGACGTCCTGGGGGTGCAGGGAGCACTGCGCAGGCTCCCTAAGCCTCGAAAAACTAAAAACCGATGAAGGTCGGTGGGGCTTAGGCTGCTGGTTAAGACAGATGCTGGCAGGCCTCTAACAGACATGAGGAGCAGGATCCAGGGTGAGTCAGTCAATTTTTGCTGACCAACTGCGGCCTTCCCCACGGTAAATCAGGGCCTCACCTTACCAACCTCTGAGCTCACCTGGCCTTCGCAAGCCGAAGTTCTGCCGGGGTGGCGTCCACCCCCCCAGGGCCTGGACACCCATCTCAACTGGTCACGTGACAGCTTCTGCTCCACCCACGCCCTTGGTTGAAAAAGGAAGAGGGGAAGAGAGCCGGACAGGAAAGGTGGAGGAAGTGACTTTTAAGCTCTTGTTCACCACTCTCCTCTCCTTCATACTGCTGCTGGCCCATCCCTTCCTTCCTTTTCCAATTCGGGAAATGGGAAGAATAGTGGGCAGGTAGACGTGGGCATCAAACCACTGCCTGAGGCAACTATCTCAGTTCACCTCACAGATGAGCCGACCCTAACTGGCGTTAGCCTCACCTATGAAAACTGTTTTGCAATCATTCATATCAGCCAAGAACTGGGCTTGTGTGAGCAGCGAGCAAAAGAGAAATTGATCCAATTTGTATCAAATGATTCGTTCCCAAGTTTCAGACTGGGGAAAGAAAAAAAGGCGGCTTTTATTAACGTATCAATCATTGCAAACAGAGGCTAGCAGGCTATCCCAGGCCCTTCTCCACCCTCCTCCTGGAGCCAGACTTTCAGCTAAGCAAAACTCTGGCTTGGCAGGTGTGGGAGAGCAAATTAAGTGCCACATATATTTTTCTTTTTATCTGTACTCTCCGAGAGGAGAGCATAAAAGCTACAGCTTAAGCATTAATTTGAATTGAATGGGGCCTTGTTAAATTTATTGACACGAAATGAAAAATCCCCAATGCGGTTTTGAACTGTCGTGCTACCCAGAGGCAAGAGATTTTAATTAAAAAAAATGCCCTCTAGGCATTCAGTGTGATATACAAGGTTTTTCCATTCAAGCACATATCTTCCTGGCTCCTTCCCCCCCTCTCCCCGGTTCTGCCCAGCATGTAACCCAGGGCTTCCTTTTTCCTCCAGCTCCTTTGCTTCCATATTGGTGTTGTTCAGTCGCCAAGTCGTGTCCGACTCTTCGCGACCCCCTGGACCGCAGCACGCCAGGCCTCCCTGTCCTCCACTAGCTTCCTGAGTTCGCCCAATTTCATATTCATCGCTTCAGTGACACTGTCTAACCATCTCATCCTCTGCCGCCCCTTCTCCTTTTGCCTTCAGTCTTTCCCAGCATGAGGGTCTTTTCTAAAGAGTCCTCATGAAGTAGCCAAAGTATTTGAGCTTCAGCTTCAGGATTTGTCCTTCCAGGGAGCAATCAGGTTTGACTTCCTGTAGGATTGCCTGATTTATTTCCTTGCAGTCCAGGGGACTCTCAAGAGTCTTCTCCAGCACCATAATTCAAAAGCATCTATTCTTCGATGCTAAATCAAAAATGGAAAAAAAAAGGATTCTAGAATCAGGACTCTCTCTCCCATAAACCTCAGCTACAGAGCAAGTTCTGACAGTAATTCCAACACCAGCACAGTAATTTCCCTCTAGGAATGTTGGCAAACCAAAACACTGCAGTGGATGTTAGCTGTTCAGCCATGTGCCAACCTCTGACTGACGGCGCTTGCATAGCATCAGTGGTCAGCGAATAACCATCTCTTATATATTCACAAGCATATCACAATCACAAGCATCTATTACACGGATCATACATATTCATGCAATAGATGCTTCAATAGACAAGGGATTGTTTTGCTGCCACACGTATGAAATTGACCAATAAAGTGGGCCCCTTATCCACAGGTTCGGCATCCACAAATCTGAATATCTGCAGTTCCTCAGTCCGAGGCTGGAGAGCCTCTGGGGATCTTTCAGACGCGACTGGTTCTGAGGCACTGAGAGGCTGTGCGCAACCTTCAGGGAGCTGTGCGTGACCCACATGGAAATAACTGCAGCACTGTATGGATCTCTCTCTCTCTCTCTCTCTCTCTCTCTCTCTCTCTCTCTCACACACACACACACACACACACACACACACACACACAACCGGACACCTTTGTCCAAGACTTTTTAAACACTTTCTGTAGAAAGAAGGTCTTGTGCTCATTCCCACGTACAGGCTGTAAGTTCTGTTCTCTGCTCTGTGGCGTGTGCCATGGCTGAAAAATGTCCAAGAGGCCAGAAGACACCCAAATGGGTCACCGTGTAAAGAGCAATAGGCAGCATTTCTCATTATATTGATGCAATTATTCCAAAACCCAGAATAATCCAAAATCTGGACACCTTCCTGTCCCAAGCAGTCCTGATAAGGGATACTGCACCTGTACCCCCATTTTGCAGATGGAGAAGACCGAGGCTGCCTAAAGTCACGAGAATTCAGGGTAGAGGTGGCGATATATACACTGCGGAAGGCCAAATTCACAGCTGAGTCCCTTCAGCCACTACACCAGCCCAGCCCGATTCTGAATTGCTTTCATCCAACGGCTAAATTTAATTGGGCAAGAGCCCTCGTTTTGAGTCTCGAAAAATCCCCACAAATTGCAGCCTTGGAACACAATGCACAACACAACACAGAACACAATGCATGCAGGCTGGGCAAGAGACGGAGTACGAACGCCTCTTCCTCTGCTGAAAAGAGGCATTCCGCCTCATTTTGCTACTGCCTGCCATGTTGCCTCTCTCTCTTTCCGACAAAGGAAGCAAATCTCTTGACGTTCTCGGCTTGAGGCACCCCTCGCCTTACATTTGCTGGAACCTGACTTGCTCCGTCGGTTGTCAAAGGCAGCTACCAAAGCGCCTCTGAAAAGCATCTCACTGACAAGTTAGCCCGGGGCCAGATTCCAGGCATTTCCCAACACGCCACTGCAGGGACGGGAAGCCACATGAAAGAGCAGCCCCGGGGCCACATCCCTCTGTACCTGTAGACAGCCCGTTTGTCAGCCTCCAGCTGTGCCTGAGGGTCGATGGGCGTGTTGGGGAGGGGAGTGTTGGCTGCTGCCGAGGGGGTGGTGATGTGGACTGGCTGGGCTTTCGCCGGCTGCTGCGCTGTCGCCGTCATCTGCGGAGGAGACAAGAAAGGAAGCGGGTGAGAGGCAAACCAAATCTGTACTGGCCCTACGGAGGCCATCGGTTGGAGGACGAGAGCTGGTAAGCGTGTATTTCTGTAAGCCGTGCACACACGTTTCAGAGCGTGAAAGGACAATGCTGTTGATTCTGAAACCTTTATTTGGCATTAATAGAAAAATAACAAACATAAATAGAACAGCAGCAAAAACAAGATATATAACACGTAACACTGACACATGGGCGGTTCTAACGGATAAAAACTGGGGTACTACTAAGAACTTCTTGCAGGAAGCTAGCCACAGCTAGAGTCAAAGAATCACAGTCATCTTTCATAAATACCGAAAGAATGGAATCATGAGAAGAAGAGAATAACGAAATCCAGGGGGCTAAAAAATAATTACGTAAAGACAAATGAGCAGGACAACGAAAGAGAACGTGAAACAACTTATCGGGAGACTCATTGCAAAAAAGACAGAGCCTTTCTTCTCGAGAGATATGAAGAAAACGACCAAAGCTGTTTGGACAATGCTGTTTGTTCCACACCTGGGAGTCTTCCGTGCCGCCTGGGTAACACCTATATGGACTTGTTACACTGTATTGCATTTATGCCAGATTACGGCTTCTAAATGTAGCATATTATGCCAGAATATGGCTTGAATGGTTCATGTCAAAGACCTTCTTGTGCCTATGAAGGATCAATGGGGTTAGATGCAAAGGATACCTAATCCACCATCACTCTCTACAAATATAGTTCTGCGCAGGACCTAATGGGATGGCCAATGGCCCCTCTCAACACTTCTCTGAAGTATAAATATTCGCTGCTGTGTTACTTTTATACCACTTAGCTCCACTCTCTTTTTACAGTATTTATTCATTGCTATTCAATTTTTTTTCTACTTTTTAGACGCAGCACAAAAATTGGGTTCGGTTTCCTGCCCTTGCCTTCTGTCCAAGATGCAGAATTCCCCGATTGTCGTGTTGGGGCAGATTGAAGGTTGAGTGTTTAGGTATAAACAGATTATTCTTTGTGGGCGAGTACGTGTGCAGCTTTTCCAAAACGCCATCGTAACTCGGAATAAATACAATTATCCCCATGCCTAATACACCCTGCTGCTAATGCTCTATAGAGCCAACGGTAAAAGCAATGGTGAGAACAAAAAGGCCCCCTTTGCAAACACTTCAAGTAGGTAATGTATCCGTCTAAAGTTTCTTGGCAGTGAAAATGGATTCGGCGGCTCAGGAGTAGATTAAGAGGTCTGAATGCCCTTCATGTATTTTGCAGCAAGCAGATAGAGGTCGGCTTGGTTTTCAAGCCACATGAGTCAAGTAGAAAGTCCTGCCTTGCTGAAGTCAGAGGGCGCAATCCTAACCTGGAGTTTGGCCAGCACCGTTTGGCCAGCACAAGGGCCACCATAAAGTATGTTTGGACCACTCTTGGAGTCAGAGGCCAGCACACAGACGTGCGCCATCCTCCCTGACTCCGAGAGTGGTCCAAACGCGCTTTACGATGTCCCCTGTGCTGGCCTAACTCCAGGTTAGGATTGTGCCCAGAGAAAAAGGAGAATGGAATGTGGGCAAAGAAGACCAAGTCTTTCCAAGCTGTCCAAAGTCCAAGGAAGTCACATGGAAATGGAGATGGATGGAGGTGGAAGGAATCCTGAAGCCCCTGAGGAACCCAAAGGTCACTGCTGAGAGAGAGAGAGAGAGAGAGAGAGAGAGAGAGAGAGAGAGAGAGAGA